>OY757907.1:80477559-81012058 GCA_963585895.1 Sepioteuthis lessoniana
TATACACATAATGAAAGAGTAATGCTTCAGTAATTCGGGTTTTGTTTACTGAAACTAACAAAAAGTGTAACAAAACAATTTATTATTATTATTATTATTATTATTATTATTATTATTAAAGTTAAAGGCGCCTCTTGAATATTTTCCCGTTTTTAGTTTTATCTAAGGGTTAGATAAGAATAAAAAAACTTCTGTTACCATCTTCTAAGATTTTGCATAAAATAGATGATAGATTATTACATCACACAGGAAATAATTTCTTTAAAAGTTAAAACATGACAGAACCATACAACTCAGGCCATGTTTATATGTAAGAAGAGATCCATTTTTTTTTAATTTCTAACTTGCACAATCACAAAACTTATAAGGTCATTTGTGGGTCACGGTTTAGAAAAAATAATGTGAATAATCTTATAAAACAAATTCATGCATCCTTATTTGGTAGGTACACAAGTCTATCTATCAGTAAATTTGTTCTTCTCGGAAACTGTCATTCAACAAACTGCATTTAGGCAGTATTAAAATCAGTGTTTCTTTTTCTTGTTTGTTTATTTTTCTGTGTTGTTATTATTACTTTATCTATCTATTTATTTTATTTTTATTTTTATTCATTTTCTAAAATTTTCTATTTATTTATTCATTTATTTTTATTTATTTATTTATTTTTTTATTTTTTTATTTTTATTTTTTTTTTCAGAGATAAAATTTGTAACTAAGGTTGTTTGTTAGTCGTAAGTGGCCTAAAGAAATCACAACGGCACCAGGAATACACTATAAACCTTATCTGAAAATATATTACATTCAGTGTTGGGTTGGTACTTATGTATTGCGTTATGTACCCATCTGCTTCTTAAAATAAGGTCAGTAGTAGTCTGGCATATTTTTTGACGGTGCCTCACATAGTAAAGCAGAGCACAAATCCATTTTATACAAGGACAACAGACAGCTGTTTACAGTTGTAGTGGGTGAAAAACAAACAAAAACAAAAGTGAATTTAAACCAAGTCTATATGTAAAGGTTCAGAGAGAAATAGAGAGAGTCAATGGGAAAGATGCAGATAAAAGAAAAAAGAAATAACTTTGAGATAATTAACTGTACAAAGCCATCTGTTGCTAGAAAAGTAAGAAAAGTCTAATCTTTAATAAGTTACTCAAAGCCCGGGAAAATGTTTAAAACAACATTTTTGCACAATGAATTAGGGTGTATCAAAATTTTTTCCGTTTATTTAATTGACTGTCTGTATGTTTCTGATGTTTATGCAATACTCGAAGACTAAGGATATATTTTCCGATGACCCACCTATCTCTCTTAAAACTTTTCGAGTACTAGTAGCCGGGTCCTCATCTTGCATTATAAAGCATCATAATCGGTAACTCATAATCAAACATTTTCTGGATTTTATTTCAGGCAACAAGTAACCACCTTGAAAACTTTTTAAACAATTTTAGGCTGTACGATCGGATATTGTTTCGTTTCTTTCCACCTCGGGAATTTTGCAAACAGTTTTATTGGCTTTGTGGGTCCAATTTAAACCAAAGCCTAAAAATTTACAGGATCTCAGTATTTGTATCTCTCATTATAACATCTAAAACAAAAGGTACAGCTGAATAGTATTGATAATGGTATGATGTCGATAATGATAATATTAATAACATAGTGAAGTCTTTAGATGTGTATATGAAATAAATTTTTGAATAAAGGTTTAGAAAAGAAAAATACTTTTGATACATCCTAATAATAATAATAGTGAATTAAAGAGAGAACCAGCTGAATTCACAGAGTGAAAATGAAAGAAAGCGAAAAGAGAGATAAGTACTTTGACCTTGTCAGAGAACTATAAATAACTATGGAACATGAAGGTGACGGTGATACCAATAGTAAGTGGTGCACTCGGAACAATCCCTAAAGGCTCTGTAAAAGGACTGAAGGACTTGAAATTAGAGGACAAATGGAAATCATCCAGACTATGGCAATATTGAGATCTGCCAGAATACTAAGAAGAGTTTGGGAGACTTAAGGAGACTTGCAGTCACTTCAACTCCAATAAAAGACCCTCAGCTAACACAACTGTGAACAACAACAACAACAATATAGTGAAATCTTTAGATGTTGTTATAAATAAGCATATGGTTACAAGGAAAGGACAAAACACAGAGTTGCAAATCAAACAAGAAGACAAGTGAAAAATTTAACAATTATATTAACAAACAAGAAACAAAAGGTTCAAACAATTGAGAAGAAAATGTTTGTAGTTGTATTGATAACAACGAGTTAATTTTAGAAATTTGATGTGTGTTGAATGGTAGTGAAAATCAAGATATAAAATGTTCCAATATTTGTGTTGGTAGGGGGGAATCACAGACTTACACAGTCAACCAAAGTTTATGTCGATACGGAGGGAGAAACGTCAGCATTGAAAAGGTGGAATGTAGATGGGATGGTGATTCTTGGGTCATGCGGCTTCTATCAAAGGGCCGTAGTAAGAAGTTTCAGACAAGTTTGTGTGATGTTGAGTGCTGTAGGTGTCGCGGTCAATGTTCTCTCGAGGTCTCTGAGCCGACTGACCACTTGAACTTTTGTTAACCATTTTATAGTTGCGTTTAGATCAAATCAGCTCCAAAATCTTTGGAGGGGAAAGGTGCTGATTGGGTGAAAAAAAGAAAAGAATCTTTTAATTGTAAATATAAAGTTACATTTCAACTGGATGGGTGCACGGAGCCTACCTGCGCAGTGACGTATTTTATTTATTTTGGTTTCGGCCATCGTCTTATGGGGTCTCAAGGCAAGCTGTGTTGCCGTTTGCTATCTGACTCCATTCTGGGTTATTATATTCTCATCCCACTTTTGTTTTGTTGGTTTAACTTCTTAGATAAGAAGGCCGTAAAAGAATTATATGAAAGAAGATAATAACAGATAGGAGACGAAGACATTTTTTATATTTTTCCTTTATTTCTGGGTTCAACAACCATTCAATCGGTGAGGAAATTCTCCCAGAATACAATTGAAATGGTTGAATCCCCAGTCAAGGTGTTAAAAATGTGTTATTCGTTTCTTGGGTATATATGTGTCCTTATTCGGTATTTAAAGCTTTAACGTGTTCGGTACATAAAGCTTTTGCGATGTGTTAGTCACTTTTGGGAGTTCATCTAAATCCTGTGTTTTAGTCATGAGTTGGTAGTAAAAGAGATGACAACTACCAGTGGAAGGGTTAGCCAATGCATCATCTGAAGACAAACGCATGACATCTTCCACCAGTTAGCAAGGTGTTGTCACTCCACTGGTCACTGCTAAAAGAAAAGGAGATTCCCCCTTTGAGACGGTCCTTTTTCTTTGCATATGCGTCATTCCTATTCCTGTCAGAGGCCTCTGGGAGTTTCTGCATATTTCAATAATTATTTATTCCCAATAATCTAGACAACATCCAGCTTTTGAAATGTATGTTTGTGGTGTTTTATTTGTTTGTTTATTTATTGTTTTTTTCCTTGTGAGTTAGTTTAGAATGTATTTGTAAATCAAAAGGGATTCCTGTATATAACAATGTGTACATGAAATAAGCTTTGGAAGAAATGCATGTAAACAGTGAAAATATTTTTGATACACTCTAATATAAAGTATTTTACATTACTTGGTATGGAAAAAGTCATTCACACTGGATTTATCACTACAAAAACATTGTGAGAAAGAAAATATTGTTCCCAAAATCTGTGTAACCAATTATCAGTTAAAACTCCAACCAAGAGGTTATACAACAATCTGTGAGCAACACTTGTGGGTAGATTTTCCTAACCCCACTCCTCACCATGACAACAAAGTTAGATCTATTCAGGGACCACTAGAAACTGAGCTGCTTTCAATGAACATCTCACTACCTCATGCTAATTTGATGGATAATTTTAAATATTAGTTGTTCCTCTATAAAACTCATAATTGGAGGCAAAACATACAATTGATTTTTTGTTAATAATTGCATAACAGCATTTATCTGAACAGATAGTTACATGAGCATGGTTTGCCCAAGTACTCATTTGCACACTTGTTCTTCTGTCATCTATCATAGGATACAAGTGATAAGAATGTATTTAATTTCCTTCCACTTCTTAAATACTGTGAGCACTCTTATCAGCTTTGAGGCCTGGTTTAAAATAATGACTCTGTTAATGAGAAAAGTGGATTCATACCCTTTCTATATCATTTCGACAAAGTGAAATCATTGGTTGGATTTTCAACTCGGTTTGTGGATTCTGTTTTGCATATTGATTACTGAACTTTTGATATGTATATATAAACATTATATATATATATATATATATATATATATATATATAAAATTATCATCATCATCATCATGTCGCATCATCAGCACAGATATCCCTGACTCTCTCGCCACCCCTCCCTATCATTGATTGCTTCAGGCAGATCTTCAGGAATATATCCTGTATTGGCACAGAGCTGCTGTATGTAGGTTCAAGCTGGCCGTCCTGCCTTTGCTTGGCTATGTGAAGGGGTCCACAGGAGTACATTACTTATGGGCTCATTCCTACTTTTCCAGCAGTATGTCTGGTTTGTCTAATTTTGATAGTTTTCATGATGGTGGCCATACAGCTGCTGTTTTGTGGGATGCTGCCTCCAGGACTTGTTCACTATCGCTCGCAGTATTCTTGTGTAGTTGTCTTCAAGCTTTTTTTCCATATGTTTAGTTAGCGTCCATGTAGTACATCCATATAGCAGTACTGACACGACCACTACTTGGAAGAAACTGCGTTTCATTTTATCGGTCAGGTCTGACTTCCATATGACCGATAGCCTATCAATAGCTATCCATGCCTTTGCTAGTCGCATGTTGATGTCTGTCTCGGTTGATGAGACACTGCTTCCTAGGTAGGTGAACTTGTCAACTAGTTTCAGAGAGCTACCGTTTAGTGTGGAGATATCACCTGTTTGATTAAAGCACATATATTCTGTCTGTCTGTCTGTGTGCATTGACATGGAGGCCAATGCCTACAGCTGCTCGTTCCAGACTATGTAGCATGGTTTCAGTTTGGGCAGGTGCATTTGCCAGAAGCACTATGTCATCAGTGTAGTCAGCATTGGTAATTGTTTTTGCGGAGTACCTTCTGCTTCTTTTCTTTGTTAGCTTGAAACCGTTTTCTTTGATTTTATTGATAGATGTTCTAAGCATGTAGTCTAGACAGATGATAAAGAGGTAAGGGACTAATATGTCTCCTTGCAGTATACCTGCTACAATGTTGAAGTAGCCTGTGTTTCCATCCAGAGAAATAATACATGAGATAGTATATATATATATATATATATATATATGTGTGTGTGTGTGTGTGTGTGTGTGTGCGTGTGCATGTGTGTGTTGCAAAACCACCTCTCAAAAAGCACAACAATGGTAAAAAAAAACTTTCATCAGATGGCTCTGGGGTCAGGCATTGCTTTAGGGCCAAAACATCACTGCTATTAATCCAGAGCACTTCTGCTGTATCTTATAATTTTTAAATTGGCTGAATGGATCAAGAATTAGGAGTTCCATTCAGTACATGGGATTCTTTTGTTTAATAAGACATGAGATTCCATTTTTTATTAGTACATGAGATTCCTTTTGTTTATTAGTACATAAGACTCTTTTTTTTATTGGTACTTTGGTTTGGTTTTATGGCATATCAACCATTGTAGGTTATTTAATGTAAATGGTTATATTTCAAAAAATTCAGTTTAGCAGAAGTACACAGTTTAAATGTCTAACACTTCTCTTTGACCCAAAGATAGGAACCTATCAGGTGCTACCACTCCAGGCCACAGTGGAACAGAGAGCAATGGCAATAAAGGGGTACTCTACATTCCTCAAAACTCATCAGATTGTTTAGTGCCATATCCAGGACAATCAAAGAAGTCTTAACCCTCAGCAGAGATGCAGTCGGAGTAGTCTACAACTCTTGCTAATTGGGCCACTTATTGGTATATGAGATTCCTTTGTTTATTGGTACAAGTTACTAGTTTAAAAAAATATCATTTGAACTTGAACAGTGTTGTACATTGTCTAGACTTTCCAGTGAATTTCATCATATAATTCTAATTAACACCACTGAACCAACAATTCATTATTAAAATCTTTTATACTGGCTTCAATTGTGAATTTCACTGAAATTCTTTTCTTTTTGTATGTAATATTGTGTCATCTCATCAATTAATGCAAATCTTAAACCATTGAATTAAAACTTTGTCACTGAAAAGTTGTGATTAAAACAAAGGATTATACAAAGAGGCTGCAACTTGATCTGGCATTCCCATAATGAGATGGAAAACCAACAAAGTCTGGTGGTATTCTAAAATACTACTGGGGCATATTGGGTTAGGGTTAATGATGTTTTTTCCCTGAAACCTTGGGGCAAACAATCACAGTACTTGAAACCATTTTACTATGTGCAAACATGTGAGCTCTGGTTTGTTTAAAAAATCTTACCTACAAAATATTTACTTAAAAATCATATATGTATAAACAGGATTTGTCATTAAATAAACTACAGGGTGGAATGATAAAATTGTCACCCTAGAAAAGATGGCATGATTCCATTTCCGTTTGATGAAAATCGGTTTTCTTTTTTTTTGTTGCAGACCATCTACTAGCTCGCCGGTTGTGTACAAATCCCAAGAGTGATAGGAGCCTTCTATCATGTCTGAAAGTGACACAATGTTCAACGAGCGAGATCAGAGATGCGCTGCTGTACAACACATGCTCTCTACCGATCCAAGTTATGACAACCAGACCATTGCCAGCACCCTCAAAATGCAAATCCGGACGATTCAACATGCCCAGAGTGATGAAAACAAAGTTTCCGGCTACAGTTATGGTCTTTGGTGTGGTTTCAAGTGAGGGCCACATCATGCCACTTCACATCTTTGAAGTCGGCTTGAAAGTCAGCACCAAAGTGTAGCTGGATGTGCTGAAGAGTGTGGTGATCCCCTGCGCAATCAGGTGGCTGGTGGCAGACCCTGGGTGTAGCAGCAGGACTCGGTGCCAGCCCACACGTCCAAAGAGACCCAGTCTTGGCTTCAGAAGGAGTGCTACGACTTTGTACCATTCTCACACTGGCTCCCCTCCTCCCCCAACCTGAACCCGCTGGACTACTTCGTTTGGTCATATGTCAAGAACATCACCAACATGTCCTCCCACAACACCAAAGCCAGCCTGATTGCCGCCATCCGACAAGTATTCACCGAGCTCCCGTCGGCGCTTGTGGAAAAGGCATACTCCCAGTTCCAGATCCGTATCGAGGCGGTGATTGAGGTTGAAGGCGGCTACATTAAATAGATGTCAGCTCTACTACATAATCAAGTTACCTGAATTGATTTTTTCAATAAAAGTTTTAAAATAAAGCTGTTGTGTTGTTTTCTTTAGGACGACAATTTTATCGTTCCACCCTGTACAAGGGTTGATATACTATAAAATACAACCAACCAACGTGAAACCATGCTTAACTCCAGACTCTTTATCTGATTAAGGTTTTGTTGGCTACACAACTTTTTTTGTAGCATGTGTATATAATATATACATGTGTGCACATGTGGGAATAAATGCAAATTTCTGTGTGTTTCCACAGATATGCCAACATCAAAATGGCGTACAACATTAAATTGTTGATATGCTTGATCAATTTACAATGCATATTATATGTACTAACAAATGGCATTTAGCACATTCATGAGATGTCTAATTTACATGATAATTTTAAAATAACTATTCTGCATTTTATTTTGTGTATAATTTTCATAAAAAAGCCAAAAAGTTATTTAATTTTTGTAAGTTTTAATGAAAGGGTACTTTTTGTATGTTAATGTTTGGGCTTTTTCACTGCTTTGAAAAATATCCTGCCTACTCAGATAGATGCACACAAGTAAAAAGACAGAAAATGAAAAATTAAGACCTGATTATTTTGTGATAACTATTATGAAAAGAAAAACATTAATGGCTACACAAACATATGGTAATGTTTTCATTTTCATATCATTTTGGTTTGATTAAGAGTAGGAATATGTATTTAGCCAACTTTTCTACCACAGGCAAGATGTTACTAAAGGTCAGTTTTTTAGAAAGGCGTACAACTAGTTTGAATTCAGAGTTTTCCTTCTCCAAGACCAACTGCCTTACCAAGGCCAAAGAGCCCAATCTACCCTGTTATTTAAACATAGCAAGTGGGAGAACAGATGGAGTCATACCTTTTCCAAGGGAATTAATGTGAAGTGAAACACAAACAACTTCGTCTAGGATTTGAACTCAGGTTACCAATTCCATTTCCTATGATAATAATCATTGCATTAAGGAGTAGGAGTAGGAGTATACAAAAGTCGAAAACTGATTAGTTTTTTATGTTTTTGTTTTTAGCATGTTTGCAAATTGAAGACCTGTGACAAAAAATATTGCAGTAAAACACAGGTACTCTTGCTAATACATATATATATATATATATATATATATATATATATATATATATATATATATATATATATATATTAAAATAGGTAGTTTCACAAAGAGATTTGTATTTTTGGAATTTATTCAAAAAATACAAATCTCGTCATGGACCTAGCAATTTAAAAATATTTTTATCCTCTCTTTGGACCTACAACATATATATATATATATATATATATATATATATATATATATATATATAAAATCCAGTTTTATATGGTAACTGCATGGTTCACTGTACTCTAGAAAGGTTGTAAAATAGAATTACTCTTCCATATACTTGTCAAACAATCTTACGATGTTACTGAGAAATCTACAACCCTGGCTTTTCATGGAATTTGACTTAATAGAGTGCTTTGTTCTTACTGTATGCTTCATAAATATGGTCTTTACATAAAGAAATATATATGTCATTGATGCATATTATCAGGTTTTTAGTCTCTTATAAATTGATAAAAAGGAAATGTGTTTACAACACCTAACCTACATAGTAGACATTCCCAGCATTGCTAACTAATATACATGGCCATTCTTCTCAATCTAATGGGCTATTCACACATAGAACTTTCATTCTTAACTCCAAACCAATGCAGGTGCTGTATAGATGGAGTTGCTTATACAGCACATGCATCTTTAAATGAATATCCAACCAACTTCAAACAATTGCCACATAGAGACCCCTCAACTAACTATCCATGACAATGCATGGATTGCATAGTGACTTTTTCTAACAGTCATATCCATACCACTCAAGTGCAGTATATCAATTCCATTACAATTCTTTTCAATGAAGGAGGAAGTACACTTAATATAATAGTTATCATAATAGGAAATGGAATTGCCAATGTGAGTTCAAATCCTGGAGGAAGCTGTTTGTATTTCATTTCACATTAATGCCTTTGAGAAAGGTGTGAATCTATCTCTTTTCCCCCAGCTATGGATAAATAGAAGGGTAGACTGGGTTCTTTAACCTTGAATAGGCAACCAGTCAAGGTGAAGGAAAACTCTAAATTCAAACCTGCTTTACTCTGCTAAAACATTGACCTTGTGTCACATCCTGCCTGTGGTGGGGAGAGGTTGGGTAAATACGTACAATTCTTTCCACACTGACACATGTAATCCCATTGTACTCCCACACATTATGGCTCTATCTGTGACTAACCCTACAAATAATGCATGTCCCTCCACAAAACACAACAACAGCAAAATAAGAACTACAAGTCTATGCTCCAAATACCAACCTTCCTTTTCCACAAACAATGGTTTGTCACATACTTTTGGGGGCCTTGTGACTATATTTTGCATATTCACAAGTGACAGCTTGTATATATAAGGAACTCTGAACAATATTTTGCAGAAAGGATATTTATGCTGCAAAATTGTTTTTTACATTCCATTTATGAATACACTCTTTCTTGTTAATTTATTTGTTTGTCTGTTACCATTTCCTTCTACTGCTCTGTTAAAATGACAGCAGTATATTGTTGTTCTCATCAAGTTATCCTCTCTCTTCTTCATTGATTTACAATACATGGGGATTATTACAATATTAATGACAGTTTTTATTCCTTTTCATCTTTAGATGAAGTATTTCCAATTATTGTTATTAAAAATTTTGTATTTTCTTTCATCTGTTAATTTTTAGTTGGATTTTTTCTTTTTTTCTTTTTCAAATTATAATTCAGTCTGGTTGTCATTTTTACAACAATGAGGAACAGAACAGATCACAGCTTAAAATCAATATTAATGGATAATCTATTACACTATTTAATATAAATTTTGTTCCTGGATGATCTGTGTTATTTATTAATTGCTTATGTTGTAAAAGTATAGAAAATGAATATTATTCCCTTTGAACTTTGCTTTTGTGCCTAGGATAATGAAATTTAGAAATCAACTTATTTTCTATGGAAAAACAGACAAATTTGTATATTTTCATTTACATAAGGTCTGAAGAAAACAATGTATGAATCAAAATTTACATGTATTCATACTAAAGTTATTAAAAAATTAACAAAAATGTTTACAAATGAGTTGTTTTTTGAGATTTGTGACTTTAATGTTAATCACTTGCATGTACCTATTTATCCAACCCCTCTGTCATGTGCAGAATGTGACACAAGGTCAATTTTTATGTGGAATTTAACTGGCTTGAATTCAGAGTTTTCCTTCTCCTAGACCTAGTGCTATACCAAGACTAAAGACCCCAGTCTGCCTTACTATTTACTCATAACTGGAGGGAGAATACTTATAACTAAATGCATACCTTTCCTGAGAGTATTAGTGCTATATGAAACGCAAACAGGCTTGTCCAGAAATTGATCTCAGGTTGCCATGTCCATTTTCTATGACAATAACTATTATAGCATGAACACCTCCTGAAACTCTCTGATGTATGAACCTCAAAATATAATCAGTCATCATGTTTTGAAAATTTCATTTCCCAGATTACAAAAGCAAAGTTTAAAGAGAAAAAGTGGTCTTTTTCATTTACATTTGGTAGAAGCAATTAGAAAATAACACTTTCTGACTAGGAATAAAAAAATAATTTCAATACAGAGTGTAATATCAAACAAAATAAACAAGCTAATTTTGGCCTGGTTTTGAGGTTTTTTTTAATTAAAATAAAATCAAAATATGTATATAAAAAAATATTCATCACTTGTTCGTTTTCTGACCCAGTTTCTATTTCAGTTTAAACAAAAGCCAAGTAATGTTTTTTAAAGTTCTGAGTAAAAAGTTTTTACTCAATCTTATGAAAAAAATACTTGTGAAATTAGAAAATAATTAAGTCTTGTTTTAAATATATTTGTTGAAACACATGTAGAGCAATCGTTAGCATTCTATTATCATTATTTCATTGCTATTAATTTTCATCCAAACTTACTCTTCGAATTTGACTTTGTATCAAGGTTGTCATTTACTAAGTTTAGCACAAGGATAGAAGTATGGGGCACCTTGTGAGACCATACTGGCTCATATTTGAAGATTTCCTTCAGTAGAGTATGAAATTGAAAGTCAATAAATTAAATTTCCTGTCGGAATTATATCCCCCATATAGAAATAAGAGTTTTGCATTAGAAATCATTAAAATTATATGCCCTTGTTTTTGTTTTTGTTGATAGATGTTGCTTTGCTCTCTTTTCATCATAGTCATTGATCAGAATGACACAAAATTTTACTAGGTTCAATTGCAAATGGTCTGATTTGTAAGCTTTTAGGTTTATTAAATGAACAAGAGTGAATTTTTTCTTTCTATCTATCTATTGAAGAAAAATAAACATTTTGTTTCAAAGCAAAAAATGGCCTTAATCAACAAAGAACTTTAATTTTAACATCAAACATATATGCTATCAGTCTTCTAATCTGCCAGTCAGAGTGAATTCACCTATGTAACTGACAGAATTATAACTGAGAATGTAAGAAAAAGAAGGAGAGTTATGAAAGTAAGAAAATGAAGGAAACAGAAGAAGAGAAGAAGAAATCGGGATTGAGGAAGATACAAAAAGTTATATATATATATATATATATATATATATATATATATATATATATATATATAAGGATTGTTCAAAAAGTTCTAAGTCTCCCCAAAATTTTAGATTTGTCACTCAACTCTCAACTTTGTATGGGTCTCACCTGCACATAAATTAAGACAGAAATCTGAATTGGTTTTTCTAGTTTTATAAGAAGTGATAGTATGTTTTCACAATGTTCAAATATGGCCCTTCTTTCTAGGTGAGACTTAGAACATCTTGAACGACCATTACACACACACACACACACACACACACACACACACACAAACATGTATGTATATATATATATATATATATATAAGAAGAGAGAGAGTGTGTATGTAAAAGACTAAAACAGATGTGAAAGAAGAAGTCAAAGGAAAAAGAAGAAAAAATCAAAAACTCAAGAGTCGATAAAGAAAATTGAATGAAAGGAATAAAGGGATAAAATGGGATTAAAGGAAACAGGAAAAGGGGAATGGGATAATGCTGAAGGACTTCCTGGTACAACAAAAATATCTTAAATCAATAATGCTGAAATTAATCAATAAATCTATCTATCAACTGTGTTGGTGGAACAAAACAGGAAAATATACTGACTTATGCAGTTTTCACATGTTATTTCATGTAACTTTGTACTGCTGAAATAAGCATTTAAAATAAATTTTTCTTTGTTCAAACAAATTTTGTTTTCACAGTAAAGAGTTCCTGAGAATTTTTTAAAATCTTTTCATCATTCACACATGCTCTCTCTCTCTCTCTCTTTCTCTCTCTCTCTCTCTCTCACTCTGCACATGTGTGCATGTGTGTCAAAAACCTTCAGCTCTAGCAAAAAAACATTTCAATTAGTGTTAAAAATACTTTATTGGTTGTTGAAAAGTCAACAGTCTTAAGTTAGAAAAAGAGGAAAGCTCGTCATAATCAAAACTTTCCAAAAGAGAAAATAAAGTAACAACAACCAAAAAGGGACATCTTTCTGTTTATTATGCTATATACTTGTCACTTCAAGAAGAGACATCTCAATAATAATCATAATAATAATAATAATAACACTTTTTTCCAAAGGTCAAAGGTTTATCAAAGGATATATGATTGCTATTTTATGCTGAATTAAAAAATACCATTCATTGTGTTTGGTCAGGTCTGGTTTTTAAAATGTGCTTGAATGCTTGACAAGTTGTACACAATAATAACTTATTCAAAAGCCTTTGGACTCTACTTGATACAGGTGTATGTGTGTACTTAATATTTTGTATTGCATATAATGTTGTATGCGTATTTAACTACAGTGAACCACCCTACTCACTAACACCCACATACTGAGAGGGATCAAGGCTTATCCGTCAGCTTAAAATGATTTTAATGTACTGTGTCAAGTGTCAAACTGAATACTTAGTTATTTTTTCTCTTTTCAGCTTGACATTGGCATTCCTGTAAGAATGGATCGCATGTGTAAGAATAATCCCAACAGGTTCTGTTATATCTGTAGTAATGTGGTTCTTCCTAACCATCAAGCAAAAATCATTGACTTTGTGAAGAAGGCATATTGCAATTACTTTAGAGTCAAACTAGGGGATTAATATAAGCCATTTACTCTCCATGTTTGCTGTAAAATGTAAGGAGAACTTGAGGGATTGGAGGAATGGTAAAAAGAAGAGTATGCCATTTGTTCTTTCAATGATCAGGAGGGAAGGAAAAGATTACATTATGGACTACTATTTCTGCATGATAAATCTAAAAGGAATAAATTGCAAAAACAAGCACCATATCAAATACCCCAATGTTCCTTCTGCCATAAAATCAATCTCTCATGGTCCTGACTTTCTTGTTTCCGAGCCAGATGGTAACATGGAATATAGCTCTGATTCTGAACATAGTGACATGACTGTTGTTGCTGAGGATGATACATACAAGCCAGAAGAGGATAACCAGCCAGTAACCTTGACACTAGTAGAGCTCAATGACCTGACACGAGACCTGAACCTTTCAAAGGAATCTGCTCCACTGCTGGGTTCATGTCTCAAAGAGAAACATTTGTTGGCTCCAGGAACAACGTTCTACAGGTATCAAGACTGTGAAAAAAAATTGATAGTTTTTCATGTTCCAGGATGAGTCATCATTGGCTTATTGCAATATTGTTGGATTGATCAAATCAATAGGTTTAGAGTATGATGCAACAAAATAGAGACTTTTTATTGACTCATCCAGCAGAAGTCTGAAAGTAGTTCTTCTACATAATAGGAATAGTTTTCCATTTGTCCCTACTGCGCATTCAGTACAAATGAAAGAAACTCACAAGACCATGGATCATTTGCTCTCTGCTGTTAACTAAAAGGAGCACACATGGTTGATCTGTAGAGATCTTAAGGTGGTTGGACTGGTCCTAGGGCTCTAAGGTGTGTACACAAAATATCCTTATTTTCTGTGTCTCTGGGACAGCCTGACTTATGACCAACATTGTGTCAGATAAAAGTGGCCGTTAATACAACAGTTAAAACCTGGTTTGCATAATGTTCAATCTTACCCTCACACTGAACCAAACAAAATACTGCTTCTATCCTTAAAAATTAAGTTAAGAGTAATGAAGAACTTTCTGAAAGCAACAGACAGGAAAGGCAGCAGGTTTGCTTTCCTCCAGGAGAAATTCCCACAGATAAGCATGGAGAAACTCAAGGCTGGTATATTTGATGGCCCTCAAATAAGAGAACTCACAAAGGACCCAATGTTTGATGAAGTACTGAGCAAAGCTGAACTGTCTGGCTGGTAGTAACTGAAGTCAGTAGTTACAAATTCCCTGTGAAACCACTGGAGTGTAGAATATGAGGAAATTGAAGAACTCCTGAAGAGTTTCCGCCAACTTGGTGTGTGAATGTCAGTCAAACTGTATTTTCTGCAATCACACTTGGATTATTTTCCAAAGAATTGTGGAGATTTGATTGAAGAGCAAGGTGAGCACTTTTACCAAGACATTTACATTATGGAAGAACACTATTAAAGGTTGTGGGATGTAAACTTTCTTGCTAACTACTGCTGTTACTTCAAACGGGATATGGTGGCTACCAAGCACAGGAGGAAGTCCCTGAAAAAACCTTTTATTCATGAATACCTTCTTTTGAGTAATTTCATTTTACTATGGTATAATATGAGCTTTTTGAGAATATATCAGCCCTAAATTTAGCATTATTTAATTCAACAAAAAAAATAGATTAAGTTACAATACTATTATATACATATCAAGTATAAGCTTGTATCTTAAAAATTTGATCAGATTAGAAAAAATGAGTATAGTTTTGGATTCAGCATAAAAAAAACATTGCTGGCCAGTGTAGTAGTAAGAAGAAGAAGAAGAAGAAGAAGAAGAAGAAGAAGAAGAAGAATCATCATCATCATCATCATCATCATCTGGGAATTTGAAATGCCAGTGGATTTCCCAATCCAGTTCAGAAACTCAGACCTACATGGTGCATTCAATAAGTTTCCAGACTTTTTTGTACAGGCATTTAAAATTGTCGTAGACTCTTGAAAATTCAGTATGTTATTGCTATACATCTTATGAGATGACTGACCAATTTTTATGATTTCAGCTTCAAATGAACAGCTACAACAGCAATTGGAATACACCCTACTAAAGCCTAAACTGATGAATTTCAAAAATGCAATCTGGACATGAAGACACTTTAGAAGAACAATATGCAATAAAATTCTGTTTTAAACTTGCAAAAAATGCCACAGAAATGCATGGAATGCTTCAGACTGCTTTTGGAGTATCTTGCATGAATCGAGCATCAGTTTTTGAGTGGCATAAGAGATTCAAGGAAGGCAGGGAGTCTGCGAGGGATGATGAGAGGTGTGCAAGGAGTAAGGAAGTTAATACACTAGAGTTGATTGGCCAAAGGGTTAGGGTTACTATGTTGAGGTTTTAAGGGAGTTCAGGAAGAGATTCCGTCGGAAGAGGCCAGCACTCTTCAAATTGGGTCAGTGGTATTTCCACCAGGACAATGCACCAGTCTACAACTCCATCCTTGTCACAGACTATTTGAGCAAGATGGGCATCAAGACAGTTCCTCACTGTCCCTATAGTCCAGACCTTGCTCCCTGTGACTTTTGGTTATTCCCTAAGCTCAGAGGCTGTTGTTATGAGACGATTGAGGAGATAAACGAGGCTGTGACGAAGGTTATTGATACGCTCACACAAGGCCTTCCAGAAGTTGTTGGAACGGTACAATAAGTGCATTGCAGTCAGAGGAGATTACTTAGAAGGTTACTAGAGTTTCATGTGTGTACTATTAATAAAAGTGCCCATACGAAAAAGTCTGGAAACTTATCTAATGATCCTCGTAGTTATAGTCTATAAAAGCAAAAGAACTTGTGAACTGTCTTCACTGTTCTAGCAAATCACTTTATAGAAGTAAAGGCAAGTAAAAAGCTGAACAAATACCTGGACCTTGCCAGAAAACTGAAATAGTTGTAGAACATCTCTACTGAGATTGATTAGAATATTTAGACAAATCTTTGAGAGCTAAGGAGATTTATTGTCATTTGGACTTCAATGAAAACCACCAGTTACAACTAGTGTGAAAAACTAATAAACAAATAATAATAATAATAATTAATATGCTGGTCATATTCTAGGTTTGAGAGAACTTTCTGAAAAAGAATATAAATCCAGATGATCTTAAAGTAATGGTCAACAAGCTAATCTCTTGTGCAGAGAATGATACATGTATTTAAGTATGTAACTGTAAACCTGCAATAAATAGTACATTATCATGTCATTTTTAATAAAGCAATACACTTTCTAACTTAGAGAATAAAGCCATTTCCTGTTCAGTTTGCAACTGAATGATAATGTAGAAGAAAGAATCTGCTTTTGTGTTGAATATCTTATATATGTCGCAGAGGAACCCAATGAGTTCTCAGGTCATCTAGAATAACAAACAAATAAAATATATTTCCTATATGATGCATAAATTGCTTGAATGACTTTAATACTATTAAATTGTAAGCTTTAGAATCTTAAATTCTCATATAGATTAATATTATTTCATATTTTGTTTTTGCATAAAAGCAATACTCAAAGGGAGATAACCAATGAAAATGATATTGCATATAAGAAATTTGACCTGGGCCAGATAAAACTGGATCAATTGCTTTCATTTTTTCCACCACAGAGACAACAATTCTATTCAGTTAAAAAAAACTGAATAAAAAAAATATTCACTTGAAATACAATCTCACTCTCTCTCTCTCTCTCTATATATATATATATATATATATATGTATATATATTGGAAAATGTAAAAGACAATATTTGCCAGTCTTTCCTGTAACAGTCTTCAATATCTAGCGTTATCTGTATATTAAAATTTTTGTAGAAGTGTGCTTAATGTAATTGTTATTGTTGTAAGGAAATAGAATCAGCAATCCGAATTCAAATCCTGAATGGGGCTGTTTGTGTTTCACTTCACACTAATGCCCTTGGGAAACCTGTGAATACATCTGTTCTCCCGTCAACTGTGGGTAAATGGTAAGGCAAGCTAAGTTCTTTAGCCTTAGTTAGGCAACTAGTCTAGGAGAAGGGAAACTCTTAATTCAAACCAGCTTTACTCCACTAAAAAAAGGTGACCATGTGTCACATCCTGCTCATGATAGAGGGGTTGGGTAAATACAGTCACATCTTAAAATTTTAGAATAAAAACATCAATCACTACTTAGTTTCTCATTTTCACAATTATCATGGATTCAAAAAGAAAAACTTGATAATTATGAGCAGTTACAATTAATATGATCATATCTTTAAACTTTCATATATATATATGTATATATATATATATATTTGCAAGAAACACAGCAGTTACAGATATATAAACAGAGAATCTAACATCTGAACCTGAAAGCCCTGGTAGCTACACTGTGATCCAATATTTAATATTATACCACAATAAGCATTGTCTTAAATTATTTTATATTTTGATAGAAAATAAAGATTAATAAATACAAGGTTAATTCTTTTATAAAATTTACCTTAAAAAAGCATTGAACCCATTTTTTAAATTCCTCTTATTTACTCAGGTGAGTAAAAAGTTTTGTAGTATTTTATGTGCTTGGTTGTTGCATGTATATCCTATGACTGAAGCAGTTCAAGCTGTGGAAGATACCCACTTTGGCTGGTGGTATCATAGTAGTTGGTGCACTTACATGTGCATTTCTATGTATGATTTGAAAGCTACACAGATAAACCTAGTCTAATTCGAGAACTTATCCATTACAAGTTCAAACTGGGCCATAATACCACAAATGCAACTAAAAACATTTGTTGTACAAAAGGTGAACATGCAATTGATCACTGTACAGGATCCTGATGGTTCAAGAAATTTTGCGCTATTGACAAGATTCTCAATGAACAGGCAAGGTCAGATAAGCTTCAAGCTATAGAAGAAACTCCTGCAAGTAGCACTCAGTCAAGTTGAGCATCTCATTGTAACATTTGTTACATTCATAAAGCATCAAGAGCAGCTGAATTGTGCCTCACATTATCAAAATATTGTAAAACTTTTGATTCCCTTTCATATAAGTCATGAATCACTCAAATATTGCCTATGAACATTTAGATATTGTCCAAACAGCAATTGCTGCATCTCCATTTTATTTAGAAAATGGACATCTACAGATATTTTATGAAATTGTATAAATCAAAATTTAGATAAAAGAATGTATCTACTTTCTTATTATGTCATCATACTAGAAAAGTGTTGAGATCCTTAAATGTGACAAAGTTGATTTAATACAAAGAAGCACGATGCAAAGAAAAGACAAAAATTGCTCATGATTAGTATCATAGATTAGTCAGAATATTCCATAAGGCGAGTCCTTTGGTATGACACTAAATTGCATCTGATGGTGAGATTCCAGTTGTGGAGGTTTGGGGAGTGTGTAATACCTCTTCATTGCTATTGCACTCTGAACTGTTAAGCTTCCATCTTTGAGTCAAATAGATTTGTTTAAAAATTATTAGATAGGAATACTTAATACCATATAATTATGTGCAAATTATTTGAATTAAGAATAGCTATTTGAAATTATAATTATTTACTAAGGGTTATTTTTATTTGTTATTTGAAACCATATAAGTGTGGGCTAACAAATGATTTTATTTAATATTAGTTACTTGAAACCATATAATCATTAATATTAGATAGGAAAATCTTAAACCCTACAATTGGAGGCAAATCATTTGTATTAAATAGGAATACTTGATATCATATAACTGTGTGTAAAAAAACACTGAAGAATTAACTCTACAAAAAATATAAAGATAAAGATACAATGTACATGATTCTCTAACCACTTGGCATGAAATTAGTGAACTTCCCACATGACAGTTTAAAAAAATGCTTGGTTCTATTAGCGTTCCCCTTCAGGGAGACCAATCAATGAACTCAGTCCTTTGGCCTTGTATTCAGTAGCATGACTATATATCTAACCCAATCTTTCATATACACATTATACGCAACCACTGTCCAATATTTCTACAGTAACAGCCCAATTGACTGGAGCTGTAGAATATGCAGACAGCATCTCTGCAGAGAGGAAAGAACCCCCCCCCGCAACAAGTGTCCTAAATATGATACTAAACTGCATCGGATGGTAAGGCACCAGTCCTAAAGCTTTGGGGAATGTGGAGTATACTTTTATTGCCATTACTCCTTGGTTCACTTGGATCCAAAGTGGTAGTACCTATTAGGGTCCCATCTATGGGTCAAATAGGGATTATCAATATTAAATAGAACTGTTATTGTTAGATAGCAATACTTGAAACCACTTAACTGTGTAACAAATAAGTTATGAACTATTCCCTTAAGAATATGTATAAACAGGATTTGGCATAAAATAACCATCAAGTGTTGATGTGGCATTAAACCAAATAACCTAACCTTCACTACAGTATATAACTAAAGTTTTTGTGCTCAAATTTCCTGATTGACTTATATATGAAAATCTGTAAAATGAAAAAAGTGAAAAGCAACTTTTAGCTCTTTCTGTCAAACACTGATAAATGACAAATGAAAAATATCCACTGTTGTTTGTAATCCATAAACTCATCTATAAAGGATATAGACAAATAATTAGTACCAATAGGTCATTGAAATTTTTTTTAAATAAAACTATGCCTTCAGCAGATAAAGTCATAGATAAAATATGATATAAGACTTTTGTAAAATTATTATCTTATATAAAAAGGTTTTCTTCTAACATTCCTGTTCCAAGAAATTTTACTATTTCATTTTAATTGTTTTTCCTTTAGAATATAATAATGTTATATTGTGACTGGTTGGTTTAATTCACTGATGGAAATATAATATTTTTTCCTGAAATCACAGGAGAAACTTGAATGTAATCAGGTTAAAAGCAATTGAAGTTTTGCTTTCTTTTTTTGCTCAAGATATATTATTATATATTATATTATGTCATTATATATTATTATATTATTATATATCATATTATTGTTATGGTACCCAACCCACGGACTGTATTTAACTCTTCCTGTTGCTATTAATACCAGGAGAATATTCATCTCAGTGTTGAGTTCTCCCCTGCCTAACACTTTGGCAATCAGACTGACGTTTAAAACCTTTTTACCTATGTTGTATTATACATCTGTTAATATACTTTGTTCCATATAAACCCTAGTTTGTGTCTTTCTTCCAGACCCTTTACTGGTCCACAACAACTATATTATTATATATTATATTATATTATTATATTTTATTATATTATTATATATTAAATTTAGTGGTAGAGTGTTCGCCAATGGCCCGGGAGATTGGGGTTCAATCTCAGGTTGAGTCATACCAAAGACTCCTTGATTAACATTCATCATTATAAGGTATGTTTCTAGGGTAAAGTAGAGCAATCCAGGGAAAGGAGTAGCACCCTCCCTTACACCTAAGTGTAGTCGCAATTAAAAAGGGAACTTTCAGGTAGCCCTCGACTATGGTCGCCAACTTTACTTTACTTACTGCGACCATTTTGTAATGGTTTTCCGTTAAAGAAATAAACTGTGTATTACAATAACATAAATGTCCTGTTGTTTTTGCTGTATTCTTCTTTATTCATTTTATTTATCACTTGGCCTAATGAGTAGAGTGTTCTCCAATGGTCTGGGAGACTAGGGTTCAATCCCAGGTCAAGTCATACCAAAGACTCAAAAAATGGTACTTGATTCCACCTTGCTTAACACTCAGCATTATAAGGTAAGGATCAAGAGTAAAGTGGAGCAATCCAGGGAATGGAGTAGAATCCTCCTCTAAACCTCGGTGTGGTAGCTATTGAAAAGGGAGCCTTCGGGTCGCCCTCAACTAAGGTCGCCAACTTTACTCTTACTTTATAAACTAGTTGAACTAACCACCAATGATGTATAAGAGGTCAAAATTTTGATCACAGAAAGTAGTTTTACAATTTTTGTTGTCAATTTTTTTATCAACATCAAAGTTACAAACATTATTTATTGATTATTATTATAAATATCTTTATAAGAGATTTATTTTTTATATTATCTTATGAAGTTAATGTTATTCTCTAAGAATCCTCATGAAGTTTTATAGAGAAATATTTTTTTAATTTAAATGACCCTTAAGAAATATTTTGATTTCAGCATTTTTATCTATTGTCCAGATTGTTAGTCTTAACTAAGCAATAATCCTGCATAATTTTTTTAAATTTTAAGTTTGAAGAGTTAACAACAAATTTCGTAAGTAATGTTTAATTTAGGTTGAATAATTATTTTAATAAGACAATTCATCAATTTTTTTTTATTTGTTTGGAAATTTAAATTCAGTACAATTAATTACATCTTACAGCAATGTGGCTTCCTATTGATTAATTTTTATTATTATACCTCCATTCAATGATGTTATGCAATAGCTCACACTCATGGACATGATTGACAGGGACAGGTCAAAAGCTCAGCCATCACTAAACCAAACCAGGATACTGTGAGAAACTGTTAAAATCAAAATGGCACTTGTGATTGGCTGTAGGCAACCACATGAGATTTGAGAGATTTAGTTAAGACTCAAAGAAGTTAGTTGTTCCTGAATAACAAAAGTGTAAAATCACTTGAGTGATCTCCCACTCATTGGAGTTGCAATGCTTTTTTAAATGAAAAGGTGACTATTTTCCTTGATGACTTAAAAAAAAACTCACTCCATCTCTTTCTGTGAAACTGGTCAGAAAAAGAAATGGAATATCTGGAATAAAGGCAAATAATTTTTAAAACAAACACATCATTTTCTCTGCTAATAAGAACAATTAACAACCTTTACCTCTTCTTTTTTAAAACCTATCCTTTTGACATTTTTGAGACACACTATGTTACAATGGAAGCCTCCTTTTCCCACAAAATACAAAAAGACCATTTTAAAAACTCTTCAGCTCAATAAATGTGCACACCAAATTTGCTAACTCTGTATCAAACCATATGATTTTCTATAAAGGACAGACATTTATATGTAATGGGTACTGTTACAGGAAATGGACATAGTGAGCCAGGTTCAAATCCTGGAAAAGGCTATTTGCATTTCACATCATGTTAATAACCTTGGGAAAGGTTTGAACCATGTCTTCTTCCATCAGCGATGGATAAACAGTAGAGCAAATTAGGTTCTTTGGCATGACAACTTGTCTTGAAGGTAAACTTTTATTTTAAATCAGCTATACTCTGCTTAAAAGAAAATTCATCTTGTGTTGGATCTTGGCCATAGTGGATGGGTTGCATAAATAATTCTATAGAGAACAGACAAATTCTTGCTAATTATTAAGACAGACATTAAGAAGATATCAAGATATCAGTAAACTTGAATCGTTTCTCCTTCATGACTGTTGAATATAAAAGAAAGTCAATCTATTCTTATACAAAACTGCAATTGTAGAATAACAAATAAAGACTGAATTCTTTTGTAATAACTTGTGAAACTTGCTTGTTTCACCATTATTATACAGTAGAAACCTCACTGTTGAGAAATGCATGCTAAATCATTATTTGATCATAATTATTCTGAGTTAGTTTTTTTTTTCCTGTGGTAACCATGTACTTTCATGCCCCCAGCATCAGCATATTTTTACTTACCTTTTCACAAGACATTTTAGAAGTGACTTCAGCAAAAAATGGTATGTTGTTTTTCCTTTCAATTTATTTATTTTAATCAAAGTTAAATTTCCCATGATAAATAAAAAAATTTTCCCTCTCTCCTTCTCCGTCTCTTTTTTTTTCCTGTAAGGAAAAATTTACTTCCACTTTCATTCAATTTTTAAAACAAAAATAAAAGAGTTAGGATAATTGAATGACTAAGAACACAAAAATAAAAGTTAGGATAATTAAATGACCAGGCCATTGGTCTAATGAGTAGAGTGTTTGCCAATGGTCTGGGAAACCTCAGTTCAATCTCAGATTGAGTCATACCAAAGACTCAAAAAATGGTACTTGATGCCACCTTGCTTAACACTTAGCATCATAAGGTAAGGATCAAGGGTAAAGTGGAGCAATCCAGGGAAAGGAGTAGTGTCCTCCCCAATACCTTGGTATGGTAGCTATTGAAAAGGAAGCCTTTGGGTCACCTTTGACTATGGTTGCCAACTTTTTAGAGAGCATTAAATAAGTTTCAAAAATGTACAAAAGCTCTTGAGAAGTTCTCCATAAATTCTCCGCTGATTCCCAAAAATACTTTTGATACACCATGATATTTGATTCAGATACCTGCTTAGTATTTATCTTGGTGTGATTACAGGATTCAGATCATTGAGAATATTAAAGATAACAGGCAAAACTTCCTTATCTGATATGCATTTCTTTAAATTCAGTTCTGTACTAACTGAAAATGCCACCTGGTAATAAAAGGAACAACTAAAACTTGAGAACAAATGTTGATTTTCTAATATTGTTATCTATAAAAGTCACATTAAATGTAATTCCTTTAACAAGATATCATTATTGTCCTTCTCTGTTAAGTATAACTTCAATAATGTTTATGCAAAAACTAGTCCAAGCATAAACAGAATAATAACAGTAAATATATTGAGATAAGACTAACTGTAATTCGGGCATTGAGCAGAAGATTATCATGATTGTGTATAACATGCACTCCAAATTTTGGATGATGAAATTCTGGAAAAAAGATTCTTGTGTATAATACACACTGACTTTTTAGAATTTGTAGCAGCTAAATTTAATTTAAATTTAGCATTGGTTCAATGTTTTATCAGTTCATCTTGACTAAAAATAAGAATTTATATAGTTTACATTTATGTCTTAAAACACAAAATTTACAGTATTTTGAGCAAACACTCAAAAATGCAAGAAGCTAGCAGTGAAATTAAGCTCACATGAGGAGAAACAAAATTATAAATATATACCAAACCTCCAGACCCCAATCCTCGGTCACGGCGCCAAATATACCAATTATGGTATCTCTTTGCCACAACCTTGTCCGCCTCCCTCCAATCTCTCTTCTACAATGCGGGGAAAAACAGATCAACATTGTGATTCTTTAAAAGTAAGGCCGATGGCCATGTCTGAAAGGAAGAGGGTTTACTGGCAGCTGAAGACTGGACTCCGGAGGGTACATATATTGCAGAACAAAAAAAATAATAACTCCGATTTCTGCAGTAGACAATAAAAAAAAAGATTTTATAAAACTTTAAAGTTACGGATGGCGACAAAAATCTGCGGGTGTGACGTATAATGGTCTAAAGCGGCGGTTTGACGAGGGTTAAGTTCTCTTAGCAACAAATTGTCCCAGCGGCAGACTGGCGATATCTGAATTGGTAGCGCAAAGCACAATTCCAATCTGTTGATCCCTGTCTGGTCTTCATCTACTTCGTCTGGTATCAACTGCTTCGCCTCTCTCTCACCAACTTACAAGGGTCTAGGTTTTCTTAACGACAATTTATTCCAGCGGCGGACTAGCGATATATGAGTTGGCAGCGCGAAGCACAATTCCAATCTATCGGTCCCTGTCTGATCTTCGTCTACTTCGTCTGGAACCGAACTGCTTCGCTCTCCTGCCACCAACTGCTGAGTTCGAAAATCAGCCTGTTTATATAATAATTGCCAATCAGTTGGGGTTGTGGAATACACTGACTGCAACTCTGTAGAGGGCTAAGACTGCTCCCCCACCAAGTATCCTGGACATGAGACTAAACTGATGGTGTGGTTCAAGTCCTGGATCTTTGGGAAATGTGGAGTACCCCTTCATTGCCATGACTCCCAGCTCCCCCACCCACCCAGGGTGGTAGTAACTGTTAGGGTCCCATAGAACTATCTCATCATTTTCTATACTCAAAACTATTTAACTGTGTGTAAACAAATGATTAATCTTAAATTCAACTATTAGTATGACATAGCAATACTTGAAACCATTTAACTGTGTACAAACAAATAAACCCATTTAAAAATTCTTACAAACTATTCATTTACAAATCATATATATAAATAGGATTTCAATATTCTGGGTAGGTTCTGACTGAGGCAGGGGTGATCTCCATAACGTCATCAGAAAGGGTCCAACCCTCTTTTCACTACTTCCACAGAGTCGTCCCTCTCACTACCCTCGTAGTGAGGACTACAGGAGGATAACTTTCCTCCTACCAACATAGTTTCTCTCATTTTACTGCTTATGACATCATCATGCCAGACAGCCTTCACACCATCAACAAGGATTCCCCTGTTCACCTTTCAACACCCTTTCTCCCTGTCACTGCAATCAGGTGAGAGACACAGGTCATGTGTTATCTTCCCTGATTGTCAAATTTCTAATTTTCATTTTTTTTTTTCCTTCAGGCTTGGGAACCGTTCATGATATCCTAAAACAACATATTTTTTTCTTTCTTCCTCTATTTTGCGATTTTACTTGTAACCAACTTGGTCACCCTCACTACCTGTCAACATCTTTCCATTTTCTGTTTCGACTATTGTCAAAAATTCTTTTTCAGAATTTTCAATTCTTTTTCCCAGACATTTCAATTTTACACTTCTTGGCAATTATATTTGGCTACTCAACTTTTTTGGTTAACCCCTCACGTACCGCCATCGACCAATATTGTCATAAATAAATGTATATTCCAATGGATATTTCTCTGTAATGGCATAAAAACCATTTGTTTGAACTATAGATCTAATTTACTTTCAGTCCCAATATGATGAGGCATATAGCAGTTAAAAAATGTTAATATATATATATATTATACACCTTAACTTTTGGGCTGAAAAATCTGGAAAAATAGTGCATCTTATACACAAATAATTATGGTACCTTGTTAGGTAAAACCATGCTCCTCTTCAGGTAACTACATTTTTGTATTACAGTGAAATAAAGACTTTTATTATTATTACTAATTGCAGTCAAATGAAGATATAATTATAAATGGATGAACCTAAAATTTTGTGGGCTTAACTTTTGTGGATTGATGAGTTTGCTCTTCAGTTGTTCAATGGGAATTTTTATGGAACTTTGCAGTCTACTATGGAAATTTGCTGGTGTCATGAAAACAGAAAAAAGTCATAAATACATGAAATATAGAAGGCATATTCAAAAAGTTTTGAGACTGAAGCTGTATTTACCAGGACAGAAATGATCAATGAATGAAATATTAATTTTTTTCAATATAGTCCCTTTGGTATTCAACACAATTATTCCAATAAGTTTTTCATTGAAACACCTCTGAAACTCTTTTTTTGGTATGCTACCATGTTGAACTTCTTTTGATGTCTTCCAGATCTTCAAATCTTACTCTTGAGATGAATTATCAGTTTAGAAAAAGACATGTGAAGCTAGGGGGTATAGTGAGTATATGATAGAATTGTACTAACACAATCCTGTATTTCATGAAAACATTTTTCATTGAGACTGGCTTTATAATTCTTTTTCAAACTGTCATTGACTCATCTAAATAACAGTCTAGACATCATCACTTTATTATAAAAGTTGCTCAGCTGAATACGTCATGATTTCAATTTTAAAATTGAACAAAATCAAAACTTACATTTTGATCATTTTTATCTCACTTTGTGTTATTAATTTGCTACCACAGACAAGCCCAGTCAGTTGGGGTTATGGAATACACTGACTGCAACTCTGTAGAGGGCTAAGACTGCTTCCCCACCAAGTATCCTGGACATGAGACTAAACTGATGGTGTGGTTCAAGTCCTGGATCTTTGGGAAATGTGGAGTACCCCTTCATTGCCATGACTCCCAGCTCCCCCACCCACCCAGGGTGGTAGTAACTGTTAGGGTCCCATAGAACTATCTCATCATTTTCTATACTCAAAACTATTTAACTGTGTGTAAACAAATGATTAATCTTAAATTCAACTATTAGTATGACATAGCAATACTTGAAACCATTTAACTGTGTACAAACAAATAAACCCATTTAAAAATTCTTACAAACTATTCATTTACAAATCATATATATAAATAGGATTTCATTTTAAATAACCTACAAGGATTGATATGTTGTAAAAACCAACCAACCAACCAACCTACTACTATAGACATACTGTACATATATTGCCAATCTTTGTGTTAGCTTACATTGCGAAATAGTGTCATTTTAAATTTATAAAACATTGTTGCAGTACAGTGTGTTGTTTTATCTTTGTATGTTAAGTCTGTCTACAGTAATGACAGTTTGGAGAAGGATTTATCTAGAGTTTTTCAATTTTCACATTACATGGAGGGCCAACTATTATTTTATGTATATACTGCTGCGAAATACAAAAGTTCTGTCATTAACAACTGAGGTTAAAGAACCAAGTCTGCCCCATAGCTAGGGGATAACTGAAGGATTCATGTCTTTCCCAAGGGCATTGGCATAATGTGATACAGATTTATCCAAAATTTTAAATTGGATCATTGATTCTATTTCTTAAGATGATGACAATCATGCTAAATGCCCATTTGTATCTATTTTGTGTATACATGTTAAAAAAAGTATTAAGATTGAAGGTGTATTTACCAAGGCAAATGAACAATGAGTAATATGTTAATTTTCTTCAAAATAGTCCCTGGAATATTCAACATTGTATCCTAATCAATGTAGAGTGGTAGAGTAAATACGTACAAAGTGACTGTTAACCAACACAAAAAACCAAAGTAGTAAAGCAAGTTTAAATTCTAGATGGTACTTCTTATGTTCATTTAGTACTGAGAAAGGCATGAATCCATTTCTCCCTGTATTCTACATATAGATATACTAAGAGGATACACCAAATTGTATAACAGTCATCAGTATAGAAAATAGAATTAATAAGCGAAATCCAATATTTTTTGACAAAAATATCTCTGGCATGCTATGATAAAAGTGAGTGAATAGTGTGTCTCTTAGCAAATCACATTCCACTTTGGAAAAACATGAATCCATCTGTTCTTTCACTCGCTATGGGTAAATAATAGCTGGGTTATAGTTACATATACATAAGAAATATACATTGGATTATAGTAATCCTTAATGCACTTTGACATTTTATTGCCATGGGTGTTGGATAAGAATACACTGACTCCTCTGCAGAGGAGTAAGGTATCTTCAGAAAAGGGTATTTTGGATATGACACTAAACAGAATCCAGTGGTGAGGCTCCAGTTCTGAGACTCAGGGAATGTGGAGTACCCTTTCATTGCCATTACTCCCAGGTCCACCCTGAGCCTGTTAAGGTCACATTTATGGGTCTATTGCCTTGAACAGTGAAAGGGTTGGTTGTTTGGGTTTTATGACATATCAACCTTTGTAGGTTATTTAATGCCAAATCCATTTTTATACAAATAATCAGTTCTATTTCAAACAACTCAGCCCAGCATGAGTACACAGTTTGTCAAAAACATTTCTATTTCAAGCTATTCAGTTTAGTCAAACAGTTCTAATTCAAACAAGTCAGTTAAGTGTAAGTATAGTTTTTGTCCACACAGAGTTAAATTTCAAAACAGGTTAAACTGAATTCTTTAAAATAGAACTAAGTACAGTTTCAATGTCAAAAACAGTTCTATTTCAAACAATTCAGTTTTGCATAAGTACGCAATTTAGCTCTATTTGACCAATAGAGAGGACCCTATCAGGTGCTACCACTCCAGACCAGAATGAACCTGGGAGCAATGGCAATGAAGGGATACTTCACATTCCCCAAAACTCCAGCATTACTGGAATCTCACCATCAGATTGTTTTGTGTCATCTCCAGGACACTCATTGGGGGAAGTCTTACCCCTCTGCAGACTTGCAAGACAGGGCAAGAAAGGGTTAAGTAATTGAATATATGAATAAAATTAGTGTAAATAACTTATGAAGGTAATGGCTTCATTAACTTGCATAAAAGATCATAATGAAGCAAAGTTTCATTACTTTCTCATTAGTATATTTTCATGTATTTTATGGGTTTAAAATTTTGCTGACACCCGATAACAGTTACATCTTTTACTTTCAAAAGTTTGCTCATAATAGCTAAATGCTTAGTGAATTAGAAATGATTAATCAAAAACCACTTTAATTTGTCCCTGTTGCCCTCCAAGAAAAATGAATTCAAACCTATTTGATTCAAGTTTTTCAAGAGTCAAAGGGATGCTCCAATTAAATGGAACACACACACACACACACACACACACTTTAATCATAAAGAGAAAAAAAAGAAAAAAACATTTTCCAAATCAAAATTTTTTTTATTGATGAAACAATGTTTTTATTATTTATTTTTTACTTTTGCTATAACATTCAAAAGTTGATAGAGAGACACTATATCAACTTCACAATCAGAAAACATTTATACGACAAAGCAAGAAAACATTCAACAAAATTTTTAAATAAATCAAGTCACAGGAAAATTGAAGAAATATCAATATTCAAAATTAAAAGAAAACAACAAGAAAGCATTCTCTCATTTTTCTAAAATATCTTTCTATTATACCCTTAATATAATAATGCAGAAAAAGAACTTTCCAGATATTATCTAGACAAAAAATATCATCTAGATAATGAATATTTTTGAAGGAAGGAAACTAAGTAAAAATTATAGGTATTGACATCAAAGTATAGAAGAAAAAAAATTTTGAAATATTAAAGAATTAATAAAAAAAATTATTTGGTTATTTCTGTTTAAACTTAATTTTTTTTAAAGATACAATAAATTTTAAAAAAATGCCTCCCTTTCAAAACATGTACAAAAGTAAAAAGTGTTATAAGAACAATAAGACTTTTTTTGCATCTTGCTAAATACCTAAAAATAATATTTCTACCCTTAAAATCTAATTTAACAGTTGAATTTTAATTTGCAGACTAGCATCCTTACCTTATGTCAAGTTTTTTTCTTTTACAATATTTTGACTAGTGTTTCCTAATGATAAATCATTGACATGGTGTGGTAATTTCACCTAACACTCACATCTGTATTATTGATAAATAAGAACATTAATCATTTCTTTATCAATAAAACATCAATCAATGATATCAGTCTGGAGAAGAAAAAAGGAAAAAAAAATTCATTCAGAACTTTCTCTTCACACACTTGTATTGACATACAATATATCACATTTATTTTAATGCTACTATTTCTAAAATAAATAAATAAAAAATAAGTGGCTGCTGTCCATGAAGAACTTCCTAGCAGACCTGCAGAGAGCTGCAGACATTTCAAGACCGCTTGGACTCTGTTGGTTCGGGGGCCATCTTAAAATGTTCCTGATAATGGTATAGAACAAGAAAGGAGGACTGCCAAGATCTCCTTTAACTTCCTATCACCATATCAAGAAATCAATCAATAAGAACCATTTTTGAGGCATCTAAACTGACACTTTCCATTTCATGGTGCCATTTGTTCAATAGCAACACTTTTCTTTGTCTTTTTCTTCTTTTTTCTTTGTGAACTTTTGTTTTTGTTCAATGATGGAATAAAATCCTGATGTTATTGGAAAATGGTTGTGATGGAATTAAAGTGTTGGCAAGAGCACCAACAAATTTCAGATTTTGGCATTCGGATATCATTTTTATTTATTTTTTTTTTAGTCTTTTGTCTCCAGGAACCAAAATAGTGATGGAATGGGAAGGCAAAGTTGGGCCTCAGTATGATTTTAAAAAAAAATCAAGAAAAGAAAAGAAAAAAAAACAGCAAATGTGGCAATGGAGAATGATTTGTTTCATTAGTAGAGAACCCACAAGATTTCAAAATTGGTAGTTGAAATATGAATTTGATATTAAAAGTGAGATGGCAGGAAATTATGAGAGAAGAAATGGTTTGGGATTTAATATTTTCAATAGAGTTGGAAGCAGACAGTTATTATAGAATATTGCTCAACAATTAAAAATGTTTTATTGTCAATAAGAAACCTATGATTTCTTAATGTATATAATGTCCAAATTTTGTATGTAAATTTTTTTTCAAGCTGTGCAAAGAATTTATACATCATTTAATCAAGATTAAAGGAATACTATTAAAAAATTAATAAAATATACTCCACATGTAATATTGTATTTGCTTTTATAGGATCTTAATATTCCCACATTTTTAAAAGTGATTTTTTTTATTTCTTTCAAATGTTTTCTATGAATAACATCCTGAATTTGGTAAAAATATAAAATTTGGATGGAATCAAAATGATGATTATCTGAAAATTCTGGATATTGATGAGAAAGAAGTTTATTTTCCTGGTTATTTTTCCCTGTCATGAAAGAGATGCTCTACTGAAACAATCATTATTTCTCTGGCAGCCACACCAAGTGTGGATGAAGGCATCCATTATATCCAAAGCAATTAGACTTGATAACCACTAATTACAAGCTTCTACATGGTATCAAGAACTATTGTGTTGGCATTATGGACTAGCCACACAGTTTTTTTTTCTTGTGTTAATGTTGAATGCATCTATTTCATTTCAGTCAGGAAGGGAGCTAACTAGTTCCTGAAGTGACATGAACATAAAAGCACATTCAACATTAAACATGACAAAAGACTTATATACCAAGATAGCCATTTTGTCCTCAAGTATTTAAAAAAAAAAAAATTAAACTCAGAGAGGATATTTCATCCTCTTTTTATTTTACATTAAAAAAATCTTGTGCAGATTATTTAGCTCTATCAAAAGTATTATCAAAGCAAGACATTGAAGTGATTATCATTTGCAAAGGAGAAAAAGATTGAAACAAACAAAAAATTTCTGAAGAACTCTAAGACCAGAGATAGTAAAAATATCCTAACTGAAAGTAAAATGGCAACATTCTAAAGGATAATGCCAATTTTCACCAAGGTATAGTATATATTCTGTTAAGATTCTCTAAGTCTTCAGTCATTTTGTGATGCAATAACATACCAGTCTGTATACTCTTGTAAGAGTACAAGTCTGTGTTAACACCTTAATTATGAATGTCTGAATACTGTTTATACTGCACTTATTTTGAAATGTGATCTCTCAATAATAATCATATTATTTTACCTGTAGGTTTCATCTTGAGTGAATATATATATCTCCAGAGTGTTGCAATTTTATTTGCTATTTTATTTGCTATCAATATATATATATATATATATATATATATATATATATATATATATATATATATATATAGGGAAAAGATTTGTTTTTTTATAGTTTAGATCCAAAAGAGTTTTAAAAAAATAAGTTTTACTAAAGGCTATATGACATATCAAAGCTTTTGCCAGAAAGTCTCTATCAAGTTGTAGGTTTGTTATCATGGGCAAAAAAAAAAAAATCAAATTAAATGTAAGAACCTTGTCTTTCTAAATCATACCTTTTCTGAAGTTGCAGCAGAAAATATGAAACTTGCTTTTTAAAATGATTAAGAAGGAAAACAAGTATTTTCATAATATATATATATATATAAAAGTATGGTCTAAAATTGCAATAGAGGTGTCTGTTGGGTTACTGCAGATATAACAATACAAATCAACAAAATTTGTCTGAGGTGTGAAATTTTTTTTTTTACCAAAGGTCTAAATGATAGCTCTCAGGAATAAACCTAAGCCAATCATTTCACCATGGCCAGTAATTTTTTTACTGAAACATCCATACCTCTGACCTAAATCTACAATTGTGGAAGTGAAAAGAATATTTGTAATAGTTTTAGTGCAAAGACAACCAACCTGTGATTCGTCTGGAGTCCATTTATTGTTTTTATATTTAAAATGTTTATCATGTAATTAAATACAGATCCATTAACTGGAAAAGCAGAAATTATACCTGTTCAATAACATCAGCTTTGTATTATAGGTTTATTAAAAAGAGATTTTACTTAATTACAATTGTTGCCAACAGACTCAATTTGGACTTAATTTTTGTTGACTACACAGCAAATTTGGAAATATAGTCACAAAACCAATATACATTGTATGAAGTCATTTTCAGGTAAAAATTTATATTAAGAAAAGTTGAAGATGTTCATAAAAGTAATGCAATATAAAATGCCAGTCTCAACAATGTAATACAATATACAAAAACATTAATGTACTAAAAGCACTGCAGTATACCATAACACAGGCTCACACAATATAACATTGTTATATATTACATAACTTAAAAAACACTGTTACACTGTAACCATACTGTTGATTACTGAATGAGATTTTTCACAATTAAGGAATTTGATGAATCAATTTAGCAAATTTTGGCAATGATCATTTTTAATAATATTTAAAAAATGAAGACAACTTGAATGCAATGAAAAATTAACAGATGAAAATGAAATCAATAAAAATATCTGTAAGGAAACTAGCAGAATAGAAATGGAAATTTAGCTCCAATCTGATTTTTAAAAAGATTAAATATATTCCTTATTTTCAGTATTCGATAATTAAAAGATTTGATAAAAAGGCAACACTGATATCGTTTTTTTTAGATTTTATAGGAATTATTTTGGTATCAAATAGTGACTGTTTGGTTTCAAAGTAACGAATATATTTGATATTAAGAGAAAATATTTTGTAAAGTAATAATGATGAGAAATATAAAAATAGTAAAATAATTATGGAATTTTTCTTAAAACTTAGAATATTCCATGATCTTATTGATATAAAAAAACCTGAAGAGGTGTAGTACTGTTAAGATTATTTTTAAGTGACTAAAACAAATATTTCTATCAGAGAAATCTACTAATAAATAAAAAATACTTGTAAACTTATTAACTGATGTAATCATTTTCAAAATTTAATAGGCAGTAAAAAAAAAAGAGAAATGCATGAAGAGATCAGAAAGAGAATCCAAAAAGACTTCTCAATTGGGATAAAAAGTAAGTATTTTTTAAGCTCAAAGATTGCAATCTGCACAAATGAAAATAAAAATAAAAAGGTTTATGGGCTGTTAGGGATGTTTTAGTTTTGGACCAAGTGAAGAATTTTATCATTGAAAAAAGATAATGGAATTCGAAAGAAAAATGAGATCTTTGCCACAGAAGTAAAATTTTCAATGGTACGTTCATACCGAAAAAAAAAAATCTTTTTTGGACAAAAATGAGTAGATTTTTGTTTATTATGAATTTTGATATACATACAAGTTACACCAAGATGGAGAATATGTGTAAATGTTTATCGCATAAGCATCATTGTAATGGCAGGACAGTTTTAATTCATTTGTTGTTGTCTTTTTTTAATCTCTTGAAATTAATTTTTTGCTTTCATTTAGATCCATTTTTTTTCAGTTATAAAAGGAAAAGATGTACATATAAAACTCAAAGATATATTAGGAAGTATACATCAAAATTAACTTTTATTTCAGTTTTTTTTTTTAAGTTAGTATAAACATTGAATTTTAATCTACACTTCCCACTATATCAAGTCATTCTTCAAATTTCTTTAATTCATGATACCCACAATGGTTTAATAGATTTAAATTGATCTTCATAAGAAACAAAATCTACAAAACAAACAGATGGTTCAATATTGGACAGACATTAATATACAATTGCCAATTTGTCAGTAACAAAACTACACACACTGGAATTTTCTCTATCTAGCTGTCTAATAAAAAAAAAAAAAAAAAAAAAAAAAAAAGCATGTTCTTTTCTTAGCTTCAAGTGATTAGTATGGGATGTGCAAGTAATTGTGAAACAGACACTAGTCAAAAAGAAAAAGATGAAAAAAAAAGCATTAAATATTGGACTGACTGATAAACTTCTAATTTTATTATCATTGATAAAAGTTAAAAACAATTCTATCAAGTCAATAAAACCAAAAATTCACTCATAGTTTCTCAAGTGATCTGATCTACATGTTAAAAAAATCCTATAAAAATATCAAGTTGGATTCTTCTTTAAAAATTATCAGATAAGAAGAATTTCACTTATAAAAAATAAAGAATATATTGAAAAAATGTTAAAGTCGAATTAGGCAAAAAAGAAAAAAGATATCAAAAAGGGAATTAGTGCTAAGGGAAAAGTGTGAGAAGGAGACAATCTCTGGATTTCCAAGTCCGTTTCCATTCAGTAGAACATGGTAGCCTGAAAGTTATCATCGGTTTTTCTGGATGTACTGGCTTAACAGAACATTTGGAGGATTGAAGTACTCCTTGCAATTCTCCACTTCTGTCCTACGAGTTCCGGCATCATCAAAACCTGCAATAGGAAAAAGTTTTATATAGAGAGTATTTCTTTTTTTTTTTTTTTCATGGATAAATTTTGTTTGGTCAAAATAACTTTGGATTAAGAATTTTAGAATTAAGCAAAAATATATTTTGTAATTTTGATGAGAGAAGGGATAAAGACTGGCTTACAAAGAAACAGATCTACATTTAAAAAAAAAAAAAAAAAATAATAATCTATAAACAAAATAACTAACCAATTATCATTGTTATACACCAATGGACTTATATCCAAATCTTAGTAGGTTATTTTACTATTCTACTTTCCTCAGTTGCAACCTGTAACACAAAGTCAATTTTTCAGCAGAGTAATGCAAGTTTTCTTTGCCGTGCCAAGACTACAGAGTTCAGTCTACCCTACTATTTACCTACAGCTGGTGAGAGGAGGGCGAAGAGATAGATTCATGCCTTCCCCAAGAGCATTAGCACAAAATGAACTGCATACAGTTTTGTCTAGAATTCAGACTCTCCTTGTCATGCCTCTTTCTCCAGATGTATATTGTAGTTAGTAACCTTCTGGTAATAGTACACAGGTTCAGTGGAAGAGGCAGACAAATGATATTAGGTTTTCTTACAATGTGTTCAAGAATAGTGACTGCATCATTTCTTGTATTTTTATTTTGGTTTGGACTGTTTAGCTTTCACATGAACTAGTATAAAAACTATAATAATTTTGCTCTGAAATTTTTAATTGATTAATAAAAAAAAAAAATGTTTTAAAGTTTTTTTTCTGTCCTTGATAATTTGCCTTTATTTTACAAAAGCTATTTTTTTTTTCTTTTCAAAATAAAAATCTTCCTTGATTAATTAATGGCTTATTGGTTCTTTAAAAAAAACATGGACACCACAATTTCAAGACTACATCGTGTCTGAAGTTATACAAATCAAATAAACCTCGATGACTCAAAAAGTTCTGAACTAATATTTCTCAAATTTAAACTCTTTCATCCTCCCCCCCTTAGTAAAATATCTAACTAAATTTTCTACCATTTTTTATGGTTAGTTTTTTGGGGGTTTTTTTTTAAATAGATATTTGAAATTTACAAAAATGGACTTAAGTTAATATGCAGATTAAACTAATATCAGTTTAAGGACTCTAAAATCTAAAAAAAAAAAAATTTTTTTGTCTACAATATATATATTGAAATATGGGTAAAGGAAAGGACCTAATAACTGCTGAAAAAAGAAATCAAAGTTATTGACTGAGAGAAAGTCCACTTTGGAGATATTGAAGGAACTTAGGAGAGATCATTGAACAACAAAGGCTGTTGAAAATAATAAGTTGAGAACTGGAAGAAAAGGCTTTAAAAACTTGCTTCCTCCAAATGAATGTAAATTAAAGCAAGTTATAGAGAAACAACCACTTTTGACTAACACTCATATCTTTGAAAAAGCTAGAATTAAGGGAGACAAGAAGGGCCAAAGGTGTAGAATAATTTTTGAATTGGGATTTGTAAAAAAAAAAAAAAAAAAATCTCCAAGGAAACCTCCTCTTATGAAAGCAAATACTTCAAAGCTTCAAAATTGGAACAAGAAATATATGAAAATTGGCTTATCCAAAAAAATTTTCATAGTTTGATGGACCTGATAGATGGGTCAAAGAATAGATTTTATTCAATTCAGACATATCTGAGGCAGCAAGGAAGTGATAGTATGATATGGGCTGGAATTGTGAACCAAACCATTATTGGACCATTCAAAGTTGATAAAGTTAAACAGGGTAGTGCTAATTATTGCAATTTTATTGAAAAGATTTCTTTGCATAGTGCAAGTCTTAGTTTTGTAGTTTCAAAGTGAAGTGTGTATTTATGCATGACAATGCACTTTCTCATGTATTTAGCTCAACTGTAAATTCTTTGAGCATGAAAGATTTACAAGAGAGAAGCTAATGGGATGGTCTCCATGAAGTCCTGATCTGAATCCAATTGAAAATCTATGATCAGTTGTGAAGATTAAATCATAAGGAGAGGTAGGGGACAAACTATGACTGCAAAACAGACCTATAGGAAGCTATTAAAACCACCATGTTGGAAATTGAACTTGCTGAAAAAAAAAAATCAATGTATAATAGAGTACTGGCTGTTATTGAAAAGAAAGGTCACTATATTAAAACGTAAAGGATTCAAAGACTTACCATATGTTTGTTATTTGTTCTATTAAAAAGGTGCTGATCAATTTTAGATGATTTTATTACCTTTTCATTGAAGGTGATTATTTGGTTTTGCCTTTTAACTTTAGATGGTAGTTAAGAATAAATCAAATAACTTCAATAAAAATTTGATATTCCCTAAAATTTTAACTTAGGCTTTGTTTTGACATTTAAATTGGTTGCTTAAAATTTGAGAATTTATTTTCAAACCAAATTTGAATTATTGAAGTTTGTGATTTGCTTAATAACTTCAAACAGGGTGAAAATAGACCAAAATAAATATATTTATTTATTAAACATTTAAATGGTATTTTATTATGCTAACAACTATAGATGATAAAGTAAAAAAAAAAAGTTTTGACTTTATCAGTTTAAAATTGTTTTTTTTGGGACAGTTCCAGGGTAGTAAAAATATTAATCTTGAGCCCTTTGCCTAGTGGATAAAAATGTTGAGTTAAAATTCATCAGGTGGTTGGGAGTTTAATCCCAAGGTTATAAGGTACATAGTTCAGTGAAAGGGACAGATTCACTTGGAAGAATTAACCAATACAAGATATTCTCTAAGAATGAGAACAATTTACCCCCATGGACTGAACAAAGGATATACATACTATGACAGCTGAAAAAGACTGAAAGTACAATATTGCAACTATAAAAAACTAAGATGAGGATATGAGACTTAGAATGTATAATATAACTAAATAATAAAATTATAATAGATAGCAAGTATATTTTATCAAATTTGTATTTTCCTGTTACTATCTTTATGAAGACCTTAAGGTTCTATAAAGAATTCACCAATTTAACTTTTGAAGATAAAAAAAAAAAAAATTGATTTTCATACATATTTTCATACATAATAAAGAAATTAACTCAGTCAGGAATTATTATTTCAAAATTAAAAGTATCAATAATTGAAATAAAAGTGAATTAAAAAGAAGAAAAAGTTTTTACAACAAATTTACATTAACTTTTATAAAATGTCAAAAACTTGATGGCATTTGTTATTTTTGATCAATCCTTATTGCTACAACTGAAATCTGGCAGAATTATACTAACTTCTTGACTTCAAATCCAGGTACTGACAAATGGCATGAAGCAGCATTCGTTCAAAGGAATTGGCAAGTTGAGATATGTAAATGGCAGTCGGCCATTCCTGAAAGAAAGTGACCAACTCTTCCTCAATGGACATGAGCAAACCCTGAAATACAGACACAGAAAAATTAGTAAAAACATATAGTTAAATAATAATGACTAAAAGTATGAATGCTATCAAAATTTCTTCGTATTGGCAACCACCATAGTCAAGGGCAATCCGAAGGCTCCTTTTCAATAGCTACTACACCAAGGTGTAGGGGAGGGCACTACTCCTTTCCCTGGATTACTTCACTTTACTCTTGATATGTACCTTATAGGACTGAGTGTTAAGCAAGGAAGAATTAAGTACCATTTTTTGAGTATTTGGTATGACTCAACCTGAGATCGAACCCTGGTCTCTCAGGTCATTGGCAAACACTCTACTCACTAGGCTGGTGTATATATGTCAAAAATCAGAGTCAGTGTTATATCATACAGATAAAAACTAGCTCAATTATGTATGCTTGTTTGGGTTTTATGGCATATCAAACTTTGTATGTTATCTAATACCAAATCGATTTTTATATAAATAAACAGTTCTATTTCAAACAATTCAGTTTAGTATAAATATAGTTTTTGTTTACACATAATTGAATGTCAAAACAGTTCTATTTCAAGCAATTCAGTTTAGCATAAGTACAGTTTCAATGTCAAAACAGTTCTATTTTAAGTATACAGTTTAAATGTCAAAATAATTCTATTTCAAGCAATTCAGTTTAGCATAAGTACGCAGTTTAGTTCTATTTGTTATATTCTGAGTTGTGGGCGAGAAATGCGTATGGTTGCAAAACAAAGAACGTATAGATACTCACAATAACACAGTAATGATGTTATAGAAAATTTTTTATAAATAGATTAAGTACAGAGAGTAGAATGTAGAAATATGTTCACAGTTAAAGAATGAATTCAGTGGTAGTAGTTACAAAGTTCATGTACTGTACTTGTCTCGTGGTGAAGGGATAGTTACAAAGTTCTCGTGGTGAAGGGATGGTTTTCTTCGGAACTAGGGCAATGTTCTTAGCGGCGGCGATCGTTTGATGTATCGGATGACAGGCGCCGGACGGTGCGTAGAATCCTTAACACGGGTCGTGTGAAGGAACAAGTCTCTGATGATTATTTGGTCCGTCTATTTATATATTTTTTGTAGGCTCACAAACGGCAATTTTTGTGCCCCGCGGGAAGCGTTCCGATTGGATATTTATTAATGTATTTTTTTTTTGTTAATTTATCGCAAACGGAAGTTCTGCGCGGAGCCCATGCGTGAGCGACTAACTTTTCATTTTGAGTTGAGAACTCGAAGTGTTAACTTCCGTTTTTTTTTCTTTTCTTCTTTTCTTTCTTTTTGTTTTTTCAAATCAAGGCAAGATCTCGTCTTGTAACATATTTGACCCATAGATAGGACTATCAGGTACTACCACTCTGGGCTAGAGTGGACCTGGGAGTGATGGCAATGAAGGGGTACTCCGCATTCCCCAAAGCTCCAGCATTACTGGAACTTCACCATCACATTGTTTAGTGACATATCTAGGACACTCGTTGGGGAGGGTCTTACCCCTCTGTAGAGATGCAGTCGGTGTATTCTACAGTCCCACCTGATAGGGCAATCTATTATTTTTATTTTCATATTAAGAGCTGCAAGCAAGAAAGGAACAATTATTTTTGCTTCTATCAGTTTAATTACATTATATGTATTAACACTGTATACTGCTTGGAAAATTGGAAATACAGGATATTCAGGCTAAAATGAAAAGAAAAAAATACACCATCCAAAAATAAAAGTACTAAAAAAAAAATTTATACATATATCAAGTAGATTATAACTGGAAGATATGTTTATTTAAAGTAGCTGTTCTCAGTTTCCACCACAGCCTCAAGACAGATATGGTACTTGGTGCAAGTGTTCTTCATTGTGTCCCTGTGAAAATCTTCAAACAGCTTCTAGATCTTGGCCTTGGCCTGAAATACTGGCAGAGTGATTAGTGTTTTTCTCAACTGTTACCATGTAGAGAGTAATCCATGGGATCACAATCAAGGGCAATTAGGAGGCCAGAAAATGTGGCAGGTAAATTTGTAAAAATACTCTGATAAACACTTCTGACTCTTTTCAGAGGTATTGCAAGGACCTGAATTCTGCTGCCAAACATATGACTTGTTTGTTTGTTTTGTTTTACGGCATATCAACCTCATCGGTCATTTAATGCCGAATCAAGTTAAAGAAAATAAGTCTGAAAAGAACTTCAAAGGCGAGGTCTTAGGAATTAACGATAAACTTTAGATAATTAATTGGTTATGTGTTTTTGTTTTTTTGTTTTTTTATTAGGAGTTTATTTGTAGGGAATCATGATCATAAAAAACCCCAAAAAAACAACTGTGGAACAGGTTAGGGAAGGGATCAGTTTGTTAGAATATATCTAGTAAAGAAAGGGTTTATAGAAGTAATTTGGTCTTATTGTAAATTTCTTTAGATTTTTGAGTATAACTTCACTGTTTTTAGAAATGATATTCCAGTATTTCAGTGTTTTGGAACAGTTCCTTCATATTGTTTGCACTATAGAAGGTTTTTCTTATATGGGCCAGAGTGTTATTCTTGTATGACCTATCCGAAGTCTGGACAATGTAACCTTTTTTTTTTTTTTTTTTTTTTAAAGCTTTGCTTCCATTCCCCCAGTGAGGGTTTAATTTCTAATAATTTATTATTTTCATTATTGTTCCAGCATTGTTGTCTTTGCTGTAGTATGTATCTATTTATTTTCATTTTAAAGTCTGTATGTGGTATTTTAAATTTCTTTTCAGTGGTTAGGTTTATGGTAGACCTGACTACTTTATCCGCTTGGTCATTTCCACTGATGCCAGTATGACTTGGGACCCAACATATCTGTATATCATTGTCATTTGATAAATTCTTCAACTTACAAAGTATTCTTATTATTAATGGGTGATCAAATTTTCTGTTTTTTAGTGATTCCAACACTGATAGTAAATCTGAAAAGATGATGAATTTGTTATTTCTTGATTCTGAGTCATATTGATTGTACAAGCTTCTGCACTGAATATAGATGTATCTTTTGGGAGATGTTTTTTAAAAATTTTTCCTTTATGTATTGTAATACATCCTGTTATTTTATTCACTTTAGATCCATCTGTGAAGATGTGCAAGTGTTTAGTATATTTTTTCTTTCCTTTTCTAATTCCTCTTGGAAAATTAGTGGATGGGTTTTATTTTTGTGGAATTTACGAAGTGTTAAGACTATGTTTGGGGTCCTTATAGGTGGAATATCTGGCATGATTGTTTTATGGATTTCAGTCAGGTACACATATGGCTTTCCAGCAGTAAACCTCTCCAGCAGTTTCACATAGCCAACTGAATTAGGCATAAAAGTGTCATGTGGAGACACATCCAAAGACCATCACAGTTTGAGGATTGTATGCAAGCCACTTGTTCCAGGTATTGTACAACTGAAAAGAACTAAAACATCCTTGGCTCCAGAGGATGCCTTAACTTGTTCAAGAGCTTCTTTGCTTTTGTCAAGTGGTTGATCTTGGCTGTCAAAATTTGTTCCTTGCACTTCTTGCACAAGTGGTAGCAAAAGGTCCACATTTAGGGTCAGCTTCATGGTGGTCACACTAACATTCATCTCTCTTGCTGAAGCCCAGATTCCTTTGTTTGGATTTTTCATCATCTCATCCAGCAGTCAGAATGCTAGCTGTGATTTTTGTGCAGGCCATGGCTTCATAGTCTCTATTTCAGCCTCTCCTGAGCAATGAGCAGTAGTCATGATGTCAGCATTTTGATACAGGTGTGAATCATCATGATACAAGTAACTCTTTCTAATATTCAAATGGCTTCTCGTCCTCCATGTCAGCTAAGTTTTTCTCAATTAAAACTTTAATTCTTATGTTCTCTCACACCATTGATTGGTCACTAATACATCAAACCATTACAAAATAAAAAAATATATATATATCATCAAATTTACCTTGAATTCCCTGTATTTACTAACAATGCCAGTTTCTTCTTAAAAATGACTTTAACAAAAATAAGTTTTTATAGTTCATATACATCAGTAAAGTTGGCAACCTTAGTTGAGAGTGACCCGAAGGCTCCCTTTTCAATAGCTACTATGCCAAGGTGTAGGGGAGGGTGCTACTCCATTCCCTGGATTGCTCCACTTTACCCTTATAATGCTGAGTGTTAAGTGAGGTGGCATCAAGTACGATTTTTTGAGTCTTTGGTATGACTTGACTTGGGATTGAATCCCGGTCTCCCGGACCATTGGGAAATAATCTACTCATTAGGCCAATGGTACCAAAACAATAAATAAAATTTATTCAGCTCTTGTGAGTAATCCTTGATGTATTATGTATGAACAGATATACCATTTTTGAAACAATGAAATTGCAATAGTATACATATCTCTTTATTATTAAAAACAGTTGGTTTACCTGTGGGAAGTGACGGCGTTTTAGTGTACTTCTTAGCCTCCTATCCAGTCTTTGGTAGCATTCCTCTGCAGTATAAGCTGGATGGGCTGAATAAAGAAAATAGGTTTAGAAAGAAGAAAATTTGTTTTAGAATTTCATCATTGATGTTTGTATAAAATGAACATAAAATAGTGTTTTAAAAAAAAAAAAAAAAAAAAAAAAAAAAAAAATGTAACATAGAATGAGGTACTTGATTATTAAGTGCAGATATATTGGGTTTTTAAAAAATTTCTCTCCATGATAAATTAAAAAATTTTTAATCTTCTATTATTCAATTTTTAAAAAATAAAACAAATTAATGAACCTCAATTAACCAAGTGTAGGAATTGAATTCTTGGTATCAAAAGTTGTTAAACACTAACTGATAACTCTTTTTGAGGGCTGAAAGTGAATGTTAAACTTTTGTTTAGTTCACCAAAAATTTAACTTTCACCCTTTGAAGAATTTTTATCTATTTGCTTAATTAAAAAAATTCAATGCTATAGTCTTTCAAAACTGGGCAGAATTTGTGTATTGCTGTCAGACATTAAAGTTAATATTAAAGACTGTTTCATTTCAATGAGTTTACCAATACTGATCCCTCAAATGGCTATTATTAATTCAAATTCCGTCTATTGCTTTTTTAAGTTAAAATGAAACAAAAATAATAATGTCCTCTTTTAATTCTTTGATTGTCCCCAAAAAATCCATATTTATCTTTCTTTATAAAACTGTTCATACTGGGAAAAATACTGCTTCTACTCCATTAGTTACCTCCCTTGTATATCATAAGAAATTCCACTCATGATTTACTACTTGGTACAATAATGTTGACAAAGACTTTTTTTTTTTTTTTTTTTTTTACTTACTGGTTCTCATATCAGGAATCAACTCCCAGGAATCAGGATCAAAATCCTTTTCACTTGAATCAGCTGAGGATTGTTTGGATTCCTGGGGTTTGTCATGATTCTGATTGGACTTTTCCAACAACTCCCGCTGTTCCTCTTCAGAACTGTTGATATACTCATTCCAGATCTATGATCAAAACAGAAATAAAAAATAAATTTGTTTGAAGTTTGAGTTTTGTTTGACAGCATATCAACATCTATTATTTAATGCCAGAAGGGTAAGATTGCTTTTGTCTTTTGTGTATGTTTTAGGGTTTCGAGTATAGGTTTTTGTTATATGTTTTATCATATTTGGTTAAATTTTGATGAAGAGGTTGGTTTCTTTTAGAAGTCCTCTGGTTTGGTGTTTCTGAAGAGGTTCTTTAAGTTACCTTTTGGCGAATTTGTCTAAACCTGTCACAGTTTGAGAATGTGTTTGACTGTGAGGGCTACTTTGCAAGTTGAGCATATGAGTGGGGGTCTTCTATTTTTAGGAAGTGCGAGTAGGTAATGTGGGTGTGGGCAATACAAAATCTGGAGAGTATCACTTCTTTTCTATTTCTTCTGTAGCTTTGCCAGCCACTCGTCTATAGTCTCTTGTACACAGTAGAGCGTGTTCTGTTTGATTATCCCAAGATTTTTGCCATTTCTTAAGTATGAATTTGTTAATGATTGGTTTTAGGTTATTGTATGGAATTTTAGAATAGTATTTATCTGCCAGGAGTGCTTTTTTTGTAGCTTTGTCTGCCCTTTCATTTCCATGTATACCAATGTGACTTGGTATCTTGGTATCTAGGTGAGAATATTCTTGGGAAGAGTGTTCATTTTGTCTAGGAGTCTTATGATGAGAGGAGTTGATGTATTTTTGTTCAGTAGAGTTTGGAGGGCTCATTTGGAGTCTGAATGGATAAATTTAGAGAATTTGTGGTTAACTATAATGTTCATGGCTAGCTCAATAGCTGTGACTTCTGCTCTATAGACTGAAGATTCATTTAGGAGATACTTTAGCATTTCTTGGGTTTGGAAGATAGCAGCACAACCAACTTTCATTCCCTGTTTGGATTCATCTATATCGATGTAGTGATCTGTGAGATTGTTTTGGATGTTGAGGAATTTCTCTCAGAAAGTGAGGGGGGGTGTTTTGATTTTGGATAGTTTGGTTAGTTCTAGTTTTACTATTGGTTGACTGATGATTCATGATGTTGTTCTTGGGAGAATGGTATTATATATTATTCTTGGATTGATTTTGATTTCCTTGAGGAGGGTTTGGATTCTTAGATTAAAAAAAGTTTTTATATCTTATTTCCATGATGCAGTTATAGGCAGTTTTTGGGGCATGAGTTGAGTTTAGTATAGTATTGGAATGCAAGTTTATATTTTCTCAAGGAAAGTGAGGGTTCATTGGCTTCTATGTATAAGCTTTCAATTGGAGAGGTAGTAAAGGCTTCTAGGACAATATGTAGTCCCTGCTAATGGATGGTTTCAATTTCTTGGAGGTAGGATTTTCTGGCTACTCCATATATGAAACAACTATAATCAAGTTTTGATCATATGTATAGTTTGGTTAGTTTTTTTTATCAACACTCCAGTCTGTTTGGGCTATGGTTTTCAGGAGTTGGATAGTTTGATTGCATTTGATCCTCAGTTGTTTGATATGTGAGATAAAGTATAGTTTTGGGTCAAGAGTAATGCCTAAGAATTAGTATTGATGGGTTATGGGTATTTCCGAACCATTTAGTACTGAGAGAGTTGATTATGCATTTTGTGGATTTGGCAGAAGTGCATGCATTTGGTTTTCTTACTAGAGATTTTAAAATCATCTTTCATGGTCCATTTTGATGCATTGCTGCATTTTTCTTTCTACGGTAGCAATATTTTCGGAGCTGTAACAAATGAGGAAGTTGTCGACATATCATGACTCATTGATTTCTTGGAGGAGGCAGATTGTTATTTTATTAATTTTTAATCATGAAAAGGATCTCTGATAGGATGTTACCCTGAGGTACACCTATTTCTGATGGTTTGGGATCAGAAAATGAATAGTTTAATCTTGTTTGGAAGGTCCAGTGTTCTAGGAAGTGTTTTATGAAAATAGGGACTTTACCTTGTAGGCCAAGATCTTTGAAGTCTTGGAGTATGCTATGTGGCCATGATGTGTCAGAGGCTTTTTTCAGGGTAAAAAGGACTGCAACCAGATGTTCCTTTTGATGAATATTTCTCTGATTAGGGTTTCTATACGGACTATTTGGTTTATGGTACTTCTTTTGGCTCTGAAGCACAGCTAGTTAAAGCTAGAGGTCAATAACTGGTAAGGCTGGTGGGATCTTTTTGTTTAAGGATAGGGATGGTTGTAGCTTGCTTCTATAAGGTAGGGATGTAGCCAGAAATCCAGATATTGTTGCATATATCTAGAAGATATTTCAGGGATATTGTTGGGAGTTCTTTGAGGAGGGTGTAGTGGATTTCATCTAGACTGAGGGCTCAAGTTGTTAGATTTGGATATTGAATTTTGGAGTTCGGATAGAGTGAAGGATTGGCTATAGCTCTCAATATTGTCAGGTGAATTTTATTATGTTCTCTTTGATTCTGATCGAGTTGAATTGATTGGAGTAGTAGTTTTTTTCTGAATGACACTTGAGCATAATTTTCTGCAATCAGGTTGGCTATATGTTTTTTACTAGTGGCTTTTGTGTGTCCTTCAGAGAGGTGATTTGTTGAGTTTTAATGCTTTTATTCATCATTGTTAAAATCCTTGTAGTCATTTTGATCTTTTGTTCACAGAATCCAGTGTTGGTAAAATGAGGCTGTTGATTTCCTCTGGTGTTAAAATCCAGAAGATAGATCTTCCTGGCAGAAAATTCAACTTGCAATTGTGAGTATTTGAGGATGGTTGCAAACGATTTTAGATGCTTTCAGTCCTTGTCTCTGATTGGTCAATTTTTATTGGAAGTGCCTGCTGTTGTCGACAAAATTTATAAATAGAAATTTTATGTGCAGCATAAACCAAAGACAATCCAACAGTTATTTTCTTTGTAAAGTTCCAAATTATTTTTGGATTTGTATAGCAGTTTATTTTTGAGGTGAAGGTTCTCCAGTAGGATCTTTTTGCTTCTTTGATGGTATGTCAAGTTTTGACTCTTTGTTGTTTGTATTTGCTCAGATTTTCTGGTGAGGAGTTTGTTTTGAATTTCCTGAGAGTTGCTTGATGTTCTCTTATGCTTTTGCACTCCTCTGTGAACCATGGTTTATTATGGTTTGGAGGATAGTTTTATTGGCTATGGTGATGAGGGTGTTGGTAAAATGTATTATGGGTTCTTCTTGATTTATATTTGATTCTGGGATTAGTGTGGTAAGGCATAGTTTTTAGTAGGATTGCCAGTTTGCTTTGTTAAAATTCCATTGTGGGGGGTTTTGTTTGTGGTTCTGAGTTTTTTTATTGTAGAGTTTTCCATTATATTGGGTAGTGATCACTGCCACAGGGATCTTTGTATACTCTCTAGTTATAGTCTATGAAGATTGATGGGTCATTGAGGGTTAGGCCTATGGCAGAGAATGTACATGAGGATAGGTCAAAGCGAGTCCGAGATCTGATTGTGGAGGCATAAATTGTAGCTACTGATGATTTTTTTCAAGGGTCTGGCCATATTTGTTTGTTGTTTGACTTCCCCGTATTATTTTGTGGCTATTAAAACCTATCAAGATAAATGGTTTAGGGAGTTCTTTAATTATTTAATTCTTTTTCATTTATGGGGTTATGAGATGGTAAGCAGATAGAGACAATTTTGTGTAAGGTTACTTAGACTGCAACTGCTTGCAAGTGGGTGTTGGTGTTTTTATTTTGGGGGGTATTTTTCCAAATTATGATTGATACTCCACCTGAAGCTCTTTGTCCAATATCATGTATGTAGTCATATTATTTGAAGGTTTTTGGGTTTAGTTTGTCACTATGCTTTTTGAAGGTTTCTGGAAGACATATGGCAGTAGGGTTGAGTTCAGCTTTTAACAGAAGTAGCTCATTGTAATTTGTTTGGTGATAGTATGAATATTTAGTGTCATATCCAGGACACTTATTAGCAGGGTCTTACTCTTCTGCAGAGATGCAGTCAATGTATTCAGCAGCCCCTGCTCACAAAAAAAAGCCTTCATTTGGTTCCTCACATTTCACTCAAGAATTACAACTTAATGGATGAGACTGACTCATAATGAATGAGACTTTGACTTAACTTTGCTAAGCTTTTTAAGTACATTCTCATAATTGGTCATCATATCTCAATGGTTTTGAATAGTCTTCACCCTTTAAGAGAGAAAGGAGGTTGGTGATGCTATAATTTGTCTAAGAAGAGTGATTTTTACATATTTGGTGATCTTTGAGAAACCTGAAAATAAGTGTTAGGTACACCCTAAAAGTTATAAATAGATCAAAGAGATATTTGAAACTATGAATTGTTTTGACTAGTATTTTGTTTGATCTTAATTTTGTTTTTACTTTAGTTACCTTAGGCTATTAATCCAAGACAACAAGAAATGGCCAAGATTAGAAATAATAAACACTTGGTGAGAATCAAACTCATATCCCTTTGCCTTGGGAAAGCCTAGTCTGATTGAATACACCTGCAGCTCTTAACTGTCTAGATTATGAGAATTCATTGGTTGGCAGAAGTCAAAACCAATAATAATGATAATTGTTTACAATGTTTCATCTAAAAATAAAAAATATTAGAAATATTCTTAGGACACTGGATATGTTAAAATATATAACACCAGATAATTCAATTTTGAGGTATTCCATAAAACTAATTTTATGTCTGAGCTTAGATCAAAATAAATTTTTTTTTTAATCTTTATAGTAAAATTATATCTATATGTACATGTATATATTTACCCAAACTCTTCCACTACAGGCAGTATGAAATACAGGGTCAATTTTTAAGTAGAGTAAAACTGGTTTGAACTTTGAGTTTTGTCTTCTTCTAGACTGGTTGCCTAACCAAAGCTAAAGAACCCAGTTTGTCCTACTCTTTACTTATAGCTGGAAGGAGAATAAATGAATTCATGCCTTTCCCAAGGGCATTGGTGTGAAGTGAAACACCAACAACCTTGTCCTACAAAGATAACCATTACATTTATGTATGTGTACATCAAATCACCTGTAACTTTGAAGTCTGTTTCAGATTCTTGGAGGAATCATAAAAGAAAAAGAGTCAACACATGTGCCCCTTGCCTCTGTGTATATAAAGGTTACATACAAAGAGGCATGCTAAGCATAACATTTAGCATTGTAGGAAATGGAATTAACAACCCAAGTTCCAATCCTGGCCAAGGCTCTTTGCATTTGACTTCACACCAATGCCTCTGAGAAAACCATGAATCCATCTGTTCTCCTCCCAGCTATCAGTAAATAGTAGGTCAAACTGGGTTCTTTAATCTTGGTTAGGCAAGGTTTAGAAGAAGAAAAACTGAATTCAAACCTGCTTTATGTCACTTAAAAATTGACCTTGTATTACATCCCGAGTGGTTGGGTAAATACAAAGATTATTTGATTCAAGTAGAAACTAGTTTTTTTGTCTTCATACTTCTAAGTCAGCAACTTTCAACATTCAGGGAAGAGGAATCTGTTCATAACCTCATCCATAGATTCAAACTTATTTTGATCTATTTGTAAATTCAAGTATCCTTCAATAGTTATGAATTCACTGCAGCCACTTGGACTAGACATGTCCCATAACTTATTTGCTTATCATGGCCATACCAAGTAATTCCCCTTCATAACATTTCTCTGGACAACAAGAGTTACTTGACAGTAGGTATTTATTCAGTTCCCCAGGAAGCCAAAAGGTGATACAAGGTTGATTTAATGTAGGGATGTTCTGCAGAAAGTAAGCCTTCAGGGGGAATCTTCTCTCCAAGTAACATGATAGATTGTACTAGGTTTCATAATACAAGGAGCAAAAATTAATCAAATACCCAAGATGAATTGCCTCTAAAAGGCTATTTACTCATAGTTGCAGTGTAAAGTGGATTCAGGCATATTACAAAATAAAGGTAAACTGCCTCAGCCTGAGTTTGAACTTGGTTTGTAGATTCTCTTTATGCTATTAGAACCTCTTGTAGCATCAACATACATGAATCTCTTCTCTAACAAATAATTGGCTGGGAAAAGGAAGAAGGTAAAGTAGAAAATGCACTATGAACTTGCCTCCCATTTTTCAGTTTCCATCAACAGCTCTGCAAACACGGAAACATTGTTCTCCAATTGATCATGTTGCTCTAGGTTGTTCCATTCTTCCTTAGGAACCAAATTCAAAAGGTTGCGCACTAGAATAATGGGAAGAAAAAAAAGATATCAACTGTAATTAATAGGAGTTAATGTAAGCATGTAGTTGCTAGTGAACATTTATATGAGGCCTGATTGACTGATTTTAATGGCATATCAACCTGTGTAAGGTAATTTTATACCCAGAAGTTAGGGAATTGCATTCATTATACATTTATATGTGTATTTTTTGCGTAGTTATTTAAGAGATTTTGCATAGTTATGATATCAAGTATTCCTATCTAATACTAAAATGTACAGGATTACAAGTAATTATTTCTATCTAATGATAGTCATTTGTTTACACAATTATATGGTTTCAAGTAACTAATAGTAATCCTTAGTAAACAATTATAACTTCAAGTAACTATTCTTAATACAAATAATTTACAGGTATTTGGCATTAAGTATTTCAACTTAATATGAATAATTTCAAACAAATCTATTTGACCCAGAGATGGGACCCTAAAAGATACTACCACTCTGGTTTAGAGTGAAACTGGGAATAACAGCAATGAAAGAGTACTCTATACTCTCCAAAACTGGAGCCAATGAGGTCTGAGTGAGAATGGTAGGAGTAAATAAGTAAATTTTTTGAAACAAGGAGTGTAAGATTTCTTTAAATTGCTTTTTTTTTTCAACAACTCACTGATGCAAATGGCAGCTATTTTGATGTTACTATTTTATCTCATAAGTGGGACTACAGCAAAATTCTAGGCCGAAACAAAAGAATAATTTTGGGAGGCAGAAGGAAAGAATGAAGAAACTTGAAAAACTCTGTGCCAGGTGTGTTGAACTGAGGGAGGAATATGTGGAATAACAGGTACTGTTGATTAGAATATATAGGTGGGCACAGCAGCAGCAACATTAACAGCAAAGTTCAAAGAGTCTAGCAATTCAAGGTTTCTACTGACATAATGTCTCCAGGCAACTAACACTTAACTTGCTAAGAAAAAATATACAAAGCTTTAACAGAGCTTCAAGGTAGGACTCACTCCTAACAAGTGAGGGGGGCAAGCTATCCTAAAGCTAATTGGTTGTTAGATGTATATACAGATCTTGGTAGGATAGAGAATTTTTCAGTATGTACATAATTTTTTACAAGCCATGTAGAGGAAGATATGGAATAACCCAATGTTGAATATAAATTTCATATCAATTACTAAATATAAAAAGATGGATTGATTTTGACAATATATCAATCAGTTTAGGGCTATTTTATGCCGAGAGGTTTGGTTTGGTTTCTTTGTTTAATGATATATCAACCTTCATGGTTTATTTAAAGCCAAAGCTCTCCTTGTAAAAACTTGGAGGTGAGGAGATCTCATTTATTGTAGGTTTATATTGTTTTGTGTAATTGCTTTTTTAGGTGCTTTTTTGCATGCCATTATATGATATTGTGTATTCCAATTTAACAAAACCATATTCAGTTAGCATAGCTTCAAGTATTCTTATCTAATGATAATAGTTTGTACACAATTATTTGGTAATTATTTATATTTAATAATCATGTTTTCAATTATATTGTCTCAAGTGACTAATAATAACTCTTAGTGAACAATTATAGCTTAAAGTAAACTATTCTTGATATAAATAATTTACAGTTATATGGCATCAAGTATTCCTATCTAATACTAATAATTTTTAAACCGATCTATTAAGAGAATCCTAATGAGAACTCATACCATTCTAGGTCAGAGTGAATCTGGAAGTAATGGCAATGATGAAGTACTTGACATGCCTCAGAGCTCCAGAACTGAAGTCTCACTATCAGATGCAATTTAGTATATTACTCCTCAGCAGGGGATACAGTCAATACCCAAACAACAGGGTGATAAAAACATTTGATAAGAAACGGAATTTAATTATTTAACAAAAAGGATTTAGAAAGTATTATATTCAAGAATAGAGAATTCATTTCCTTTTTTTTTTTACCAGAGTATTTGTGCATGTTACTGAGCAAAAACTACCTTGTAACTCCCAAATCTGGGAGGGAATATTCTGGTAAATCATCTATTTTGACCTTTGACTTCTTCTGAATATTTCAGTGGCTTAGGAAACACATGCTAAATAAAATGAGAAAGAGAGAGAGTATATTCAGGTGAATGCACATATAAGAAATGAATACTTACAGTTTTCACACCTGCGAGCTTTGTTGGCGCCCATCTTCTTTTTAATGTACAAGTCATCGATTGACTTGTACAAGGAACCTTTCCTGTTACTTCGGCCCTTATTCAAGCCACGGGGTTTGCTCAATTGAGATGGCTCAGGAAGTTCATCTTCAACCTCCAACAAACTAAAAAAAACAAAAAAATAAAATTAAAGAATTACCAAGGTTAGTTTTTGGTTGCTTGTAGAGCAAAAATCTTAATCTTCACTTTATTTCATTTTCATAGACCAGTAAAAAAAAAAAAAAAAAAAAAAAAAAAAATTTAAATAAATAAATTGAAAATAAAAATAAATAGAAAAACTTCATCAATAACATTATAGAAGTTGTAGGAATACTTTTCAGCCCTCATGTCTTAAAATCTCTAAATAGTATAGAGAAAATCCAACCAAGAATGTGTTCTTCATTTAATGGTAACCTCTGCATAACAATCATCTCTTGCAATAGTCCCACCAATGCCAGTGATGAAACAGACATCATCTTCTATGATGAGATATCTTCCCTTGTCCAACATATTCCCAAACAACATTCTAATCATTGAAGACATGAATGCTCAAATAGGCAAAGATGAAAATAACAAATTCTGCTTACACAACTTGTCAAACAGAAATGAGGAATATCTAGCCAACTTTTTACTCAAGAACAGACTTAAAACTAAATTTTTAAAAAAATGGAGGGAAAACTATGGACCTACACCAAACCAAAATAACTCTAAAGCACAGCTAGATTATATAGTCATAAACAAGAAGTGAATAAATAGTATTATGAACTGTGAGGCATACTCATCTTTTGCAGGAGTATCTTCCAATCACCAAAATTGTCAAAGCAAAGATACAACAGAATCTATGCAGAAATAAGAAACAAACAGTAAAAATCACATGTTACGACTGGTCCTCAATTACCAATAGAGATATTAGCAATGAATATAGGGTAACCGTAAGAAACAAATTTGATACTCTTCAGGAGATATGAAACATCTTCCGATTAATAAATATGAAAACTTCATCACTGCTCACCTGGGAGCAGTAGCAGAGTGCATACCAACCAAACCAAGAGCCAAATGTAAAGTTTCATTGGAGTCACTTGTAGTTAGAAAAAAAAACAAAAACAAGTTAACATGAAAATAGCAGCCTTACTTAAAAGAAACCCAACAAATGCCTACACAGAAATTTAAGAAATCCCAGAAAGAACTAACACATACAAAAAAGAACAACTAGAATACATTCAAAGTCAGATCAATAAAATAAGAAACTCTATAGAGGATAGACTATCATAAATAGCATGGCAGACAGTAAATGAAGTGAGCGAAAGGAAGAGCACATCAAAAGCAAAGCTAAAAGCTGCTAACCAAGAAGAATTAATACACAAGTTGAAAAAACATTTCATGAATCTGCTTGGAAACTCCCCTAAAGTCACTGATAAACCTAACACAAAAATTATAGCCAACAAAATGTCAAACTAGGACAGTTTACAGAGGAAGAATTTAATGTAGTACTGACAAAAATTAAAAGCAGAAAAGCTGCAAACTTCAACAAAATACCTCTAGAAGTATGGAGGACAAGGAAATTAGATGACTTACCTCATCAATTTTGCAATCCTGTATATAAACAAAATACAATAGAGAAATGGACAAAAGGTGCATTCTCCTCTTCCCTAAGAAAGGTGATCTCAGAATCATTAAGAACTACAGTGGCATAACTCTTACTTCTATAGCTGCTAAAGTCTATAATGCTTTGCTTCTCAACCCTATCAAACCTGAATTTGAAAAAATTGTAAGGAAAAATCAGAACGGTTTTCAGAGAAATCAATCCATGACATCACAGATTCTGACTATCCATTGAATAATTGAAAGAATATATACAAAAAATCTCAAGGCAACACTATTAGTTGTCAAAATTTCTGAGACGAAGCTTGATGATTTTTATCATTAAGGGTTTTTGGACTATTGTCTTCATCTTTATTGTTATTTCCATGTTTTGGCGGATATGTCTTCCAGCCTTCTTCAGGTGTTTGTCAAACTTGGGAACCTTCATGGAACTTCAAACTAAGTCCTTTATTGAATCCAGGGGGGGGTCGTCTGTTCTGATTCCGTTAGCCATAACCGGGTACAAGTGTTAAGTATTCCTGTATTGTTACTCGCCTGCAGTCAGGATTGAACCTGCAACCTCCAGATGATTATCTCCTTAGAAGCTTAGGGAACCAATGCCTATTACACCATGTGTCCTGCTGGACAATTCAGAGTGAATTTTTGGGACTTATAAACTTAATGTTCTTTACTTGACTAGAATTAATACTACTATGTATGATTTTTTACCTGTGCTCATATTCAGATTATTTTTTTTATTTACTACACTATTGTTGGTAAATTTCTCCAATGCATTTAATTCCATACACAGAGAAAAGATGGAGCAAATACTACTGGCCAAGCCAAATCCCTACAGCATAGTCTCGAGAAAACAGCAAGCGGCATTCCCCTTCATGTAAACACAAATAAAACAGAGTACACGTGTTTTAAATGAGAAGGAGCTATCTCCAGTATAAGTCGTAGGCCTCTAAAATTAGTAGACAAATTTATATACCTCAGCAGCAATATCTCATTTACTGAAAATGATATTAATATACACCAAACAAAGGCATGGATTGCTGTCGATAGGTTATTGAGCATATGGAAGTCTAATCTATCTGATAAAATAAAACAGGATTTCTTCTAAGCTGTGGCTGTGTTAATACTACTGTGTGGATGCACTACATAGATGTCAACAAAACTCAGAGAAAAAGCTAGATGGGACTACACAAAAATACTTCAAGTTATTTAGAACAAATCCTGGAAGCAACACCTCACAAAAGAACAGATGTATAGCCACATACCTCCTATCTCAAAAACCATTCAAGTAAGATGAACAAGACAAGCAGGACATGGCTGGAGAAGCAAGAACAAACTAAGACATTCTTCAATGGACACCTATACATGGATGCGCTAATGTTAGTCAACCAACAAGAACTTATTTACATTAGCTCTGTGTGGACACAAGATGTAGTTTGGAAAACCTGCCAGGAGGAATGGATGATAGAGACAGATGGAGAGAGAGTGATAGAGAGAGAGTCAAGGAAATCCATGCTGACAGTGCAACTAAATGATGATGATGAAACCAGTAACATAAATGTGTTTATATTTTGTAGATTTATAGATATTCACTTAATAGCTGTCAAGGGTGGCTTTTCAGAATTTATATAGTTGAAAATAAATAAATGGAAGTACTCCATAATTAGTGTTGAATAGTTAATTTCCTTTGTTCCATTGGCCTAATGGGTAGAGTGTTTGTCAATGGTCCGGAATACCAAGGTTCAATCCCAGGTCGAGTCATACCAAACACTCAAAAAATGGTACTTGATGCCGCCTTGCTTAACACTCAGCATTATAAGGTAGGGATCAAGGGTAAAGTGGAGCAATCCAGGGAAAGGAGTAACATCCTCCCCTATACCTCGGTGTGGTAGCTATTGAAAAGGGAGCCTTCTGGTCACCCTTGACTAAGGTCGCCAACTTTACTTTTACTTATTTTCCTAATGATCAGAATCAGGTTCACATTCAGACCCCACATGATTAAATTATAAACTGGATTGATTAAAAGCATGTCAAGTTATTTTATGCCTAGATTAGGGACTCACATTCATTGCAGATTAATATTCATTCTTTGTGTAGTTATTTAAGAGTTATTTTTGCAGAGAGTGATATATATATATATATATATATCTACTCAATGTAAATAATTTGCATACAGTTGTATGGTTGAAAGTATTCTTATATAATACTAATAATTTATACACAATTATATTTTCAAGTAATTATCTCTATTTAGTAATAGTCATTTGTTTGCACACAGTTATATAGTCTCAAGTAACTAATAATAATCCTTAATAAACAGCTATAACATCAAGTAACTATACAAATAATTTACAGTTATATGGGATAAAATATTCTAATATTGATAATTTTTAAACAGATCTATTTGACCCATTGATGGGACCCTAAAATGGCACTACCACACTAGGTCCAAGTGGATGTAGAAGTAATTACAATGAAGGGGTACTCCACACTCCCCAGATCTCAGCCCTTACTACAGTTTAGTGTCATACTAAGGACATCTCTTTTGGGGGATAGAGTCAGCTGAGCAGGTAAACTGGATTGAAAATGGCTTTATTCAACAAGTTGGAGCATTTTAACACTATTGAACACAAAACTCAATCTTGCTACACTGTACCATTTTTGTTGTATAAAAGTAAGAATAATACAGATTGCCACCTACAGATATATTCATGGATCACAGATAAGGGTGAATATTGCCAGGTTATTGTAATATACATACAAAAATTGGATTATTATAATATAGATAAGCTACTTTAGGGCTATAAATTGGATTTTAAATTGGTTAATTAAGAAGAGGTTTTGCTCCAATTACTTATCTTTATCATAAATATCTCATTCAATAATAATTGGTTATATGAATGGGTTGTCTTCATTTTCTCAAGACAAGAATGTTAAAAATATTTATACCACTATTATCTCATAATTCCTCTGATGGGAGTCACAGCTTTTTCATATTGTATATTCATAAATTATTTTTACAAAATAGTATAAAGCTTGAGTGTTATGGTTGCTTACAATTATTTTATACAACATAAATATTAAATAGAGGATAGAGAATAAAAACTTTAACAAAGCAACAGAAATCCTTTTTAAATGCTTTCAAAAGTTACCAAATATAATTTTTATTTTTAGTAGAAAAAAAGTTTTAAATGAGTAATTTTACTTGTATTTAAAAGTTTTGTAATTTACATAGTTTTTTTTCCTTGGTACTTATAAAGTTTGTTTCATGCTTTACTCAAATAGCTTACTAGAATATCTAGCGGCCTACAATTTTGGACCAAAACTCTCTTGAGAATAGAGCTGTGAAGTTAATGAAAATGTTACCCTCCACCAATATTTTTTGCCAAAGAAAAGTGTAAGTCATAACATGAATATCAAACTTATAGATATATATTTATATATGATATCAAACTTATAGATATATATTTATATACTTAAATCAAAAATTATACCCCAACTTTTTTTTCTTCACCCACAGTATTTCAAATAGAATAGCAGCAGCCACAACAAATGTAATATCTACTAACAGTTGTAGTTTCAATGTTTTACTAAAATGACAGCTTGTTCATAACAAATCTTTTTAGTGTATAAAAATCATTAAAATATGTTATGTTCATTTATGAGGAAACAATTTTTATACAACTGAAACATTTAAAAAAAATGGAAGATTAGAATAACCAAAATCAAATTTCCATTAACGATATCTTAAAATCCTATAAACAATGAGGAATAAAAAAAAAAAAAAAGGGTGTTAGTGGTGACTTCAACAACCCCATGGGTTCATTCAACAGGGCTGAATTGTCCAAATTGAGAGGGTGCTTGTTGTTATACAAACTCAATAGTATTATTGACCCCTGCAAACCAAGGTCTTTATAGAGATGATGGATTGATTATTGGAGATGATTGTATGCCGAGAAAAGGTGATATGATTAGGAAAAAATTACATCAGTTGTTTAATAAGTTTGGATTCAAGTTAGACATCCAAACTAATTTAAAAATTATGGATTATTTAGATGTTACATTTAACTTGCATAACGGTACTGTGTCCCCATGAAGGAAAAACAACAAATACTCATGTTATATTAATGTAGGTTCTAACCATCCCAGACAGGTTTTCAAGCATATTCCTAATGGTATTATGTTTAGATTATCCACTAATTCTTCTAATATTAATATCTTCACTTAGAACAAACATGAATATGAAGCAGCACTAAAAAACAGTGGATCTAAGGCCAAACTTATTTATAAGTCCAGGGATAAAACAGCAGATGTATGTAAACGAGAAACAATAGAGTAAGGAAAATGTTATGGTTTATGCCACAATATGGCTGTAGCTAATAAGATAGGGAAGGAATTCTTTAGAGTATTAAAGAATAAATTTCCGTCAAGTAACCTATATAAAATATTTAATAGGAACATGATTAAATTAAGTTACAGTATTATGCCTAATGTGGCAAGTTTAATTAATAAAAGTAACATTAAAAAACTTAGGAATAATCAAAGTACTGAGCCACCTAAATGTAATTGCACCAATAAAACTAATTGCCCCCCTCAAGGGGAAGTGTCAATTTGAGTGTAGAGTGTATAAGGTGGAGGTACATAGTTGTGGACTGAACAATAGTAATGTTAGTAGAAATGATAAAAAAGTAAATATAGGTTCCACACAAGCACCTTTCAAAAAAGATCTTACAATCACAGTAATTTTGGACACAAAATATATAAACATAGAACTAGTTTATCTAACAATATGTGGGAAATTAAGAAGAATCTTGATACAGATCCTATATTAAAATGGGAGATACTAAAAAGAAAATACCGTAAATATAAAGCGGGGATAAATATTGTAATTTATGTATTGAGGAGAAACTTGCTTTAGCTTCCTATAATAATCCCAATGAATTACTTAACCAAAGGTTAAAAATACTAAATGTTTGTAGACATAAGAAAAGTTAGTTGCTTGGCAGATAAAGAATGAATAACCCTTTTTTTTTTGTTTAAATGCTAATTTTATTGTTTCAAGCAATTTTTTTAATCAACAAAATGTAGTTTTGGTCCAAAACTTCTTTCATTAGAATTGTCCTGATGATCTAGTTTAGTGAAACCTAGGTAAATTCTTTCTGACTCTGTAGGAATATATATATATATATATATATATATATATATATATATATATATATATATATATATATATATATGGCATGTCTTTTCAGGACTTGAGTGATCATTGTTTTTTCACATACAGTGAATTACCCTCACTGTCCTTGAGAGAGGTAGCTGAGTGGTTTTCCCATTACCTTCTCCACAGTTTTAATTCAGAGTTGTCCTTCTCCTAGATTGGTTGCCACAAGTGGAAAGTCCAATTAGCTCTGCTATCTTACCCCTAACTTGGAGCGATAAGTGGATTCATATCTTACACAAGAGCATTAATGTGAAACAAACACAAACAACTTGGGCTGGAATTTAAACTCAGCTTGGCATTTCCATTTTCTGCATCAATAACCATTATGCTATTGCTATTTGTACATAAATGTTGTAAAACAAAAAAAAATGATTATAGTTATAATAATAATCCTTAAAGACGCAAAAAGTATCTTAATGTAGATTACTTTGTATATAAAGAAAGTTTTATAGAACAACAGTTAAGAGTCTAAAAGAAAATATTCATTTTATCTTTCTTGATATATTAAGAACATTACGAGAATAGTTTTGTGCATATGTCCTAATTACTAGGTGCAATAAACTCATTTGATACAGAAATAAATGTCATACTTACATATTTTCCTAATCTCTTCACCACCAGCAAGATGTGACACAAGGTCAATATTAAGTAGAGCAAAGCTAGTTTAAATTCAGAATTTTTCTTCCTGTAGACTAGTTGTCTAACCAAGGCCACAGAACCCAGTCAGCCATACTAGCTACTCATAGCTGGAGGGAGAACAGATGGATTCATGTCTTTTCAAAGGATATTAGATTGAAGTGAACCACAAACAGCCATGTGCAGAATTTGAACTCATTCCACTTCCTATGATGATAATCATGCCTCCTAAAGCAAGGTAATACTATTTCCAAACTTTTAAATTCAAAAAGGTTTAAAGTTTTACTTTTCATGCTGAATAGTTAACTCATCAATTGACATATACAGCAGTTATAAGTTGGCAGATTTGAATGTGAAGGCAATGTGACAGATGATTAAAGCAGTGTTCCGGTAGAAAACACCATCATTAAACTGACCAAGTTTTATGGCTATCTCAACATTTGCATTTATCTATATTTTATCAGTATGCAAATGTATATAATTGAAAAAAAAAATCCAAACAGAATGTTTTCTATTCGCATAGACAACAATAACAATCATCCTGAACAATTACAAACAGTAAACAACCTTATTTTAAAAACAGACCTTGTCCTATTCACGGCCTTTATCAAGCATCCATTAATAACAGAAGAACTCTTCCCAATTTATTCAAGGTATGTCATTAACCAAATTTCCAGTGGTAAAAGTGTTTATTGTTGACATCTGTCAAAAACAAGGATAGGACACTCACCTATAATGACATGTTTATGCTTTTTCCAAAAGGTTCAATAAGGTTAGGGTTTAGTGTTAAAAGTACATTTAATGCATACTTAAGGCTTTATTGTTCAATACCAGAGAGACAACAGTTGATTATACAAATACAAGATAGATTATAGTATTTGCTGACCTTGTTTTACAAGGGCATGTTTTATACTACTGTTGCTCACTATAACTCATCCTAACTTCTAGCTGTAAAAATTAAGCTTTTGTTTGTATTCATCCAACTTCTCTGCCAAATGCAGGATGTGATACAAGGTCAATTTTTAAGCAAAGTACAGGTGGTTTGAATTCAGACTTTTCCTTCTCTTAGACTGGTTGCCTTACCAAGGCTAAAGAGCCAGTCTACTCTACTATTTTACCCATACCTGAAGGGGAGAACAAATGGATTTATGCCTTTTCCAAGGGCATAAATGCCAAGTGAAATGCAAATAGCAGTATCCAAGATTTGAATTTGGGTCACAAAATTCATTTCCTACGATGATAACTGTTACATCACAAGTTCTTCCATAATCAAGCCTTTGTTGATTATCTTCTCATCTAAAGTACCAGTATATGGGACACTGTAACATTTGAAAGGGAGAGGAGAGAAAAAGAGTATTTTTGTAAGCCAGCAAATATTTTCCTAACACAGCCATAAAAATTCAATTCAACCCAGATTGGCATTTAGCAACAGCCATGTCTAAAAGAACTCAATATACTGTATGATTTTTTTAATAAGACAAAATATTTAAAAAATAATTTATATTCATTATTGATGAATGGTATATATGCATGTTAAGTTTAGTTTTAAGGAAAAACTTAAAATTTAAGAATAAATTTTGGTGAAATTAGATTTTTTTTTTAAAGAAAAATGTATTGAAAAACAAAATTTAAATCAAATTCCATTATAGTATTCGCTTACCTATGAAATGCAGGATATGAGATTATAATAATTTTTTCATGAGAATTTGTAACAATAAACTTCACTAACCAAGCATCTGAGTTGGAATGTTTTTAGCAGGTATCTATAGGGCATCTTAAGTTGATTTAATGTGGGAGATGACTCAAAGGAAGCAAAAATTGCTTATTTCCATCAGCATTCCCCTTGTGGGTTATCTCAATCATTGGGTAATAAATCTAAGCCTTTTTTGGCAGGTCCTTAGCACCAGCTTTATTTTACTACTTAAAATGTCATTACATTATACCATCCCCACAAACCTATATATTTTTTTTAGTTCATAAACTAATATAGTTCCTGTCAAAATCTTGTTCTTGGTTGAAGATTACTCAATACAAATAACATAAGCAATGGATAATTTATAAGAAATAATCATGCCATTATCTCTCTGAATTAAGAGATAATAACCTTTTCTGACTAATAAAAGTCAGGAAATAAGCCAAAGACATTGCTCACAAGAAAAAGAAAATGAGGCTAAGTAGTATCTGCTAGCTAATCATGTAGCAATGACTCAACCTAAAAACTTTGCTCTATTTCTTTTTATCTTATGTATTTTTCTTTGCTATGTGTCCATACATCAATCATTGTTATAATTATAAAAACCTCAGTTATTCTATAAATTAAAAGACTGTTTAGATTAGGTTAGTTGGTTGGTTTTATGCCATGTCAACGCTTGTTGGGTTATTTTATGCAGAAGTCAGTTAAATAGTTATGGTCTTTAATGATATACAATACAAAAATCTACCTTCACAAGTATTTTAAACAAGTAAACATTTTATATCTAGTTAAGATCCAATATATTAATGTAGTTCATAATCATTTTAAACAGTCTCTAAAACATATCTATTTGACCAATAGATGGGACTCTCATACTTTGGGTCAGACTGGACCTGAGAGTAATGCTGAAGGGATAACTCCCCTCATCACTGGATGCAGTTTAGTATTATACCCAGGATCAGGGGATACAGTTGACATATTCAAGGTCCCATTTACAGGGTTTTAGAAAATTATGTAAATCAGAGAACTAAAAAAGGGGTAATGCTTACACCTTAATTATTTACCCTATCAAAGAAAGTACATTATGGTGAAATACATGAAAATATCTACAATACAATGAAGCATTCACTGTCTTGATAAAGCTAATATTCTCAGTGATGAACAATCAGTAGAGCACTTGACAGCAACTTTGATGCTTGTGCTATTGTCTTAAACATCTTTAAGGCATTTGGTGAAATATGGCATAAAAGGTTGCTTTACAAGTTATGGCATATTTGGTTGAATTCATTCCATCATTAAATCTCTTGAATGAAAGAATAATGAAAAAATAATGAAAATTGTTATCAATGGTCCACTCCAAATGTTTTATTAATGCTCATATTTCTATTTTTTACCTGATCTACCATAATGACCTTCCAGAAAGTGTTCTAAGATATATCATTAACATTTATGCTGAAGATAAAATAATTAATGGTCATACCTTTAAGAGTCTTAATCACTTGGACATGGTTTCTAATCTTTTCACTGATCCAACTTTGATTGTGTATTAGAGAAATAAATGGCTTATAACATTAAATGCATAAAAAACAAGCTATTATCAATTCACCAACTTCATGGTACATCTGAATTACAATGGATGAGACTGTCCATTTTGATAGATTTCTGATTATAAGTAGGACTCATGTATAACATCTGTTGCGGTAGGTGCAGCTAAAATTATAGCCTCCTTATTACTATAGAAAATTTTTGACACCTGAAACTCCTCTGTGTGTGTGTGTGTGTGTGTGTGTGTGTGTGTGTGTGTGTGTGTGTGTGTGTGTGTGTGTGTGTGTGTGTTTATGGGAACTTAACAGATTTGCATAGTGAAAAAAAAAGTTAATTTTTGTGCAAGGCACCAGAAGCTGTAATTTTCATAACTGTATTTTTGCTTTTATTGACCAATTTGCACAAGTTTTAAAATTTTGAGATACTTCGCAGACGACAATATTTGAGTTGTTGCAAAAAATTTGAAAGATCAAAACCCAAAATAATTTAAGAAATCTTTCCCCTACAAAAATACTAAAAACATAATCTTTTACCCAATTAGATTTATAAATAAATCATCAACTTTTCATCTAGTTTTGAGCCACCTCAAACTTATAAGATAAGAAATATTTTTTCAGTAAGTATGAATTATCTTATAGTTATTCAACCTTTCAATTTATTTCTTTCAAATAAAAATCTTACAAACAAAATATGTCCCTTTAGATTAGGCTAAGAATTAATGCTATATTTTATTCACAAAGGTTAACTATCATTTCTATAAAGATATTTATGCTCTGACTAATATTATCTTTTAATTTGTAACTTTTCACTCAATTTAAAAATTTACAAATTTTTAGATTTGAGTTTTATTCAATCATTCTACCTCTTTTCCCCCGATATGTGTGTGTGTGTGTTTCAGCAGAAAAAAAATTCACATTTCATTAAATGACAGGAATTCTTTTTATTTTTTTTTTTTTTAAATATTTATTAAGTTCTTCTAGCTGGCAAGTCAGATGGTGTAAATGTTGATCATAGCTGTATAAAAAATGTGCAAACTTTTTTTTTTTATTTGACTGAATACTTTTAACTACTGTTGATCATTAAGAATGTGTCATAGTGCTGTGTTTGAAATTCAAAAAACTGTAATGGTACCAAGGAATGTTGTAAATTTTATGATATGCTAATGCTGTTGTGTGAATGGCTAACTATAGAACCAGGTTTGGTGTTTGAGATTATATATATATATATATATATATATATATATATATATATATATATACATATATATACATACATACATACATACATACACACACACACACAGAGGTCTTTTCATAGATAACTGAATTGTTTCTATAGTTTTACTTAACCAAGTGGCAATCATCTCTTTTCTTGGTCTTTATCATAGTAACTTTTCTGAAGGAAGTGCAAAAGCATTTTTGTTAGGACTGAAAACAATACTTCATTCTTGTACCTATGTTTAGTTGCATCTCCTTTGCACAAGTGAATATTAAAACATGTACCTTTAGCCAAAGCATCAGCACTCAAGGATTCTAGCAGCCAATGATCAGATTTGTTACTGTGCCACCAACTACTAAAATTTCACATCTAGGACATAGAAATATACAAATAAAGTAGAACAAGGAGAAAATAAATAATGCTAGTATGGGTAGAGCTGAAAGCTACAAGAGAGAGAGAGAGAGAGAGAGAGAGAGAGAGAGAGAGAGAGGTGGAAAGGTTTAAAAGCAAGACAAGTTGCTGAGGAAGAATATTTTTGCTGACTTTTTTTTTAACCACCTGTGCATTGTTATACACTTATTCAGCAGAGATCATGACACAGTTTTCATTTTTAGCAAATGCACCAAGTCAAGCTAAGGTTACAAGAAAAGCATCAGCTGTTGTCAGATTGGGGGGAAAAAAAGATAAATAATGAGTTTAGCTTTTATGAAGATGGTTAGTTGTGTTTTATGTCATCAACACTTATAGATTATTTAATGACAAATCCCATTTATACACATGTATCATATATATATATATATATATATATATATATGATTTGTAATTAGATAATTTGTAGGTAACAATTTTTTTGCAACCCAGGGCTCATTTGTTTATACATAGTCAAATGGTTTCCAGCATAGTAAATTATTAAATAGTTCAATTAAACATAGTTGGGACCGTAACAGGTAGTACCATTCTGGGCAATGGCAATAAAGAAGTACTCCACATTCCCCAAAGTTCCAGGACTGAAGATTCACCATCAGAAAGTTGTATCATATCCCAAACAATTGCAGCAAGTGCTTGTTTCTCTACAGAGATGCAGTAAGTATATTCTTCAGCCCCAGACAACTTGGCAAAGTATGAAGTTGTTATTAACATAAAAGTGGAGGTAAATAATGTGAGTGGTCTACATTCATATTTATAAATAGATATGCATATATATATATAGAATCATGTAAAGCAGTATATATAGACAATGAATGTTCACATATGCATATAAAAAATTATGTTTTATATATGATCTGTAATGTACACATGAATCCATTTTTGTTTTGTGTACATACTTGTATGCTAAATATCAACATTAGAAAACTCGATAAAAATATTCGTTTATCATTTCCCATTTAACTCATAACACTTCTGTTTGCAATTTTCTGTTTTGCCTTAAAACAAGCTAGATTTTGAATTTTTTTCCCCTCAGAGCTTATTCCTTTGTAGGTATGTGGATTTCTCCAGAAAAGTGCAGTATCACTCCCTTGAGGTGGAGCAGTAATTCTAGTGTAAAATTCAGTATTTGAAGCCATGTCTGTGCCAAGGGACTCAAACACCATTTTCCAGCAACAGAAGCAAACTATTTACCCATGTTTATAAACTAATGAAAAAATGAGAATTGAGGATATGCTTATATGTATTTTGAATGTGGCATATGTAATACACATATATATTCATGAGAGAGAGAGAATTTGAATCTATTCTTTCCCTTTTAAAATAAGTATATGTAGGGATAATAACAATGAAACAGTGCACAAAGATAATGATAAATACAAACTGGTATACAAATAGATTAGACAGAGTTTTTAACAGGTGGTGATAACTAATGGTCAATTAAGTTGAAAGATACAATAAAAAATTCTTTAAAAAATGGCAGAATCCATTTATAGTTCAATAAATCTTTTAAGTAGAAAGAGAGATCTTATGTAAAATTTACTAACACATCTATGTACATGATACTTTGTAAACTCAGTGTTGCTTAAAGTACAATAACTTTTTTAACATTATACTCTGTAGAGTATTTTTCCAATCCACTATTAACACAGATGGATAATTGAAAGTGAGAGAGGAAAAATAGAGGCAAACTAAATTGGTTTAGACTTGGGTTTATTCACTCCAAGTTTTGTTTGCTAAAGTGGGTTTTTTTTGTAACCTATACAATATCCATGATCTTAATTCTATAAAAATGTTTATTCAACTCTTGTTTTTTCATTTCTTTTTTTTATTTTTATTTTTTATCTTTTGTGGAGGAGGAAAAGGAGGAGGGGGATCTGAACATTTTTCTCTGTTATCTTTTTTAATCTTATATAGAAGAAAAATCTACACTTGTATAATCATTGAAGCCAAAAAAATTTTAGCTCAAGTTTTGTTATTTTACAAAATATGTTCATAATATTGACATTTGATTTATATATATAAGAGAAAGAGAGAGAGAGAGAGAGAGAGAGAGAGAGAGTATTGTGATATAAAACCACTGAAATTAAAGCAAATATATGCATCTATCTACATTGTATATGTTAGTAAAGTGATATTTAAATACAAACTGCTGTAAATAACTTTATCAGAGAGGATGACAAAAATCCTTATCATTGAGTTTGTTTTTTGGTTTTTTTCTATAACATTTTAAAATCTAACTTAACAATACTCGTTTCATAAACATCAGTAATGGACAACCTACATGACTAATGAACAGTGTAAGTAAGAGTCTAGGCATGTTATTTAACAACTCTATATAAGATTAGGTTTAATGTTAAGAGAATTTTCACAAGACAAAACGTTTGCAGTTCATCACAGATGGTGAGAAGGTGGGATTTGACAATACAAATTACTTCAAGAGAAAACTGATTTTAAGTTTAAAAAAAAGAACCGTGCAGCCAACCTTGACTGCTTTCCAACTGTACAGGCTCACAAAACACCATGTCTACTGACACGCACATCGCACCCTTCTGCTGGGTGTGGTACTCTGCCACTGCAACAACAGAATATGAATGGGATGTGTAACGTTTCTTTCAATTGATAGGTTTTGTGTACTTACTGACAAAATCTTACGATTTAAATCAACAAGCTGTGATTTTCCGACCAAACTCACAAATGTTGAAAAGGATAACAACAAATGAAGTCAATGATGGAAACATACACATTTATATAAACAGAGATTTATTTTCTGAGTTGATTGTAGCTTGAAACAGTGGAGGACTTTCAATTTCTTTACAACGGAGGGTCACTTTCCTCTAAGTCTGATGACTGGTAATTAAGTGAAGACCCAGCTAGCAGTTACTCGCATTTCTCAAAACTGACTAGTGGCTAATTCACCAGGTATCCCTTGTCTAAACTGCCATCTTGAGGGTTGTTTCTTATATATCAAAATTATTTGTAATTATCTTTAACAAATCAAGGATTCACCGTCCTTGTTTTCTCAAGCTAAATAAAATAAACATCCAACTCAACGGATGCATACATCAAATCTATTAGTGATTATTTCTTAACAAAATTCTGTCTCTATTTTCTCAGCCTAGAGAAGATACATATTCTGATTTCAACACATTGAAACCTCCCATAATTTCACTCATAATAATCCTTTTAACAAAATGATTCATTGCCTGTTTGAAGTTTTTCCACTGTCAACATATTTCGACTAAGGGTGACAAGTTTTTATTGCACTTCTCAATAAGTAGGGAATCCAGAATCCAAAACAGAATTGGCAAAAGTGTGGGTAGAGTGAATTTCTTTTATACCGATTTTTACTTGATCTTATTTATTTTCGAGTTCAATCCTACCCAGTGTATTTCACAACTTCACATTGATTTCTATTTCGCCCACTGACTTTTCTCGATATTTATTTGAATACTGGATTTCTTCTGGCTAGAAATTTAACATCATCCCCTGATCAGGACCTCCAACTACACACACACACACGTAACAATATAAGCGAGTACCAAGGTTACTCTTATATTACGACCAGTACCTTATTTTTGTCTTGACAGAAACTTTATAAAGGGTCCAGAAATATTGCATTCAATTTTTTTTATATGTATGGCCTATAATCAAGAATTTATAAGTACATACGTAGTTGATACCAACAGTAAATACTATTTTAAGCTGTCCTGGGTATAACACAATACTGCCTCTGAGAGAGCCTCTAGTTCAGGAGATCTGGAGAGTGGAGTTGTCATTACTCCCAGGGCCACTCTGATCTAGAATAAGGATCCCATCTACGAGTCAAATAGATCTGTTTGAAAATTATTCATATGAGATAGGAATACTTGAAACCATACAACCATGTGTAAATTATTTGTATTGCATAGGAATATTTGATATAACTGTTTGCAAAAAAATAGTAATAGATAAATAAATAAATGGTAATTAATAAAAATGCAATGAAACATTAATAATCAAACATTTAGAAATTAATCAAATTTTTAAATTAAAATATCTCAAAGAGTTTATATGCTGTTAAACTTACACCAAACCTCTCACTCACACAATCATTAACTTCTATACTGGAAATATTAAAATGTTAAAAATTCATTATCTTTTATAAACTGATTTCCTATTGTGAACAAATTATTTGTATTACATTGGAATACCTGATATCATATACTTGTGTGCAAATAAAAGTTTAAGAAACAACTTCACACAAAAAAATGTAAATATAAACATACAACAAATGTGATTACCTAAACTCTAGGCATAAAATAGCCCTAGATGGGTTGACATTAAAATCAATCAGTCAAAACAATTTTGAATATTGAGCCCTGTAAGACAGAATTAGTTCATGAAGTAGTGTTCACATATACATGTCAGTTAACATTCTTGTTATGTACACTAGAAATGCAACTGAATACCAAAGTTGACCACATTCAATAAATATTAACTGATTGATTGATCAACAGTTTGAGCTGGGATGTGAAATGTTGAAATTTCATACAAACAATGGCTAAGCCATGAGTAGAATCAATTTGAATGGTAATCAGCAATCAATTATTAAATTAACAATTGGTCTCAGTCACTCAATTAAAATTAAACTTAGTAAACTTCAAGCTTTAGGACTATAAGTGTTGACCTCTCTAAAATCAAATATAAGATACCAATATATTTGTTTTTTTATATATTTACTCTACTTCCACATATTGAGCTTTTCTTTTATTCTTTAATAAAAATAAATAGATAAAAAAATTTTAAGTTTCAATAAACAGATTTGGCACTTTCGGATATTTTTCCATAAAAAAAATCAATTTTTTCTAGGCTAAGTTTACTCTTCATTCCTCTTTTCAGGATTTAAGAAAATAATCTTGGCGGATAAAAACTGACAAGCATCCAAGTAAAATAAAAGATTTAAACCTCAAGAGGTATCCTTAAATAGGAGCTTTGATCACAATATCTGTGTGTGTTTGCATCTAACTACAACAATGCTAGATCAGTAGTACTTTAAGAAATAATTAACAATAATGATGACATCATCTTACTCCTAAAAACACTTAAGCTGACACCCATAAAATCTTTATAATCATTTTGAGATGTTAATTAAACATAGCAGTAAAATATAAAATTAGCACTAATGTTTTATGCTTTCAGCTTTCTAATTCAAAAGTTATACTCAAGAGCAACTCTTGTTTTTTATCTTGATTTAATTTCTTTAAAAAAAATCAAGACCATTAAATGTTCATTTAATTACTTAATTTATCTCTATAAATATAGAGTAACTGTAGGTTCAGATATAACCATTATCTATATTTATTCCCATGTTTGTTTATAACATAAATAGGCATCAAAAACTTTAATATCAATTTCTACTTAAGCACCTTGAGGTACATTTAGCATAATGGTATTTGTCATAGGAAATAGAATCAGCAATGAGTTCAAATCCTAAACAAAGCTGTTTGCATTTCACATTAATGCCTTTAGGAAAGGCATGAATCCATCTGTTTGCTCTCCAGATATGGATAAATAGTAGTGCAGACTGGGTTCTTTATTCTTGGTAAGGCAATCAGTTTAGAAGAAAGGAAACTGAATTCAAACCAGGAGTACTTTGCTTAAAAACTAACTGAGCTATATCCTTTTTGTTGGGTAAATATACATTTCAGTCCTTTGTAATAAGAGTAATATATTCAACAAAGAAACATTCTGAATTGTTGGGAAAAAATACCATTTTATGTTTTGCTGAATTCTTACAATAGAGCAAAATGTCCAACAAAATCTATTTGTTTCCGTTAGCAGAACTTTCACAGTGTCTCAATACAACTTAAAGAGTAGAATACAAAATAATTTGTATTATGTATATTATTAAATATCTGCATTCCTTTACTAATTTAATCAACTTTGATAAAATGCAACATTGTTTGTCTTCACAAAACAATATTTTCTGTGATTAATTGACAAACATCTAAATAAAATAAAACATAAGATTTAGGCCTCAACCAGTTTCCATAAATAGCAGCATTGATCATAGGGTGTATGCAAATTATGTGCCAATAATACTGCAGAATAATTGGTACTTAAAATTATAACTTTTTTCAATCTTGCTATTCATTGCTTATTTATTTTTTCATTCTTATCAGTAGCAATGCTAGTTCAAATCCTAGATAAGGCTGATTTTTATTTCACTTTCACACTAATGCCTTTAGAAAAACATGAATCCACCTGTTCTCCCCCATTCTAGCTATGGGTAAATAGAAGGGCATATTGGGTTCTTTAGTCTTGGTAAGGCAACTAGTCTAGGAGAAAGAAAAATTCTGAATTCAAACAAACTGAACTCAATTTATAAACATTGCTCTTGTATCATATCCTGCTTGTAGTGGAGGAGTTAGGTAAATATACGAGGATCATTAAACAAGTTTCCAGATTTTTTCGTATGGGCACTTTTATTGATAGTAAACACATGAAACTCTAGTCCCCTTCGAAGTAATCTCCTCCAGCTACAATGCACTTGTATCGTTCCAACAAATTCTGGAAGGCCCCATGGAAGTCCTCTTGTCTGAGCATGTCAATGACCTTCATCACAGCCTCTTTCATCTCCTCAATTGTCTCATAACGACAGCCTCTGAGCTAAGGGAACAACCAAAAGTCACAGGGAGCAAGGTCTGGACTATAGGGAGGCTGAGGAACTGTCTTGATGCCCATCTTGCGCAAATAGTGTGTGACAAGGATGGAGTTGTAGACTGGTGCATTGTCCTGGTGGAAATGCCACTGACCCGATTTGAAGAGTGCTGGCCTCTTCCGACGGAATCTCTTCCTGAACTCCCTTAAAACCTCAACATAGTAACCCTAACCCTTTGGCCAATCAACTCTGGTGTATTGACTTCCTTACTCCTCCCACACCTCTCATTATCCCTCATAGACTCCCCGGCTTCCTTGAATCTCTTCTGCCACTGAAAAACTGATGCTTGATTCGTGCAAGATGATTGAAACGCAGTCTGAAGCATTCCATATGTTGTTTCTGTGGCATTTTTTCCAAGCTTAAAACAGAATTTTATTGTATATTGTTATTCTAAGTGTCCTCATTGCATTTTTGAAATTCACCAGTTGTGAAAATCAGGCTTTAGTAGGGTGTATTCCAATTTGTGCTGTAGCTGTTCATTTGAACCTGAAATCATAAAAATTAGTCAGTCATCTCATAAGATGTATAGCAATAACAGTGAATTTTCAAGAGTCTACAACAATTTTAAATGTCTGTACAAAAAAAAGTCTGGAAACTTATTGAATGCACTACGTATATAAGCAACAATTATCTGTAGAAGCAGTAATAAATTGTTGATGGCCACTACTGATTTTTATTAAGGATATTGTTGTACTGTTCTGTGATACATATTAATAAATTGGTAATCCTAATATGATGAATTTTGTGTGGTCACCAAACTCTTTCTGTAGTGCAATAGACATAAAGACAAATGGCTGTGTGCCTTGTGGTCAGGATAGCCATTTCAGACTATGATGTTGGGTGAGTATTTTTTTGGAAAGTAGCTCTTTACCAGTCTTTTCTGTAAAGGCTGGTCAAATTCTAATTCTTTTTTTTTTTTGTTGTTGTTGTTTCCACCCAAGAGGCAAGCAGGTTCCCAACTTCTTTCTCAATACAAGATATTTCTCTTGTCACATTAAGACTAACCAACACTAACACCAGGAATTTCAGTCTTACTTTTATTATTTGTCTGTTGATAATTAATCAAAATACAATTGATCTTTGAAACAAGAGGAAGAAAGAGAATGATGATGACAAGTAGGTGTTTTGTAAACAGAAAGACAGCTCACATGAGTTGACAAGCAGATCACATGAATCACAACTGGAACAAGTAGGCATTATGAAATTATATATACATGGGTACCCACAAACAGACAATCACAGTCAGTTGGAGCCACAACCAAGTCAGGACAGAAGCCGCCATTGGTACCATCCGGTGGGGTGGACAGTGGTCCACAGTGGACCCCAGTTGAAAACCTTTGGTCAAAGAAGCAAGGATTTAAGGCCCTGAATATCGAATTATGTGGGTTAAGAAAGGGTCCATATAGCAGTCCTCCGCCAGTCTGTGTCTACATCCTTTGTCTCCTGGTCTCTGTCTCACACTTACAGAATTTCGACCTTTCGAGTAATAAGATGAGAGATGTATATTTTTTTAAAGAAAAGTGTTATGATCATTCATTCATTCCTTCATGTTATACAACTTTTTATGGGTCATTTCTGATATCAACTAAATTCTTTGATTTGGAAGATCAAAACTTTCTGACTGTTCAGGTCGGATCCACTCTCTTTCACTCCAACACACACTATGCAAGTCATCTCCCCTCTCAGTTGGTCAAACTCTGTCTGGCAGTTGAATACTCTCCAACCTCTCATCCAAGAGGTATCCTTTTACTACTTAAACTTTTTGCCTAAATTTTCAGACTGTCATGCGTGAACTTCAAAGGATGGTCACTATCTGGAATTTGTTATTTATTTTGTCTGTGTGTGTATGTGTGGACTGACCTATGATTTAGTTCATTTGAACCAACTAGTACCATCCACCCACTGACATAATGTAACAATTATAACACTAAATGTACAGAACTGAAAATGCCTTATTCAAATTCTATCTGTTTACATTCATTTTGCACTAATTCTTTTAAGAAATACATCAATCCCTTCTCTCTCCAAGCAATGGATAAAACAGGATAGATTAGCTCTCTAACCTTTACAAGGCAACAAGTTAAGGAGAAGGACAACTGAATTCAACCCCAAGCTAGCAACATATATCATCGGCCAGTGTGATAGCATAAAAACGTTTACAAACTAAGTCTTACAAATGTTAGGAAAGAAGAGGAAGAGGAAACTACTCTCATGTAATATGACATCCTCAATTATATGAAACTTTAAAATAAGATGCACATGAAAACACAAGCATGTGATAAGATAACATTGAAGAGAATGATCTAATATCAGCAAGAGATTGACAAAAGAAAACAGATTAGAAGTAATCAACTATAGGTGGTGAAGATTAAATTGGGTTGGTGCTAAGAAATATGGTGTAATCTTACTAAACCACTGTAGGCAGATTCTTTTTCAACAAACACTAATAATAATGGTCTCATTATGTAATTTTTTTTTTTTCTATTTAATTGTCATGTTAGTACGAGGCAGCAGATTAGTGGTGGAAAAATAATACAATGTCTAAGATACTAACCTAAACTCACAAGTATTTTTCTAAAATGTTTTTTCGTTGTCATTTGATATGTTATTCTTTTTTATTATTTATTTTGGGTAACATCAAGTGAATTTAGTGATTACAGTTACTGTCATCCATTTCTTTATTTTCATTGGATTTATCAAAAATTCTGTTTGTATGTAATTGCAACCCAGCAAAAAATAGTACATCAGAGATATTTTCATTCAAACAATACACGAGAGATGCTCTTAAAGAATAAAGTAATTTCCAATCCAATTTGCAACTGAATAAGAGTTTTATGGGGTCTGCATTCACACTGAACATTATTTTTTAAATTATCCAAATTATTGATATAAGAGAGACAACTATAAAATGCTCATTAGAATCCTTCACTCCTTTCTAAATAGAAGCATCAATATCATCATGGACTGCTGTTACAATAAGTAAATGTGGCTAGCTGTTTATTTCTCCAAAATTTTACATGTCTATGGATGATTTTAGGATATTTGCCAAAAATGAAAAAGAAGTAGAAACCCTTATACAAACAATCAGAATCTACAACCAAGATATATGAAATGGAATTAAGACTTTGAGATATGAATAGATCACCCAATCTTAGCCAGAAGACCAGACCTAATATTAACAAGAAAAAAAAGAACTTGTCAACTAGCGGATTTTTCCATTCCAGTGGACTATAGAATGAAAATAAAAGAAAGTAAAAAAGATAGATGAATATGTGGATCTTGCCAGAGAGCTAAAAATGTTGATGAACATGAAGGCGACAGTGATAATAATTATAGTAGGTGTTCTTTGAACTGCTCCCAAATGTCTGGAAAAGAGACTGGGGGACTAGAGATCAGAAGAATCAAAACCATCCAGATTAGAGCACTGTTAAATTTTGTTTGTTTTGGTTTAGTTCGACAGCATACAGGTTATTTAATGCCAAATCCTCTTTATACGTATATATAAGGATAAATGATTTGTAAGCGAATAGTTTGTAGGTAACATTATAGAATAAGATAAAGGTCATTTGTTTCCACATAGTTAAATGGTTTCAAGAATTCTATCCAACACCAATAGTTTAATTTGGTCACAGTTAAAAGTCTATTTATGGCATAGCAACCTTTCTAGGTTGCTTAATGCTAAATCCTATTTGTAAATATCTGTATTATATATGATTTGCTAGCTTATTTTGCTTTAATGGCAGATCAAACCTTGGTGGTTATTTAGTACTAAATCTTGTTTATACATACTTTTTAAGTGGATGGTTTGTAGGTGTGGTGGCCTGTTAGGAGCCAGAAAGAAAACATGGAAGAAGAGGAAGTAGGTGGAATAAGTGTGTTGAATAAACAGAACATATATACAAAATAAGTGTTAGTACAGCAGGTAGAAGTGTCCATCCAAAACTGTCAGATTCGACTGCTGGAAGGAAGTCGGTATTTGTCGTACATCCCACCAACCAAACGAGTGTGGCACAAGGTCTTTTTTAGGTGGGTCAAGGTGCAGGGCTGTAGCCCAGACATGTCTAGCAGCTCCAAAAATGCCTGTGGCCCTGTTGGCATTCCACTAAAAAGTGGCGCCTCAGACGCCAGACGATAAACCTGACTCTTCCAAGGAAGGTTAGAGCCTGGGGGGACAGCCCTCAGAGGCTCGAGGAAGCCGGTCTTGACACACCCAACATGAATGCTGGCCTAATGTGATTCATGTCAGACGGCCACGACCGACTGTCAGCTGAACCAGGACACACCCGGCCAGATATGTGTACCAACCAACACAGCCGACTGAGGTGTGTCCCAGCCCAACGCTGAGAGGAAGTCGATATTTGTCATATGCCTTACCAGCATACGAGTGTGGCACAAGGTCGTTTTTTAGCTGGATCTGGTTGCAGGGCCGAAGTCCACACGTGTTTGGCAGTTCCAAAAATGCCTCGGGCCCCATCAGCATTCCCCTTTTTGGGGCGCTTCAGGCACCAGGCGATAAACCTAACCCCTCTGAGGAGGGTTAAAGCCTGGGGGAATGACCCCCTGAGGCCAGCGGTATCTCCAGTGCAGAACCACATCTGACCGAACAGCTTGGCACGAGACGGCCAGCTGAAATGAGACCTAGACACCGGAGAGAGCCACACCGTAAAAAGGGAGGAAGTCTCTTTGAGAGTAAAATATGGTAAGTATTTATGAAGGAGGTAGAGTTCATTATTGTGTAGGGAGTTTACCATAACAGTAGGTAACTTTTAAAAAGAGATTGAGCTCATTTGTTTGCACACAGTTAAATGGTTTTAAGTCTAGTAGTTATTTATCATCTTCTAGATTGAGGTTGGCAACTATGTGGTCAAGCACCGTTATATATTATAGGTCTTAGTTTCTTTGTTTTTTGGCATATCAACCTTCATGGGCTATTTAATGCCAAAGACAGCTTTGTAGAAAAACAATAGCTGGGGTAGAAGACAAAGGGACTCATTCCTTTCCTCAGGGTATTAGTTTGAAAGTGAATGTAATAGTTTGAACTTGTTTACAACAATGTTGCAGTCCAGCACATGAACCACAGAGTTTCTATATTATAAGATACAAAGAAGTTTCCTATAATCTATTAGGTTTTTAGGATGCCATGTTGAGTATTCTTCTTTATGGCATCCCTCAGACTAACAGGTATTGCTTGGCATTGCTCATCTCTCTTAGTAACATGCAACAGGTTGCACAGGGTTATATGATACCAACAGTAAGGGACAATCTCTGACATATTCTTTAGGGTTATGAAAATGATGTCCATTTAATTTGCCTTTAACACTTAAAAGTATTTAAAAAAAAAAAAAAAAAAAAAAACAGTGTTAAAGTTTGAATGAAAAATTTATACTGATATTCAATGGAGCAAATGAAATAATAGAAGCATATTTTTAACAACCAGGTGCAATTTTTGCTAGAAGTTTGCAAACTTATCTAAATGCCAAACATTCTACAAAAGAAAGAAAGAGAAAAAAAAAGTACTACATTTTACATAGGAATGGTATAAGGAAAGGTCATTTGATTGCCTGAGCAGTTAAAAATAAACACATACAAAAACAATATGGAATTATCTTATTAGATAAGTAAGGCCAACACAGAGCCCGAGTTGAAAGGAAGACATTTTATATCTAGACAATTATAACTTTCAATATTTCAATAAAATCTATCCTCTGTAATGCTATATACCTTATCTACTATGTATATAAAATCAGCATAGACAAATAGAACGTTGAAAAAAAAAAATGCAATCATTTTGTAACAAGATTGATTTATGCAGGCGTGAGAGAGATCATGTCAGTCAACAAGTAATTAAATCTCAAGGCATAAGTTGATAAAGAATAGCAAGTATGTAAATGAAATAAATAAGTGTTGAATGCCCAAAGGCTAAATATTTAGCAGGAACATCTTTCTCCATTATTGGAAATATGTCAGTTGCATCTTTTATTTATTTTTGGGAGGGAGCATTGTCAAGCAATTAATTTGACTTGTATTTTCTTTCAGCTTAATTTTTAGTTGCCTGCCACCTTAAAAAAAAAAAAAAAAAAAAAAATCTCACATGAGCCATCATTCTATGAGGTAGCAGCACGAGTCAGAAATATTAAAGGATAAACTTTCAATGATATTTGAACTTGTGTCTCACTTGCCTCCGCATTATAAGCTGTTGTATGAAAAGCCTAAAATCTTTGCAAAAACCTAAATTTCTTAGACTTATACTTTTATATACCTCTCAGTAGTATATTTGTTATGTTATTTTCACCTATGCGAGTTTTTCCCATCAGTTTTAACTTTGCCCAGTCAGCTGGGGCTATAGAATATACCAACTGCACCTCTGCAGAGGGGTAAGACCCCCCCCCACATACAATGAGTGTCCTGGTTATGACATTAAACAATCTGATAGTGAGGTTCCAGTGATGCTAGATTGGTTATTTAATGCCAAATCCATTTTTATACATATATACAGTTCTATTTCAGTTTAGTATAAGTACAATTTTTGTTTACACTCAGTGAAATGTAAAAATAGTTCTATTTTAAACAATTTAGTTTAACATAAGAGCACAATTCAAATGTCAAAAACAATTCTTCATAAGTTTATTTGGTTTTATGTCATATCAAACATTGCAAATTGTTCAATGTCAAATCTGGTTTGAGCTCATTTTCTTTAGTTAAATGATTTCAAGTATTTCTATCTAATACAAATCATTCTATTCACTTTTCCTCATTTGTTTGCACACATTTAAATTATTACCAGAGTTGCTATGTAACAGTAACAATTTAACATCAGTCATTTGTTTGCACACATTTAAATAGATATGTATGATATGTAAGAGATTAAAATTTAACAAGGTGAGTGAGCTTATAAGTTTGCCTACAGTTAAATGATTTTAAGTATTGTAGTTATTTAATACTTCTTCAAGATTAAGACTGGCAACTATGCAATCTACGTCACTAGCCATACTTTCAATACTATAGGTCCTTTGTAGGGGTTTTGTTGATCCCTGAACATTGCACTATTTATTGATTCTTTTCGGTGACTATTCTTAAGGGAAATTTGAATGCACTTCCTGGTTTTTCATTGTTCACTTTGGTGTTCATCTGTATTTTGCACTTTTAGGAGTAGTTCGTGTTGGAGTGGTAGATCCTACAAGTGTTTTTTATTTGACTACAACATTAGATCTCCCCCCATTCCCAACCCATTGCCGAGTTGGTGATTGGTAAAATTTGGCCAAGTGTAGTTTTTTTTTCAGGTGTTCCTGAAATTTTGACCGATCATTTGCTTCCAACTGGATCAATTTCTCCACGAGCATTCTATATCTGTTGTCTTGATTGGTTGTATCTGCTCTCCATGCAACAGAGGTATAGCTGTTTTCTCCCATGTAGGTCCCTACAATTTTCCTTGCTTGCAAGAAGGACAGATCCCTCTTGTGTTTTACCATAAGTATTTCCTTTTCTTTTTTGTAAACATCACAAGATCTTGTGTAAGCTGGATGATCTTGTCAGCAATTTGCACATCTAATTTCCGTCATAGAGTCCAGGTCCTTTTCACTGCATTTTGGCACATGTGCGTCATTCTCTACAGGATTTCCTGTGGTGTCCATATTTTTGGCATTTGAAGCACCTCAAGAGTGCTGGGACATACTGTTCAACTCTCTCAAGACAATAGCCAATCTTCACCTCCTTAGAAGTATGGGGCTGATTAAATGTCAGGATGTAAGTGTTGGTCTGGATTTGTTCTTCACCTTTTCTAATGGAGATTCTTCTTATGTTTGTAACTCCCTGTTTTCCCAGGGCTTATGCTATCTCCTCTTCTGTAGCCAATGCTAACTCCCTACTTCTGATAACTCCTTTGGAAGTGTTGAGTTTTTCATTTGTATAGGCTCTGCATTTCGTTGTATGAAAGGTTTTCATTTTTAATATTTTCTGCCTGCCTCCGGCTGTCCACCTCAACTAGCAAGTTGCCGTTCCTGGTTTTCTTAATATTTTATGGAGTAGCCCTTGGTGAAATAACTTTTTCTATGAGGAAAGGCAAGAATTTGGCTAGACAGACCTCCTCCAAAGATTCAATAACAATGAATCTAGGGAAGTCTGCTGACTCATTCTCTTAGTCTGATTCTGACAGGTTTCATTTAGCCCTTTTATTTGAAAACACCATGGAGATGTATATTTTTCACTGGCTCTGTGCTCCTCCACCCACCATGGAGTCCAACTTGTGTTGGGAATGTACTAAGGGGGAAACCCATTTGCCTTGCTTGACACAGGGATACATGACCAGTATACTTGAGCTGAGAGTAGGTTTTCAGGCCATTGCCAATTTCAGGTTCTCAGCACTTTCTATTCTTTCAATGCAATTGACAATCAGCCACTGCCTTATAGCACCTAAAAGATAAGGGTTGGGAACTTGCTGCAAGTGCAGATTTAAAACTATGGTCGGGATAAAATATATAGGTGCAAGGGCTTGATATGACCAGCCAATTGATCAGATCAAGCCTATCTGACTACCCGTCAGACCAAGTAAAGGCCAAAGTAGTGTGTTGCAAGTCATTAACCATTGTCACCGGATCAATGACTTCTCAATCACCAGGATCCTATCCTAGTGCCTTACAGTTTGCCACCTACAGCCAATAGGTGTATTCTAGAGCCCCAGCCGACAGGGCAGGAATAGGATTTGACTCAACATTGAGCTTAATGGCTGAGGACGGTGGCTTTTAAGTTAATTCATTATAAATGTAATTTATGGTACATTGATTTCTATACACAGTTTGCCAAGTATTTGAGATCACATTTTTGGCAGGTTATAGACAACTGAACATATGTTGCATGTCATGCACCAAATCTTAACATTTTCTTTTCTCTTCCAGACATAGCAAAAGGTTTAATATACATATTTACCAATCCCTCCGCTTGGGCAAGATATGACACAAGGTCAATTTTTAAGCGGAGTTTAACAGGTTTGAATTCAGAGTTTTCCTTCTCCTAGACTAGTTGCCTCACCAAGGCTAAAGAACTCAGTCTGCCCTACTATTTACCCATAGCTGGAGGGAGAATAATTGGATTTATACCTTTCCCAAGGGTATTAGTGCTATGTTAAATGCAATCAGTCTTGTTCAGGATTTGAACTCGTGTTGCTGTGTCCATTTTCTACAACGATAACAATTACACCACGGGTTTAATATAGTAGCTTTCAATCAGACATGGGGGAATGAAAAGATACAGCATGATTGTGGTACTAGCTGCTAACCAGAGTATGTATTTATTCAACTACTCTACCATTGGCAAGATGTGACAAGGTTAATTTGTTTTCATTTTCCTAGACTGGTTGCCATACCAAAGCTAAAGAGCCTAGTCTACCTTATTTACTCATAGCTGAAAAGGGATGGAGAAAAGCTGGAGTTATGTCTTTTCCAAGGGTATCAGCACAAATAAAAATGCAAACACAGCCTTGTGCAGTATTTCAACTTAGCATGATGATAACTGGTACAGAGTGACTTGGAGGTAGCCAGCTTCTTGAAAATGAGTAGGTTCTTTGTGTTCAATGTGAAGAATGAGCTGGAGCATTTTAATCAGAACTTACTGCCAAGAGAAAGAAACATTCTAAGAGGTCAGACATCGCAAACATAGTTAAGGTTGTCAAGCAGATCAAGGACATCACCACAATTCTAGCAAGTGGATGACAGCTGGAGCTGAGCATCTCAAAGTAAGCCACACACACGCAGTCAATTTTGAAGTGGAGTTTGACAGATTTGAATTCAAATTTTTTTTTCTCCTAGACAGGTTGCCATATCAAGCTTAAAGAGCCTATTCTACCTTGCTATTTACTTGATTATATATGTCAAAGTTAGGATAGCATAAACACAGCAGTCCTTGGTGACCATCAGTTTCTCACCTATGTGATAATCAGACAAAGATTTATCCTAACTTAAACATATATGCTCTACTATTAATATTAGGCACATTTTTATAAATATTGCAAACTTATATATATATATATACAGCAAAACAAAAAATTTTCAGAATTAAGCTGCTCCAAACATATGACCAACTAGATTTGATTTGAATCTCTTGAACAACTATGTTTAGAGCATCATTTAGAGGGAGATGAACAAGTAGCCTCACAATACCAAAATCTTATTGAAAACTGTTAAAATTGATGTGATGGCCAGCATGAACAAGAATCACCAAACCAAAATATGCATTTGGTTCTGAAACCATCTTTTAAGCTGTCAGTTTTAGTACATTTGTTTTTCAAAGTTGAATATGTGTAAAAAAAAAAAATTTTTTCCTCATTATTTTTCTTTATGATTTGTTTTTAATTACCTGGCACACCCTATATAATGGATATCTAATATCAAACATTTTTTAAGTAAATTGTTACAATCTTCAATCACATACCAAACATTTTTCAAACGGTCAAAATATTGAGTCATTATGTCTAACTTGCCAGAAAGAGTTGATACATGCCTGAAGCTGACATAACACTGCATAAGTTGTTGAACAACATATATAAATTCACATATTCAATCAGCTTTTTATTTATTTTTTTTAGGGAGTTTTATCACACAGCTATGTACTTTAACCTGAATAGTGAGCAATCCAATAATCTACAAATAAATCCATAGAAACCAAATGCATGGCAAAAGTGAGAAATATATATCTTTGAAAGAGCAGTAGATACCAAATCAAATGACTCAATGGGTGGAGCAGGGTTGAGTCGTGATGCCCTCATTTACCAAGGACAGTATTTGGTTAAAAAACAAAACAAAACAAAAAAACAAAAAAAAATGAAAAGATGTCAGAACAGGAAGGATAAATTAAATTTATTATCATATTTATTTATATTAGCAAGTCTTATTCCCTGGCAAATGTTAGATGTGAACAAACTAAATTAACAAATTCTGGAGACAGCTTGATGTAAGAAATGTTTTTTAATTGGCCTCATTTAATATCAATAATGGAACTTCTTCCATATCACCAAACATAAGAACTTACAGTTTAATATAAAGTGGATAAAATTGCGTTGGAAAAAAAAATCCAACTGAAAGTATTAAAAAATTAAATAATATTTAAAAAAAAAAAAAAAAAAAAAAAAAAAAAGGAAGGGAATTCAATATCTAAAGTTGATACTTGAACTGTAAAATTGGTGACCTTTGTCAAGGATGACCTGAAGGATCCCTTTTCAATAGCTACTACACTGAGGTGTAAGGGAGGGTGTTTTGCCTTTACCTGGATTGCTTCACTTTACCCTTGATCCTTACCTTATAATACTGAGTGTTAAACAAGGCAGCATCAAGTGCCATTTTTTGAGTCTTTGGTATGACTCAACCTGGGATTGAACCCCGGTCTCCCAGACCAATGGCAAATACTCTATTCATTTTACTGGCATGTCAACCTGACTGAGGTTATATTATGTCTAGAGGTTAGGGAATTGCATACACAGTATAATTATATTTACATTTGTGTAGTTGTTTCTCAAGAGTTTTTTTTTATGATATCAAGTATTTTTCTCAAATACAAATAATTTGCAAACAGATCAATTTGACCCATAGATAGAACCCTAGTAGGTACTAATACTGCAGGTCTGAGTAGACCTGGGAGTAATGACCACGAAGGGATACACCACACTCTTCAGAACTGAAGCCTCACCACCAGATGCCGTTTAGTGTCATACCCAGGACACTCATCAATTTTTTTTTTAATTGGTGGAGGTACCCCTCCACAGGAGATACAGTCAGCATATTCCAAGTTCTGCTGACAGAGTGTCATTAATTTTTAGCTGATCAAAGTTATCAAATGGAATGTAGCTAACTTAATTTTTTTTTTTAATATGCATGCACTAATACTACTGATAGATTATTTGGTAAAGACAAGCACACTCAGCACACTCAGCTTGCCTAAGATATAATAAATGAGAAAATAAAATCCATTGACTTATTTTAGACCAAAACTAAAGTATATATTATTTCAACCCAGCCAAACTGAAAATATAGTAGTAATTCACTAACAATTTAATGATATTTGTTACTCAGTCTCCTAATTCAAACCCATTATTCTGTTAATTAGTTTTAAGTACTTATAGAATTTGTGATACTTCTTTAATATAAATATATACACTAAAAATTTCATCATTTGGCCATTTAAGAAAAATAAACAAATTTCCATGCTTCAGAGAAACATTTAAAGTCATCAAATCTTGAACACTGTAAATAGAAATGACCTTTTAAAACCTAATATAGTGCAATGAAAAAGTATATTTTTGTTAGCATTCTTAAAAATTTCAAAAGGAAAAATTAAAATGGATACACACATAAAAAATAGGAATAAAAAATGTCCTTCTCTGCCTTCTTACAATCCCGCACATAAGATAAACATTGCATCCTTTCCTTCGTATCTACCATCTTTAGAGAAATTCACAAAAACAATCAAAGTGATGAGAATGTGTGTGTGTGTATGATGAAAATTTTTACATAAACTGTTCAATGATATTATGGCAGAATAGGCATCAATAATCATGAACACTTGATGTCTCTTACTTATGTAGTACTCAAAATCCACACACACACACAGAGTTCGATCCTCTCTTAAGATTCTGCAAAGAAAATTAAATTCAGATGAATCAGACAGCAAGTAAATAATTTGATATTGAAACCTATATATAATATTGAATTTAAGTAGCTCCATGACTCACAGTTCATTAAGAGTTATTACTAACATTTCTTATAATAAACCAATGTAAATAATGTGCTATTTGATAAGTTTATTTCTTAAAAGAAATGAGTAATGTCCATAAAGCAAGACATTCATGAGAGCAATGAACAGAACAAGTCAATAAATAGCAGAGATAGAGGATCATGAAATCACAAATTTATAAACTGGGAATAATGAGTGAATGTGTACAATAGGACCACACAAGTTTTATTTGCCAGCCTTTAAAAAAAATAAAAATTTTAAAAAATCAGGTTCCTGCATATCAACTTGGTTCATAAAAGATTGTTTTATTGTTATATATCTACAAATACAGAAAGAAACTTTTTTGTATGCTAAGAAAATCAAGATAAAAGCAACTTGGCTGCTGTTGTAGCAGAGGAAAAACAGGATAACGGCTAGCACAAAAGTCATGTGGTTTGATACCAGATAGTAAAAATTTATGGGTTATAAGATTTAAGAAAGTATGAAAATGATTATAATTGGATGATAGAGATTGATGGAAAAGTATTTTGAAGTGGAAAATAAAGAATAAGCTGAGAGATCAATTAGTTTTAAAGGCAAGTCAAGCCATCTAGGGTAATTTTATGACAAGAGGTTAGGGAATTACACACATTGTATATGTCATATTTACATTTTTTATATATTCGTTTCTTAAGAATATTTTTTCCACACACAATTATTTGACATTAAGTATTCCTATCAAATAATTTGCACACATGTATATGGTTTCAAGTATTCCTATGTAACACCAACGATTTGCAAGCAATTATATGGTTTCAAGTAACTGATAATAATAAGAATCCTTAGATTTAATAATAATCCTTTACTTGCACACAGCTACATGGTTTCATGTATTCTAATTACCTTCATGCAGACCCAATTGATACATAGGACCTTAATAAACACAGCCACTCCTGATTATAGTAAATTTGGGTGTAATGGCAATGAAGGGCCAGTCCACACTCTCCAGAGCCACAGTTGCAGTTTAATGTCATACAATACCACTTTATTTTTGTAGATAGGTCGTCTCACTATTCAGCAGTTAGAATATTCTTTTTGGCAGGTAAGATAGTTATAAAAGAAAGAATTGCTTGTGTATTCATTCACTCACATGGAAATGTAAATATTCTTGGCTGCAGAAAGAAGATCATGTGTCAAGTGTTCAGAAACTAGTCACCAACAACTATGTTGATGATGGCTAATTGTTAGATGGGGGAAGAGACACACAAAAAACCCAACTTGCCTCAAACATTAGGACCTGTTGCTTTATTCTCTCTGTTCAGTCTCTGAAGCTGTGGAAGTAGGTGGAAATGGATAATGGACACAAGCTTCCTTGTTTTAGAAAGAACCAGCTCTTCCTGCATTTTTAAATCAGTCCTCATTCTCTGCTCAAACACTCATCTCTGCATACTCTAGTCACCATAAGAGAATCAAGAAGTCTGTTGTCTTATATTGGAGTTCACAGAACACGCAATACCTAGTGACATGTCTTATCCAGCCCTTGCCACCACTTAGATAGCTGATCAAGTGTGATGACCTTGGCAAGTCCTGGTTAACTGCTGTTTTCAGTCTGGAGTACTAACTCAAACATCTTGTTACAACTAGCCCACTGGACACAATGTTAACTTTGTCAATTCTTCTTTCTTCCAGCTACTGTTTTTTTAATAACCTATCAGTATCCTATTACCATTCATTTACAATGTTAAAGTTCCTCAACCTGGGGTGTTAAAATTTATTACACAAGGTACTGAAAATGGTCTCAGAAGTGGTTTTATGATTGGATGCTGCTTACAGATTTGAGTAGAAGTGTTAGACTAACAGAAGAAGGTTAGGAAATACTGGATATATAAATATATCATGTATTGACAAACAGGATGCAATAAGCTTGTCACAAAGTTACATATGTGAACAGAAAAGGAAGGCATGCTTAGTGGAACAATTATCATTGGAAATGAGGATCAGAGTTCAAATCCTCGACAAGATTGTTTAGGTTTTACTTTGCACTAATACGCTTGAAAAATGTGTTAATCCTCTTCTCTTTCCAAATATGAGGAAATAGTAGGGCAAACTGGGTTCTTTAGCTTTGGTAAGGCAGCCATTCTTGAAGGAAAACTCTAAATTCAAATCAGCAGTACTCAATTTAAAAACTGATCATGTGCCACATCTTGCTGATGGTGGAGGGGTTAGGTAAATACATTCATGAACAGAAAAGAAATAATGCATAGAGAAAACTATTCTATATGAACAAATATTTCCCCATCCTACTTAACCAACCATCAAAAGATTCTTTATTTAGCTTTTGTTATTTACAACAAGTAAATTTAATCAAGTTGAGCCAGTTATTCTTATCAAAGGAAATAATAGAGTTAAAAAGAAAACAGAGACAAAGATTAATGTATAATTCACATGCAACAACATATCAGCATTGAACAGGAATTAAATTTGTTATGACCATCAGTGGCTTTAGGCCCACTAGGAAATAGAACTTAGAGAGATGGCTCAGAAGTAAAGCATTTGATTAATTGTTTGAGGTTCATTTGCAAGTGCTATACTTGTGAATGCAAATAATTTTTTTTCCAAGCAATGATTGTGAAGAGGAAAAAATATTGTGAAACATTAATTATATGCAAAGATAACAAAAATGAGAGCCAAACTTGAAATGAAAAGGGTAAAAAGAAAATCAGATGAAATTGAATTGAAAAGAGTGAATTAATAAGTAATTAGATGAATGAAGAACAGTTCACATAAATACATACTATAATACAAATATTTTTAGAGACTTAATTTAAAAAAATAATGAACCTGATTGCTCAGCAGACATGACATTACAAAAAAAAAAAAAAAAAAATCAATTTTTAAATCAGGTTTAAAAAGAAAAGGGATTTCACCTTTTCACCATTTACTCTTTGAGCATTTAAGGGTCTTGCATGGTTAGTTAGGTTATTTGGTTTAATGGCATATCAACCCTTGATGGTTATTTAATGCCAAATCCTGTTTTTATATATATATATATATATATATATATAATTTGTAAGCAAATAGTTTGTAGGTAAGTTTTTTTGGTTTTTTTTAATTTGGCACTCATTTGTTGGCATACAGTTAAATGGTTTCAAGTATTGCTATTTAACATTAGTAATTCTATTTATCAATTATTTCTATCTCATATGAATAACTTGCATATAGCTATAAGGTTTCAAATAACTAATAATAATAATAATAATGATTCCAATTAAAAGATTGAACATTTATATTTGAGTCATAGATGGGACACTAACAGGTACTATCACTCTGTGTCAGAGTTGACCGGAGAGTAATGGTAATGAAGTGTGCACTCCACATTCCCCAAACTCCAAGACTTAAACTTCACCATTAGATGCAGTTTAATGTCATATTCAGAACACTAAATGGTTTCATATATTGCTATTGAACACTGATATTTCTATTCAAGGTTATTCATTTGTTTGCACACAATTTCAAGTAGTAAATGATTAAATAGTTGTATTTGACCTATAGATAGGACCCTAACAGGTACTTCTAATCTAAATCAGAGTAGACCTGGAAGTAATGGCAGTGAAGGAATACTCCACATTCCCCAAAATTCCAAGAGTGGAGCCTCACTATCAGATGCTTTAGTGTCAAACAGAACACTCCTTGAAAAGTGGTTTTACCCCTCTGCTGAGGTGCAGTTATATTCTATAACTCCAGCTGATAAGACGTTGCATGATTAGGGTAGTAACCTAAGTCAATAAACCATAGTGACCTTGATTCTCACCAGGTGCCCTTTATATGTGGTCTTGTGTCAAACTAAACTAAACTTAGTAATTGACAACAATAATTTTTCATCTGGTTTGACAATAAAATTTAGAAAAAAAAACAAAAAAAAAAAAACTATAAAATACAATATATAAAATTAAAATACTTGTCAGTCAAAATTGATGATCAATAACTTAAAAAAAAGTTATTGAGTATAACTTTTAGATGTAACTATATGTAGTTAAAGAAAGAATCCATTTGTTTTTACACTAAACTAAAAAATTTGATTCTATCTTATTCATCTGACATATTCTAAATTTTCTGATTTTTTTTTTTTTTTTTTTTTACATGAAAACAATTTCTCAGTTTTTATTTGATCTTACATTTTATTACAAGACACATTTCATTACCATTCAATTTAACCTCATGTGGTGTAATAGCAAGCCATATAATGTTAGTGAATTTGATTCTCAAAGGGTGTTCCATACTTCTAGCCTTATGCTAAGGAAAGTTCAGTAAATAACTATTTCTATGGTATTATTTGTCTAAATTTTTTAGATGAAGCTTGATCATTTTTATCATTTAGAGTATTTTGACTATTGTCTTCATTTTTATTGCTATATTCATGTTTCAAACGATTTGTCCTTTGGCCTTCAAGTCTTTCTTGTCGAACTCGGGAGCCTACCTTCGAACCGAACTCATTATTTAATCCACGAGGGTAGATAGTTCTAATTCCACTCACTCTGAATTGTCCAGCAAGACACGTAGCATAACGGATGTAGGCGTTTGGTTAATAAACTTCAAAGGGAAATTATCTGGAGGTTGTGACTACAGGTAAAAATAACAAGAAATACTTACTATAGCTTAACACTTGTACCCAGTTATAATTAACGAGATTTAAAAAAAATCTATCCCGTAGGTTTGGTTCGAAGTTCCGTGACGGCTCTCGAGTTCGACAAAAAGCACCTGAAGAAGGCCGAAGGACGCATCGGCCGAAACGTTGTGAATATAACAAAGATAAAGACAATGATCCGAATACTCTAAAACATAAAAAATATTTCTACGGTGCTTATTTTAACGACTACGTCGGAGAATGTAATATTCTGATGGAAAGCAATAATGAAAACTAATTTGGAGAGAGAGAGAGAGAGAGAGAGAGAGAATATGTCATCATGTATTGACATTTAAATGTCACTTCAGCTGTTTAACTTTTAGAAGACAACTCACCCTACCTCATTTCCCTTTTTAAAACATTCATTCAATCTGCAGTACATAATTAAAATAATATTAAAATCCATTCTTGATATCTTATTCTTTGATACTTTCGTAGAAAAATGATAATATAATCAAAATCGTGTAACCTAGTTCAGATTACATAGAGAAACACATCCATGAATGATGAATATTAATGTTTACATGCTTTTTCGGTTTTTTGTTTTATTTTATTTTAGTTTCTTTTTTTTTTTTTTTTCAGAAACAAATAACAGACGAAGAAAATAGTTCGTCCAAGACGAAACGTATTAAAAAAATTTTTTTTTTAAATGAATAAATCTAACAAAATTCAGTCAAAAATTCATTTAAAAAACGCGCTAATATTTGGGACATTATTCTGACAAACTACACAACACAAAGATATCTCGATTCGAATCAACTAAAATATCTTTCATAGCAAATTTAGCAATTTTAAAGATGTAAATACTGATGATATTTTTCTCTAAAAACTTTAAATGTATGTCAATGTAAAGAAAGGTAGTTCTTTCTTTCTACACAAAAACGCTGAGCATCAAACAAAAGTCGAGAAAGGGAAAGATTAAAAAGCGACTGCTAAAAATGTTTAGCTATGACAGTCATATTCATTTGAATCTTGACATAAGACTAAATAAAAATATAAATTAAAATAGATTCCTCTATGTATATGAATGATCGATTCACTTAATCATCTTAAAGTGTAATGACTTATCTCCAGTTAATGACACGGTGGATGATGAATGATAGCTAGCTGTGAGGAGAAAATTCATTTGTCTTTGTTCAAAAGATTTCAATAATTGAAATATTAAAGGTTGAATTTGACTTCATGCTTTGGTAAAGGAGTACACGAGGATAAGTTGAACTGGTGTGTTATTGCAAATATTATCATGTTTTGTTTTTTTTTATTTCAATAAATTTCAGAAGCATCACTATTGATTGCATTAGAGACAGAGTTCTTGAGAAAAAAAGACGAAAACTTTAAAATCTCAAGATGACTCATATGAATGTTGGTTTAATTCGTATTTTTGATGTTATCGATTTTTTAAATAAATCAACAAATTCATTCGCCGAGGAATTAAGATCCACACGACATCATACACACACTAGTGCGTTAAGTAACAATTTAAAAATATAATCGAAATAACTTTAAAACACCAAGGATGTGATTTTGTGTCACTTGTTTTAAAGAATAGCTTACAAAAGACAAATAGATCAAAATCACTTGAAGCAAAAATATGAATAGTAATGACGGAAAATCATTACAATTTTTTTTTTTTTTTTGCATTATTGTTCAAAAGCTGGTTGAGCTAAATGGAAAAAAAAGAATCCTAAGTTTTAAACATTAGGATTCATCTAATTCATAACTAATTATCGGTTGTATTGACGCTCAGACTGACACTTTACAAATTCCATGATCATAGCAACAAAGCCACTTAATATTTTGGCAATAATTCTTGATCAACAAGTTCAAACTCAGTGTTCAAGATAATAAAAGCTACATCAGATAGACATTTCTTTGGTAGATACATAAAGAAAATTGATGTTTAGAATATTTGATGGCAAAACAGTTTGAAGTGAATTTGACCTTGATGAGTTAGCAGTACAAGATTTTAACGAAGATGACAATGTCTTTATAAAAACTAAAAAGATATAATTGGTGGCCATGCTAATGTAACTCATAATTCTGATTTCTGATCCATACACTAACTACAGTGAACTACAAAGAAAGGCAATTTCCATTCAGAGGTGAAGTAAATTCTCTATGGATAATCTTTAAGCATCCTGTAAGCCTCAAAATCGGTAGAAAAATCTATTTCCAAGAATTATTGTTTTAACAAAGTCTCATGAATCTCCTGTAAATAAGTTAGCGACCTTAGTCGAGGGTCACTCAAAAGATCCCTTTTCAATAGCTACTACACCGAGGTGTAGGAGAGGGCGCAACTCCATTTCCTGGATTGCTCTACTTTACTCTTGATCCTTACCATATAAAAGAGACTCAATTTAGTAACAATTAATAATTTTATAAAGACTCGGAATCGTATGAACATCTGGAGAGACTTGAGGGAAAGAAAAAAACGGGATTTTACGTCATCATTCATGGTCAGCCCCACCTACTTCCAGTTAAGGAACAGTCCCTCATCTCTCTCAGCATTTACTTCATTTCTATGTGAATAAAAGCTTGCTTTCGGCAACTCTTTCTTCCCGTTTTTCCTGTGTGTAGACAGTATAACGTATTCCCGATACTTTTTTTCGATAATTTTATTTGACATTTTAGAATATTTTATCGATGATTCAAGTCATTCATTTTTTTTTCTATCACGAATTACATCGTATTTGACTTCTGCTGAAGCAAATAATCAAATTAGAAAGAAAAATACAGCTGCCTGTAATGTATTGAATAGCTCTAAAAATAAAATTTCTGTAGTAATATACAAAAATGAATAAATAGATAAAATAATTACATGTTTAATATTTTAGGTACTGACAATATTTCACTCTTTTTTCTGTTAAAACGAACTGAAAAATAATTAAACTTATCATTTAAGGTTAAATATTAGTTTTATTTGAAAGATAATAACATAATTATAAGTATTAAATGCAAAATAACATTACATATCTAATTTTTAATACATTTTAAAGATTTAAATTCTTCCAAAAGTTGACGACCATATCTGACTTGAGGTGATATGAATTAATACTTCAAAAAGTTTTTTGAAGGAAATTATTAACTAGGAACATTGATAAACTGATTTATATAAAAATATTACTTACGCGTTGATAACTATCACTTACTATGGTATCTAAATTCGAGAAGCCGGTCAACATTAATGAAAACTTTTTTCTGTATCACTTTACAATACAAATATTAAGATGCGCTTTATTTTCCCGTTAAAAATCATTAGTACGAGAGCCCAACTACAAAAGAAAAAAAAAAAAAAAAATCTAAAAAGTCATTTTTAATTTTAGAAAATCTATCAGCAATAGTTTATTTTTGTATTCAATCTTGAAAAAAAGAAAAATAAGTACGTTAACACGGTTTTTGAATGAACAATTAAGAAAACTCAATGAAATAATAATCAATTTATTATTAAGTTAGTGAAATAATACTTTTTAATTGCCTTTTGACATTTAACGTTTTACCAGGTAATAACTTTTAAATCTTTCATTGCCCCAAGAACACTAATTTCAACCATTTTTAAACTTTCCTATTTTATAACGAAATTTTACTTTGCTTTACATCTTTATTTGAATATCCAAACTGAATAGAAGAGACAAAACTGAGAATTTTTCAAATGATTGTTACTGAAAGTTTCTGTACATTTTTCGTCTATTTCTTTATATCTAAAAAAAATCTTTTTAGATTAAAAACAGCTCTTGCTTTAGAACATTTATTTTTCGATTAGTAAAAATATTCTTTATTTAATAACATATTTAGATTTGACCTATGATTGGAGAAAAAAGTTAGTCAAAATCTAATGCAAACCTTAAATCCCCACCCTTTTTTCAGCAGAACAAAAGTCTATATAAAATAATTTCCCTGATAATCTAAAAGAAAATTATATTTTTTATTAAATTATACTATTACAAGCTCTCAAAACACTTTTTAATTTAATATTCACAATTGGGGTACTATTTTTTTCAAACAGCTCCCAATTTAAAAATTTTTTTTTTTTTTTTCATTTCTTTCACATCTTCAGACTGTAGTCTTTTTTTTATCATATACAGAAAGTATATACCATATCATATATTCCCGCCGATTAAATAGCGTTACACACTTTGAGTGAAAGTAAAGTTAAGTGACCAGGAAAAAATTTGCAAATTTTTAGATGAAATAACTGATGCATAATAAAATTCATTCATTGATAAATGAACACTGAAAATTTCATAAAAATTGGATAATACCCTGATTTTTTTTTTCAATCATTGGTAATGATTTGTCACAGTATGAAAGGTGCATGGTAGTCATATTGTTAGTACCTATAATATTTACATTCGCCATGAAGAAACGAGTAAGTTTCAGTCATTTTCTTTTTAATACATAAAAATTAAATTACAAAAATACGTCTTCAATTCACCCAACGGCCATATTTCTTTAGTCTCCTCCTTCCAAGTTCAAAGATGCCGAGTTATGTCGCTATCAGATATATAATTTTTGGGACTGAAAAGTAACACTTCAATAAAAGTATGAAGTAAATGACAAACTTTCTCTTCGAGATGATGAATGTATTATTTGTATATTTTTTCACATTGTTTTGATTATATATATATATATATATATATATATATATATATATATATATATATATATATATATATATATATATGAGCCAAGGAAGAAATCCAAGATGAGTGCTCAATACTAACGGCTATTGATGTATAATTAATTTAGGATCAATGATACATCAACGCTCAACGTGCAGAGGTAAAAACAACAACTTTTATATAAAGACAAAAAGAAAAAAATTCACTTTCTTGGTATTATTATAAATTTATTTCAGGCTTTTATAAGTTTTTGTTTTAATAAAAACCTTCCTCAGATGAGAAGTTAGAATTTTTTATTTAGATGTTTTCATATTGCTTCACGCGAGAATGGAATTTGAAAAAAATAAAATAAAACTAGTCATCCGACGAGACGGAGAATATACCAACAATATTCTCCGCCGAAATAAATTTATTATGACGGCTTAACCGAGTTTGAGTCTCCATTTAATTGCACTATATATATATATATATATATATATATATATATATATATATATATATATATATATATATATATAACAAGTATTTATAACGTAATACTTGCATAATTGGTTTAAAGGGTGTATTTATAGCGATAGAACCGAGTTGGGTTTATAATGCTTTAGTCATTTTTAAGATGCGTTCTGATTTTGTTTATTTATTGATTCAGAACTAGTGTACGTTCGCAATAGTGGTTGAAATCAGCGTACCCAAGTACTGGTTGTATTTATGACATGACCATTAGTTTGGTGTATCTCAAATTATTATTTATATTTATGGCAAAAGAAATGGGTTATGGTTAGTGGTTTGGGGGGGGTTCTGGGCGAGATGCACAAACTCAAATTGCATGTGTTTTTATGGCAAATAAAAACGGGTTTATGAGAGTATCATTTATTTGGCATAAATGTACATTTGGGCTAAATAAATCCCTTAATACTAATGTTATTGTGTTGTGCAGGTGTAAATAAAGAGTAAAGTAGGATAAAAAAGAAAGAGCAATAACTACAATGACACCGACACCTGTATTCCCTACCATATGTCATCATATTTTGTCATATGATTTTTTTTAACAAATCAAGCTAAACTCTAAAAACAAACTAAAGATTAAACAAAAAACAAAAAAAAAAAACAATTCACAAGTTTTATAAAGTTATTTACGAGTAGTAATTTTAATAAAGATTTCTTTTAATAATTAACAAGAAAACAATACACTTTGAGTATACAAAACTCTTAAATCAGTTCGATTTTTCACGAGCGTACTTTACCTTAAAATGTGACCAATTCGTTTAAAAATCAGACCCACGTCATTGTAAGATTATATAAATTTGTATTAATATTCATAACGTTATACTTGCATAATTTAGCTTAAAGGGGGTATTTATAGCGATAGCTATTTTGATTATAGTCCTTTAGTCTTTTTTATTTTAAGACTAGCGTACTTTCGCACTGATTCTATTTATTTTTTGACTCAGAACTGGCAATAGTGGTTGAAATTGACGTACCTTAGTTGTATTCATTATGCCAATACCATTAGTCTGGCGTATCTTAAATTGTAGTATCATTGTATTTATGACAATAACGCTGGATTGTGGTGTTTAACCCCAAAACTGGTTAGCACTATAGTTATTGACTAAGTCTAGCTTAATTGTGACACAAGGCCAGAAGTATGAGATACCCATTGAGAATCGAACTCACTGACAATGGTCTGCTAATCTAACATACTGACTATTACACCACATGAGATTAGTACTATAAAAATGTAAATTGGACCAGAAAGAAACAGTGATACGGACACCCATATTCCTTACCCTATGTCATCTGACGCAAGACTAAGAGGACAAACTAGGAAAAACTATATATATATATATTACACACTCACATAAAAAGAACTCAACAAACCAAACATAACTTTCGTGAAGATTACAGATTGGAAATAGGAGGAAATATAAATAAAATAGGGGAAAATGAAAATTAGATAAAGTAAAAACAATTTAAAAAAAAGGGTGATAACGAGACTTCTTTAGCAGTACACCAACCTTTCTTAATGAAATAAATTATTCCAAGTGATCGATCCTATAACAAATCTAATCATTAAGGAAAGCACATGGTAACCAATTAAGCAGACAGTGGGAAGCAGTGGCCAAAGAACCAATTTAGTGTAAGGATAAAAAAAATAAATAATCAAAATCAATGTTATTTTGAGATAATTTCTTCTTGGTCTTTATCATCAGGTTGCCGTTGGTTACAGACTATTGTTCTTTCCTCTATTTTTTTTTTTTTAATCCACCCTTTTTCTTTCTTTAATAAATTACCAGGCAAAAGAATATAGCAGTGAAACTTTATTTTTAAATATTATTTTTGGCAGTTACAGTCAAATGTCTATTTGAAAAAAATTTCATCGGTGTATTCGATTCTTTATGGTATGTAATTTTTTACTAGTTGTGACGCTGGAAGACAGCTTGTCACACTGGAATTTTTCGACAACAGTTACAAGAATAGGGCTCGTTACCACACATACGAAGACAAACTAAAACCATTAGACATATTCTTTCATAGAAAGACTACCACGTTGTTATTATTTATTATTATCTCGCTGTAGTAGTAGTTACATAGAGTAAAACATAATTGCTCAAAATACTTGGGGCCATAATTGTGAATAAATTATTAGTATAAAATAGAAATACTTAAAACCATCAAAGTGTATGCAAATTATTTGCATTTAGTTACTTGAAGCTATAACTGTTGACAAAGGATTATTATCATCATCGTTGATGACATAGTCGAAGAGATGACTGCTACGACCGATTAGGGCTCCATGATTCATTCAGGTTCGAATCAGTGATCTGTTTCACGATTTGATTTTAAATCGCAAAATATTAGTAAAAAAGAGAGATAAAAAGGAGCTTTCTCGAATTTTATAAGTGTTCCTTAAAGTGCACTTCAGAAATTTACCTGAAGTGTTTAATAATTGTTATTTAAATACTCATCATCAAAAGATGATAACTGGGTCAATGACTAAAGCAAATTTTTGTTGACATTTGTTCGTCTAATAACAAAACACTTTTGTAAACACTGAGATTAGACTCTAATATAAACCCAGTAGAAAGAAGTTTAAGGATGGAAGTAAAGAATGAATATAGTAGTTAAAATTAAATCTTCGATTCATGCTTTTTTCCACCACTGATATTTTATTAAAAAGGGTAAAAAAAGAGAAAGAAAAAGAGTGAAGAAAAAAATTCTTATTGTATTGAAGTAAGGAAATAATAGTTGTATTAATTCTAACATACATTGTTTACAGAAGATAAATTTGATTCTATATACAAAAAAATAAAGAAAAAGAAATAGGTAAAATAGAAATTTCTAAAGTGAAAAAATATAAATATATCCTAACTTATAAACCCGAGTCACCTTTATTTTTAGAGAGAAATAACAACAAACGTACCCCCGCCACTCTCATTCTAAATCAAAATAAAGCTGGAAAAAAAAACGGGAAAAGGAGACCTGACTGAATATTTAAGAGTTGTAGGTTATGAATAACTTACATGAGGTCATCCTCAATTTGGTCGGCATCATAAAACTCCCTGTTGCTGTCTCGAATAATGCCCATCGTTTTAAGGTTGTTATTCAACAGAAATTGTTCCTGTTTACTGCTCAGCCATTAAAATTAGACTGTGTCAAGCAACAACCCCTGGGCATGCGCATTATACATCAATTGTGACCTTTGGAGAAAGTCAACAAAGGTCATTTCCTGTTGGTTTGTTTTCATTTGAGAGAAAGTATTATTTAATTCCAGTGATTTCAGGGGAAAAAACTGAAAGAAAATAAGTATTTTATAAAGAATGATTTCTTCTTGTATAGAAATAATAAATGTCGATCAATCAATTTTATTTAGAAATGCTTTCATAGAAATTACTCCAACACACCAAACGAACCGTTAAACAATAAACATACAATGACGTAACAACTGAAAAAAGTTATGTTTGAGATGATTTGAAGTTAGAATAAAACCTTTAGAGTTTGATATTATTCAAATATAAGAAAAAATAACAATGATGTCTATTTATTTTAACCGACGATGGTGATGACAAATAACAATAACTTAACCGACCACGATGATGATAAAAAGTGACAGTAATGAAGGTGAAGAAGTTATTTATTAGTTTCAATAAACTTACAATTCCATTGAATCAGATTTAAATTTAATAAATCAAAATAAGTTATCTACAGTAGTATAGATGGATCCTAAAGAATGGAAAAGGTTATGTTTTTAAACGACTACGAGGACGACGATAATGATTCTTGTTATTGTCGCTGTTATTGTTGCTGCTGCTGCTAATGATGATGATGATTAAACTCAAACTGAACTGGAAACAAATAATAAATATCAAGATTGTAAATTAGAAAATTGTAAATGAATTGTTTTTTCTTTTTTGTTTGATTTTTTTGTTTATTTTTTAGTTGTTTTTACTTGCTTTTTCATTTGATTTTCAGTTTGTTTGATTTTTAAATAAATGAATTACATTTTTTTTTCAATTGTTCAATATTTCATTATGTTTTATTCTGATAAAAAGTTTTTCTCTGGAATTTCTTTAGTTATTTAATGATATAAACCTATTGTGAATAAATCAAATCTCCCAGCTTCAATTCAGAACTTACACGATGTTTATTGTTTATCTTTTGTGCAGAAAACTAATCTTTTCAATCAGAATTTACATTCATTTTTTTCAGCCAGACAAATCCCCAGTGTTAATGTTAATGTTATAAAACAAGGCTGAAATAAAAAGAAAAGAAAACAATGAATTTTTGTTAATTTTTAGGACAACTACAGATACAGAAATTCTTTTTTTACATCAGTCTAATTAATAAGCAAGTGAATGTTTGTAAAATACAAATTTTGTTTACCTGTCTTAATTTCATAAATTTAGTGCCTTTGATTATGACATAGGTTTTTCTAGAATGTAATTCTTATGATCTCTATAAGTATAGGAAGATTTCGTTTTCAATTGTAAATTGTAATTTGATATTACAAGTGATAAAGTATGTCATTTAAATGTAATATATTTTTAGAATATGGGAATTGGTGTAATGGTTTGTGACTCTGGGAATTGAATAGGTAGACCAAGTGTAAATTCTAGTTAGAACTACTTAATAGCATCTTTACACTAATACCTTTGGGAAAGGTATGTCTTGAACTCTCCTTACACTGTCTTCATGAATATCAGTAATTTGTAAATCATCATCATTTCCTTAGGAGAGTACTATCAAAGTGACTGAAACATATCACCCAAAAAAGTGTGGAGATTTAGGAATTAACAAAAAAAACTCCCAACCGGATATTGACTCGTCGGCTGCCTGATACAAAATGTATAAACGCGTCGCCACGCATAAGCCTCCACACATCCATCCGGTTAAAATCAGAAAAAAGAAAAATAATAAAATGTAAAGTGGCCAATGAGAAGCGGTCGCGCCAAAATTAGAAGAATTTTGGAGTAGCGAATTTGGAGCCAGTGAAGAGAGATAAATACTCAGGTTTTCTGTGAACCGACCTCTCTTTTCGGGTAGTGACGTCGAACCGTCAACACCGATTTTACTGTTGGGTGTTTTGGGCACCACGCTATGTCTTTAGACGTAGCGTTGGTTAGTCCATTCACCAAGTAAATAAAGGAAAGTATAAAAGAAAAGTTTTCGTCTCCTATCTGTTCCTATCTTTTCCTTTTGTATATTTCTTATGGACCTTCTTTGGGCAAGGCATTGCGCCAGCCACGTCAACGTGGGGTAAAATAATATAACCAAAATATGGAGTCAGATATCTTACGGCAACACAGCCTTGCCCTTAGCCACTGACCTCCTTAAAACCCTTTCAACCCCACATTGGTAACCTCGACGCTAAATACCTTTAAACCCCACAAGAGACAGCAAAAAACTAGAAAACATAAAATACATATAATTACTTGTGATGGAGGATTCTAAAAAGTAAGTAAAGCTGAAAATTAGCTACTCCTACTTCTACTGTTGCTGCTGATGATGATAATGATGATGATGATGATGATAATGATGGAAGAATGAAGACCATCCAAACGACAGCACTTTTAAGATCAGCTAGAATACATTGTTTTCAGGTCCTGGAGAATTGAGGAAACTTGCTGCCACATAGACTTCAGTTAAAATTGATGTGAAAAACTAACAACAACAAGACACCTGCAGATAAGAAAAAAAACTTGTAATCGAGTGGATTTTACTGTTCCAGCAGACCATAGAGTGAAAATAAAAAAAAACTGAAAATATAAATAAATCCCTGTATCTTTCCAGAAAGCTGAAGAAGCTGTGAAATATGCAGGTGACAGTGATACCAGTTGCAGTTGATGCTCTTGAAACAATCCCAAAAAGCCCAGAAAAAAGACTGGAGGAACTGATCAAAAGAAGAATAGAGACCATTTAGTCTATATTATTGTCGAAATTGTTTCAAATACATATAAAACTATTGGGGGTTTGCTGTTACTTAGACTTTAGTGAAAACTCACCAGTGAAAAATTCGCAAAGAGTAAAATAATTTGTTATATACTGGTAGTATTCCAAAGGTGCTCTTCCCTGAGAATGTTGTATAGCTGTGATTCAACTATACACATATACATGTGGAAGCATAGTCAACACAATAATGACGAACGAAACACAGTTCTTTAGAAAAATATACCTCTCACACTTTATTTGAAATGGTACGAAAGAGTTACAAAAGGTTTATGTGTGTGAGGTGAGTTGGAGACTGAACAAAGACTGCAACATATTGACCCCCAGCTCTATTGGCTATAGCAGCACTTCTTTTTCATCCTGCTGGGCTTGCTCAACCGGGGGCCCTGAGGGCCCAGCTCTCTGCTGGGTCTGGTTCTCACTGCTTCGAACTGCAACAACTGACTCCAAACTCTGATCTCCAACTAACTCGAACTTCCTGTAGCACCAGGTTATATAATTGTTTGACGTCCACCTGCTTCAGTGAGCATCGCATCTGCACTCAATTCAACCCGTCCACAGTCAAGGTTATCCCCTGATATCTTCAAGCGGATGCACCTGTTATTTACACAGGTGCATTTCTTATTTGACAGCTCAGCTGGGTCGGAGGTCAATATGTTACAATCATCCCTTAATTATTTTTCAAAATCCACATGTGAAATTTTCTTCACATTTGCCTCCATCTCCCTCACACACACATTTTACAAAATTCTCCAGGACAACAATACTGAAAAAAAAACACAAAAAGAAATCACTTGAACCACAGCAAAACATAATGTTACTTAGAAGGTGACCTTCTCCTGATGTAACACTTGCCCGACTAATTATCATCTAAATTTGTTTTACTATCTTTGCACGGCTGGCCATCTTAACATGTGTACATCAAGGTACAATACGGATGCATCCTTTATCCTCCCAAACACAACAGGGCCCTCTGTAATTCCTTGAAGAATCTGAAAACCCTAAAAGGACCATACTCTGGTCCCAGATCCTGGTCACAAACCTAGTGACCCTGGTCATTCCAGCACACATTTTGCCTGGATTCCTCATGACCACACTCCAGTTCTTCACTCAGCAGGTTCCAACCTGGAGTAAATGGAGAATTCCACAAACTAAAACACAATATCTTCAAGGCCCAAAACATTCCACATAAATCTACAAAAATCATGGCCCAAAACAATGCCTCACAATTCTATCAAACACAATCTGACACGCATGCAGTAAACTACCTAAAATAGACCACACAAAATATTTATTAGCAATGTGTTACTCATTTTTTTTTTCATAATATGAAACAGAAAAAAAATTTCTAATGTCGCCTTTAAAGGTTATCCCCTGATATCTTCGAGCAGATGCATCTGTTATTTACACAGATGCATTTCTTATTTGACAGCTCGGCCGGGTCAAAGGTCAATATGTTACAAGAATATCATACAATCTCCATGGTAGGAGCATGGACAAAAAATTTGGGGGTCTAGTATAGCCACAATATAGCAGCCATGATAATGAAAACACTCAATCAAAATCAACATCAGACTCAAATGACCGAATTGAGTATCATGATTGGCAAATGTTCCTTTGATGGTCAACATGAGGAACCTGGTTATCATACTGGCCATTCTAATTCCAGGTACACAGTCAAAATCTCTCTATATAATCTCCCTGATTACCAATGTTATGATATTTCAGGATGTCAGAAAAAGAAATGGAGATGATAAACAATTAGTTCTACAACAACCTCATTAAAAGAGGTTACAGAAAATGAATGACAAAAATATGAGAGGAATTAGATAAGTTTCAAACCGAAGAATTGTAGATTAAGAATGATTCTGAAGAAAGGATGTTTCTCAGAGTTTGAAATTTTGAAAATATGTAGACAGGTTAGAATTAAAGAATATCCCCCCCCCCCAATACCACCACCACAGAAGATAAATAAAAAAGTGCAGAATATATTATCACCACTGAAACAAATTTAATGCAATTTGAAGGTAACAAAATGGAAATTATAAAGAAAATCATGACTGAAGAGAAGAAAGTTTTACTAAAAAATCAAGACTAGAAAAAAGCCAGATTAAAAGCAGAAAAGGGAGAAAATTTTCTAAAATATATTCCAAAAGATGACATGACCAGTTTGAACAATCTAATTTATGCAGGACCAAATATATTCAGTAACAAACTAGGTATCTCCCAAAAAAAAGGGAAAGAAACAAAAGCTGGAGGGGAAATGAAACTGGAGAAACAAATTAAAAAACTACAAAGAGGTACAAAAATAATAAGGAAAATAGAGCTTGGGAGAACACAACAGAATGAAACAACTAACGAACAGTAACAAAAACAGATAATCCATTGAGAAGAAATAAGCAAAAAATATTGACTAAGGAAGATAGATTCAAAATATACCAACTCAGAATCCAACAATGCAAGTAAAATATGACATTCCAAAATAATGAGATTAGGTTTTACAAACAAATGGGGAAAATGCATGTTGTAACTTATAATCTATCCACATAATCTCATGGGTGCATTTTAAGCATTTTAAATTTCTGTGTAGGGTTTAGTTTCTAATCATCTGGTATATTTTAAAAAGCTACTTATATAATGAAACAATGTAACTTTTTCTGTTTGTTAGTTTTTTCTTTTTGTGTTTGTCTTTCTGTAACTTCTACCAAAATGAGAATGTGATATCTATGCATGCTGCCTTGGATCAAAGTATTACTCCTTAACATTTATGCCTAGGATCAAAGTGTGGAAGCAAAATTAGGAATATTCTAGCATAATAATAAATGACTCTATGATAAAACAAGATTAATTCTAATTTTAAAAAATAAACAACAAAATAAGAACATAAACTTAAAACTGTAAATTTACTCAAAATGGACGTTATTTTTTTCAATTATTGTATCAACGTGCCTTCGAAATGATTTGCATGCTTTCAAAATAAATTCTTCAGATATTTTATTCCATTCCTCCTCAATATTAGTCTTAAGCAAACCAATATTTGGATGGGAAGTTGCATTTGTTTTGTTTTCTATCCACGCGGCTGGAGCTGTGTGTCACAGCACCTTCGAAATATCAGCAAGCCCTTTTCAACGCTTAAACGGAGCGCTCCTGGCGAGCGTTCTCTTGTGCCATATTCGTACGTTGGTGGGACGTAGGATAAATACAGCGCGCTCCTGGCGAAGGGCGCGCTCCCGGCTTTTTAGCTGGGCCGTCTGGCATTCGTGCCGGATGGGTGCTCGAAACCAAGAGCAGACTCGGGGCCGAATAGGCCCCCAGCTTCGGCTGGGCAACCTTCGGGTGGGCGAGCTGCACTTTTGTCCCCTTTGTACGGCACTAGACCAAGCGTCTAGTTTAAGCCGTAAACTGGCATACGTGCCCGGACCCATATTTGGGTTCGTGAAACTGCTTGCCTCATCAGGCTCACATTGCACTAAGTGAGCCGATGAGCAGCACTGACAAGCAGGGTTCGAGTCTCGGCTCGTTCCCGACCTTCCCCTCTCCTTTATCCCCACTTTAATCGGCCTTCGGGCTTTTGACCTTGTGTCAAGTCGTGTCTGGTGGGAGGCAGCGACAAATATACGGCGCGCTCCTGGCGAAGCTCATTAAGGAGGAATCCCGCATTCTATGCGGTCGCATTCACCTTAACTTACGGCGTTGGCCCCACTTCTCGTGGTAGACCTGCCTTTCTCCCACCTACATAGGTATGCACAAAGGTCCTTTTTAGGACCATAAGAGGTCCCTGTCTGCGGGTCAGAGCATCTCTGACTGGTCAGTAATGATCAGTCGAAGTAGACGGCCAGGCGGCAAACACGAAGACGGATTCTAAGACCAACCGGTCTTAACTCTCACTCGGTTCCGATAGTCCGATAAGCTGCGCAGCGCTAATGGCACGGTCCAGCCCTTAGCTACGGCTTCACTATCTGCGCAGCGCTAAGATAACGCCCATCTTAGCCTCGGCCTCAGGGCCTGTCCGCTCGTTCGCTCGTCAGCTCGGCTTTGACCCGACAAAGCCTTCGCTGCTGTCCGCACGGCTTTGACCCGACTAAGCCTTCGTTCCCGTCCGCTCGTCCGCACGGCTTTTACCCGACAAAGCCTTCGCTCTCGTCCGCACGTTCGCACGGCTTTGGCACAACAAAGCCTTCGCTCCTGTCCGCTCGTCCGCACGGCTTTGACCCGACAAAGCCTTCGTTCCCGTCAGCTCGCCCGCACGGCTTTGACCCGACAAAGCCTTCGCTCTCGTCCGCACGTCCGCACGGCTTTGGCGCGAACCTAGCCATAGCCATTGTCTGCACGGCTTTGACACGGCAAAGCTTTCGTTCCCGTCCGATATGTCCGCACGGCTAGGGGGCCAAGCAAGGCCCTAGCCTTTCCTCGACCTCGACACTCTTGCAAGGTACAACGCAGTCCACGTAACGACTCGCTGTTACGGACTGTTCTACCACTGCAACAACCGGCTCACGTACGACCCGCTGTACGAGCCAGAAACCAGGCCGACACACCCCCGGCTAATCCAACATATCGTCATAACCGAGGATGTCGATCTACCGAACTCGACGCTCTTGCAAGGTACCACGCAGTCCACGTAACGACTCGCTGTTACGGACTGTCCTACCACTGCAACACCTGACTCACGTACGACCCGCTGTACGAGCCAGAAACCAGATCAACACACCCCTGGTTAACCACAATATACCGTCACAACCAGGGATATCGATCTACCAACCTCGACCGACCATCTAGCTGTACTCAACGACCAGCACCGACCATCTAGCTGTACTCAACGACCAGCACCGACCATCTAGCTGAACTCAACGACTCGACCGACCTCAGCTTACCAGCACCGACCATCTAGCTGTACTCAACGACCAGCACCGACCATCTAGCTGAACTCAACGACTCGACCGACCTCAGCTTACCAGCATCCAACATCTAGCTGTACTCAACGACTCGACCTACGCCAGCGACCCTCGTCGAACGCCCAACTGCGAACACATACAACCGCCACGGACATTTACATTCACGCTTGTAAATACGACGAAATAAATTGTCATTTGTAATTATCATTATCTCACCTTTGTTCCTTCATATTGCTTTGGCTGTTCTCATTCACATAAAATACATTTGCAGGGTCGACATGCATAACGTCACCGCAACAAGTGGTGACCCCGAACGTGAATACAGTCAGAGCAATGGAGGGCAGCGGTGAGTCCGACATATTTAACGTCACCGCAACAAGTGGTGACCCCGAACGTGAATACAGTCAGAGCAATGGAGGGCAGCGGTGAGTCCGACATCTCCCGCCGAAAGTACTTCAACGCCAGCAAACCCGACCCCGAAGGAAGGTCGCTTTCCCTAGCAAACTACGGACCGATTATTACTAATTGATGGACGATCAATTATCTAGGGAGAGGGCCTTGCCGCGACCGGCCGATAAACCCTTGCCGCGACCTGCTGATAAACCTAAACATATCAAATTACACGCCCGAGTTAGGACGATTATATCCGAGTACGACCGGAACTGACTAAGCCCTTTTTTCTTGCTAACGACCTTGACAACTAGTTATAGCTAAAAGAAAAGGGAGAATTAAAATTAATAACATTCACAAAACACTTCGGCCAAAAATTACCTGATAAGACTTGAACTAATAGTCGTCGCCAGCCTATAGCAGGTTAGGAAAATACTTTACGGCTACACTCATTTTTTATCAAAGAATTTTATATCCACGCGGCTGGAGCTGTGTGTCACAGCACCTTCGAAATATCAGCAAGCCCTTTTCAACGCTTAAACGGCGCGCTCCTGGCGAAGCTCATTAAGGAGGAATCCCGCATTCTATGCGGTCGCATTCACCTTAACTTACGGCGTTAGCCCCACTTCTCGTGGTAGACCTGCCTTTCTCCCACCTACATAGGTATGCACAAAGGTCCTTTTTAGGACCATAAGAGGTCCCTGTCTGCGGGTCAGAGCATCTCTGACTGGTCAGTAATGATCAGTCGAAGTAGACGGCCAGGCGGCAAACACGAAGACGGATTCTAAGACCAACCGGTCTTAACTCTCACTCGGTTCCGATAGTCCGATAAGCTGCGCAGCGCTAATGGCACGGTCCAGCCCTTAGCTACGGCTTCACTATCTGCGCAGCGCTAAGATAACGCCCATCTTAGCCTCGGCCTCAGGGCCTGTCCGCTCGTTCGCTCGTCAGCTCGGCTTTGACCCGACAAAGCCTTCGCTGCTGTCCGCACGGCTTTGACCCGACAAAGCCTTCGTTCCCGTCAGCTCGCCCGCACGGCTTTGACCCGACTAAGCCTTCGTTCCCGTCCGCTCGTCCGCACGGCTTTTACCCGACAAAGCCTTCGCTCTCGTCCGCACGGCTTTGGCACAACAAAGCCTTCGCTCCTGTCCGCTCGTCCGCACGGCTTTGACCCGACAAAGCCTTCGTTCCCGTCAGCTCGCCCGCACGGCTTTGACCCGACAAAGCCTTCGCTCTCGTCCGCACGTTCGCACGGCTTTGGCGCGAACCTAGCCATAGCCATTGTCTGCACGGCTTTGACACGGCAAAGCTTTCGTTCCCGTCCGATATGTCCGCACGGCTAGGGGGCCAAGCAAGGCCCTAGCCTTTCCTCGACCTCGACACTCTTGCAAGGTACAACGCAGTCCACGTAACGACTCGCTGTTACGGACTGTTCTACCACTGCAACAACCGGCTCACGTACGACCCGCTGTACGAGCCAGAAACCAGGCCGACACATCCCCGGCTAATCCAACATATCGTCATAACCGAGGATGTCGATCTACCGAACTCGACGCTCTTGCAAGGTACCACGCAGTCCACGTAACGACTCGCTGTTACGGACTGTCCTACCACTGCAACACCTGACTCACGTACGACCCGCTGTACGAGCCAGAAACCAGATCAACACACCCCTGGTTAACCACAACATACCGTCACAACCAGGGATATCGATCTACCAACCTCGACCGACCATCTAGCTGTACTCAACGACCAGCACCGACCATCTAGCTGTACTCAACGACCAGCACCGACCATCTAGCTGAACTCAACGACTCGACCGACCTCAGCTTACCAGCACCGACCATCTAGCTGTACTCAACGACCAGCACCGACCATCTAGCTGAACTCAACGACTCGACCGACCTCAGCTTACCAGCATCCAACATCTAGCTGTACTCAACGACTCGACCTACGCCAGCGACCCTCGTCGAACGCCCAACTGCGAACACATACAACCGCCACGGACATTTACATTCACGCTTGTAAATACGACGAAATAAATTGTCATTTGTAATTATCATTATCTCACCTTTGTTCCTTCATATTGCTTTGGCTGTTCTCATTCACATAAAATACATTTGCGGGGTCGACATATTTATAGGCCCCGCAACAATTTCATCCCAAAATCATCCTTGTAGAAAAATAGCAGTGATACTATTTAACTGATAGCTGGATAAAGGTGGTCTTAACTTTCCTGAGGCTATTGATCTAAAAGTGAACATGCTTGCAGGATTAGAGTTCAAGCTGACTTACTTTGAAGCAGCATACCAGCACTTTAGCCATTATGCCATGGGGACTCCCAAAAAAATCTTAAAGAAAGTTTAAGTTGATAATTTAGTGTTTGTTTTCCTTTTTTATTTTTTGTTTTCTATTTTTCATATAATTGTCTGTTCATCTGTTACAGGAATTGTATTATGCATTTTATAAAACAATCCTTTTTTTTTTGTGAACAACCTAATTAAAATAGAAACATAAAAACTTTGCCTCCTTTATAGATTATTTATTACTTGCTTTTATTAGTACTAACAAAAGCATTCTTGAATTCTTTTTTACATCTATCTATCTATCTTTCTATCTATCCTTACTTTTTTCCCCCCTCCTTTCTTGAATTAATTAAAGATCTATTATATGAATATTATTCTATTCATATCATAGATCTTTTAAACCGCTTTTATCTTGCATGTAAAACTGTACCATAAATTAATATAATAATTTTTTCATTAAGCAAAAATAAAAAGTAGTTTGTATAATGAAAAGCTACCAATACTAACATTTTTACTTCCAAACTTTACCTCTCTGTTTCATTAAAACAGGAACAAGACAATTGCGGTAAGTACATAATCATCATCATCATCATCATGTCACGATGTCAGCATGACCCTGTCTTGCCACCCCTCCCTATTGTCCATTGCTTACAGCAGGTCCTTAGAGCAACATCCCGTATTGACACAGAGCTGCTGTATGTATGTTCGAGCTGGTTGTCCTGCCTTTGCACGTCCACGTGAAGGGGTCCACAGGAGTACATCACTTATGAGCTCGTCCTGCTTCTCCAGCAGTGTCCCACATATCAGGTTTGTCTAATTTTGATAGTTTTCGTGATGGGTGGTTGGTGGCCATACAGCTGCCGCTTTGTGGGGTGCTGTCTCCAGGACTTGTTCAATATGGCTTGCAGCATTTTTATGTAGTTGCCGTCAAGCTTTTTCTCTATATGTTTAGTTAGCATCCATGTAGTGCATCCATATAGCAGTATTAACATGACCGCTGCTTGGAAGAAACTGCGCTTCATTTTATTGGTCAGGTCTGACTTCCATATGACCAATAGCCAATTGATAGCTGTTCATGCCTTTGCTAGTTGCATGTCGATGTCTGTCTTGGTTAATGAGACACTGCTTCCTAGGTAGGTGAACTTGTCAACTAGTTTCAGAGAGCTACCGTTTAGTGTGGAGATGTCACCTGTTTGATTAAAGCACATATATTCCGTCTTGTGTGTGTTGACATGGAGGCCGATGCCGGCAGTGACTATGTAGCAGGGTTTCAGCTTGGGCGGGTGCATTTTCCAGGAGCACTATATCATTGGCGTAGTCGGTGTCGGTAATTGTTTTTGTGGGGTACCTTCTGCTTTTTTCTTTTGTTAGCTTGAAATCATTTTCTTTAGATTTTATCGATAGATGTTCTAAGCACGTAGTATAGACAGATAATAAAGAGGTATGAAACTAATGTGTCTCCGTGCAGTACACCTGCTACAATGTCGAAGTAGTCTGTGTCTCCATCCAGAGAACAGACTTTTACTTTGGTGCTTCTATAGAGCATCATTATGGCTGTGACGGTTTCTTTTGGTAGGCTGCAGGCAAGTAGAATTTGCTCCATCTTTCCTCTGTGAATGGAGTCAGAGGCCTTGGTAAAGTTGACAAATAGTATTGTTGCCTCTAGGTTTTTTGCTCGTACACATTCAAGAATCCAATGGATTGTCAAAATTTGTGACATCGTGGATCTATTTCTCCAGAAATCATTTTGGTTCTTCTGAAGTATGTTATCAATTTTGGGTTCTATGCGGTTGTGTAGTAGGGCATTGTATATCTTGGCTACTGTGGACATAAGTGTTATACCTTGGTAGTTCTTGGCTTATCTGAGGTCACCTTTTTTAGGGAAGGGGAGGATGCAACCATTCATCCATCTGTCGATAGGATTTTGATTATATGCGGCATTACAGTGTTGGAGCAATATGTCGTTGAATTTTCTGGTCTTCCACACTTCTTGGGGTATTTCATCGAGCCCTGCTGCCTTTCTATTTTTAATTTTTCTCAGTACCGAGTTGAGTTCTACTTGAGTAAACAGTCCTAGTTTGATGTCTAATTGCTTCATTATAATTCTCGTGATTGGTTCATGAGTAACTTCCTGAGAGTTTCTGAGTAAATTCTCAAAATGCTGTTTCCACAGGTGTATTTGATCTTGTTGGCTGGTAGCTGTCAGTTTAGCTTTGGCAGTGCTTTTCCTTCTGCTCACTTTGTTTATCGTTTGCCATGCTATCCTTGATTCTCAGTCTTCAGTTGAGTCTCTAATCTTATCAATCTGATTTTCTATGTATTCTGACTGTTCTTTTAGGTATATGTTAGCTAATTCATTTTATGCCTTTTTAAGTTTCAGTGCATTGGTATTGGTTGGGTTCTTCCTATTGCATTTGGAGACAGTTTTCATGTCTACATGCTTTTCTCTAACCACTAACATCTCCCATGGGATTCTAGATTTTGTTGTTTGTTTATTTGGAATGAATTCTGCTGCCACTTCTAAGTGGGCATTGACAAAATTCTCATATTCTTCATTCGGAGTATGTGTTTCTGTCTTTTCCTGTAGGGCATCATATTAGTTTCTTAGTGCTGTCACATATTTATCTCTAATATCCCTGTTATTAAGCAGGGCCCAGGCATAGTGTACAATGGTTGATGTTTGAGTCGCATTCTTTCATAGGCTCAGTAGTATTTTTGCCGTGACAATTTGGTGATCGGAGGACACACTCTCAAAAGAGGAGTAAGCCTCGCAAGCAAAAATTATGGGCATTTTAATGAATTTTATCATAGAACAAAATCCTTGTATCTTTGAGTGGATAATTATAAAACCTATTTAAGTATTATGTAAAATTATTTACTCTGAGTGGAGAAAGTTACTAAATATCCATTTGTTGATGATGATGATGATGACATCAACAACAACAACAACAACTTTGTTCCTACTTCTCAAATCTCTCCCATGGTCAGTTTTTTGGCTACATGTGTTCACAGTGAACTAAATGCTTTGATTTTTGCATGCTGCTTGGATAGTCTAGATGCACTCTAACTGGAACAAAGATGACAACTACAGGTGCTAATCATAATCAAATACTTCATAAAATAAACGTTCAAATCAATTGATCTGTATTCATTTGTGTGCCTCATAGGAAAAGATGTTGTTATCTTGTAACTGGTTCAACCAGTATAATTCCAAAGCTTTAACATCAGATACCTGAAATGACATGAATTAGAACTATTGGTTGGAACTTATGAATCAATTTATATTGGTAGATCTTTTGAGTTGTAATGGCTAATGTATAAAATATTTTTCCTACACTTTTCTATATTTTACCTTCTTTATTAGTTATTTAGAATGTGTCTTTGCTTGTGACACAGTAATATAGTGGAAAATGAAGTGAAAGTGAGAATGTAATATGATACTAGTCACATCTATTACAATATAAGATGATGAGTGGAATTAAAATGAAAAATGAATTTATTTGGTTGAGTTTAACAGCAATTTTATGCCTTGAGGCTCGGAAATTGTATTTATTGTACATTCATGTTTACATTTTTTGTGTTGTTTTAGGGAATTTACAAATTCAACAATTAAAAATAACTTGAATGTCATTAGCTTATTTTAAAAGTTGGACTGTTACTGTCTCTTTGTAGGTATTGAAATTGCTGAGTGTTTTTTTTTTCATTAGTTTGTTTTTTTACAGGTCCCAGTCTAAGAGTCTTTTGTGATGCTGTTAACAGTCAATTGGTAGTCTACTTTTTCACAAAATCCAGTCTGTTACACAGTCAGTCAGAGAAAGGTTGAACCCAGTTGGCCAGCCTGCCAGTTGTGAAGGGTTAAAAGCAAAGTTTGCCTTTTTTACAGACTCCACCATTCAACCAGAGATGGTGTAAAATTTACAATTTACTAAGTGAGAGTTAATTGGTTTCAACAGTTGAAGAGAAAACCGCAATTGGTTTTTTTTCCGTAGGAAACAGAAAAGTTGCAGAGTTCTCCCTACTCTATGTGAGTAAGACCCGGGAGACTTTTATTTTCATGAAGAAAGGACAGTGGAAGAAATTTAATTTAATTCAAATTTCTCAAATCACCATCATCAAAATTGTTCAGAAGCCCTGGAAAAAAGATACAGCTTCAAGAACAAAAAGAAAATTATATCTGCCTGTGAGAACCTAGTGCCTGAAATTTGAAATAGGAGAAAGGAAAAAGAAAAGAGAAGAAAATTATATCAGACTGAGAAAGCCTAGCACCAGAAATTTGAAACAAAAGAAAAGAAAAAGAAAAGAGAACTTTCAATTCAGACACCATCTTGGTAATTCTGTAAAAAAATTGTTTTTGAAATGTACAATTTTTCTTTGTTTCAGTCCAATGTTGAGTAAGTCCATTTGACTTTCCAATTCTTTCCTTTATATCTTTTTGTTTTTCGTGTTACATAAAATTTTGTTTTTTGCGCAACTATGCTCAGTGAGATTTGTGCAATGTCAGTAGAAATGTATTTGTAGTGGGTAAATGTTTGTTCATTTCTGAAATATAGTTATCATAATTTTTTTTGTATGTTAATAGTTGAGTTATTCCTACCCTTCCTTTGTTTTCATATGCCATTTTTTTATTACTTTTCTTTTTCTTTCCTTACCTATGAAAATACTTGGTTTACTGCTATTTTGGTCGGCAACATTCAAGGCTTTGTTAACTTCCCTCCCTTTGTTTTTGTGCCTACAGGTGACATGCTCAGGGTAATTTGAAAATGTTTCTTAAAAGTTTTTTCTCAGTTACATGACATCAAGTATTCTTATCTAATACAAATAATTTGTACAGTTCTATGACCTCAAATATTCTTATATAATACTACTTATTAGATATGAGTATGGGAATGTTTACATGTGTGCATGTATATGTATGTATGTATGTATGTGGGTCTCTTTCTCTCTCTCTCTCTCTCTCTCTCACTCTCTCTCTCTCTCTATATATATATATTTAAATTGATTGGCTTGGTTTGGTTTCTTTGTTTAATGGCATATCAAACTTTGTAGGTTATTTAATGCCAAAGCCATTCTCCTAGAAGAACAGCAGTGGTACTATTTAACCCATAGCTGGGAGGATAAGGGGGTTCATACCTTTCCCAAGGGTATTTGCCGGAAAGTGAACGTAATAGCACGACTGGAGTATGAACTCGCTTACTACGATTCCGCAGTCCATCGCTTTAACCATTACACCATGAGGACACCACATATTTAAATTGATAATGTACATACATGTGTATGTATGTATACATATATGCATGTATATATGTGGGTCTCTTTCTTTCTCTCTCTCTCTCTCTCTCTGTATATATATATATATATATATATATATTTAAATTGATTCAGTATGAATATAAAGATTCACACACACACACACACACACACACACACACACACACACACACACGCACACACACACACGAACTGGTCCACCCAGTATGCTTATAGAAGAGATGTGCTGTTTGGGTTGGTAAGATAAGTACTGTTTACATCAACTCACATTATAAAGGTGAATCATTAAACATAGAAAATAAAAGTTTCCAATTCATTGTAAATGTTTATCTTAATGCACAAATATTAGTTTATTATTCAGTAAATGTCTATTTAATGGTATCATAAACATAATAATCCAAATAGCAATGTCTGTTTACACATGCTGTGGCTGCTGCTACAAGCTACATTTAATAACTGTTAATCGAGACAGCATAAATCTTGTTTTCACAGTTGTTTCATATCTACTGTTGAGTGAGGAGAGTGGTATAGGTTAAAAAATGATTATCCTTTTGATTTTAATAATTTACATCAAAAGTCTAAAATAAATTTTGCTTTATTTAAAACTCAGAAGATTTGTCTGTTTTATTCTTTTTCCTTTTAATATTTGATTTACACAATACATATGACATCTTTAAAAAATGATTTAAAAGTGAGTAAATTATTCAGAAAGAAAACAATTTAACAATGATTTCTTTCTTAAATAATTTGGGATAAATTTATTACAATTTTGCTTTGTCAAATTATATTATATATTTTGCAATAATTCTTTCTTTCTTTTCTTTTCTTTTTTTATTTACTATTTTTGAATTGAATCCTCCAATTTTGGTTCATAGATTAAACTTATACTTTCATTCCAACATTCTACCAGTGAGCTGTACCTACAAATAGTGATTAATCCAAAAATATGAAAATAATAATTATCTAGCTATAAGCTATTTATTTGATGATGAGGAGGATAACAATAATAATAAATTGTATCTGTAGGACTAAAACAAAATTGAGCAACAATAATTTAACATTGATTTTAGAAGATACTTGATATTTCATTCATTATAATTCGACAATTTTTGATAAATAAAATTGTCTTCAATCAATTTATTAACTAGTTCTTTAACACAAAAATATTTTCTTGTTTATTGTTTTTTTTTAGTCCTATGTGACATTTTCAAAATATTATTTCGTTTCACTCATTCTATTTTATAATTAAAAAATCCTATTTGGACAATTTTTCATAAATCTCTGCGTTAAAATTTTATCAGCAATCGTTAAAATTATTATCATTATTAATAATGATTAATAATGATAATACAGAAGAAAAATCTAATTTAAACAATGAAGTTATAAAATAAAACTCAATAAGTTAATCAATTTCGTTTCATTTCTTTTTTTTTTCGTTGTTAATCTAGTTTTAGATAGACCTACGCGCGGATCTTAAAAACAAGTCCAGACATGTCCTCGTCAACCGACATTCTTTCTTACTGAACGATTTTAATCCCGACAAGGACTGATTTAAAAAAAAAAAACTGACAAAAAGAAAAAAAATCTCACGTAATTTCAAATCTTTAGTCAAATGATCCTTTAATATTTACTTATTTTACTTTGTTATGACTATGTTTAATTAGTAGTTGAAATGATTTGTTTTGAAAAAAAGTTATTTAGTTGTGACGAACGAACTAGACGAAGAGGAAGAAGAATAACTTCACATTATTAATAATAATAAATTAAAAGAAAGATAAAGAAAGATGTGAGAAGGCCCTGCTTGGCATAAGACATCATGACTATGTTTGGATATTATTCGTTTATTAGATATTTGGAAATTTAACTCCAAAAGCTCAACAATTATTTCCTTCAAACTAGAAAAGGAGATACAATGGCAGAAGATCTGTTTGCTAAGAAGCTTCCCGTCGTTGTGAGATGCTCGGACCGAGACGAGAGGTTTGTATATAAAATAATTAAAATTATGATCATGTGAAATAATTACAACAAAAGGTGGACTCTTCTTTCTTTAATTAGAGTAAAAAGTAGCTATATGAAGTTGGGTTTTACTTGAAGCTTTTAAGAGCTGTTTTATATCTGATGCCGGTTCCTATAGCAAATAAGAAAATTCGAAACTTCAAACATGTCCACTCAAACTGAACACGAGTTTTTCAAACCTAAGAAAATTTTAATTGATATTCGCATCACTTAAAATTATCACTTTATACTCTTTCTTTTATATATTTCACCATTTTTGTTTGGTTTGTTTAAAACCCGTAATTTGTTTTTGATTTCTTTGGGTAAATACAATTTTTTTTTATTCGTTCATTCATCATCAAACTTTAAGACCTGTATAAAATCTTTGAAAACTATATATTTCCCTTTTTACTGTACTTTTCATATCATCGTTCAAAATTCAAATATTTAATGATTTTTTAATTAGGCGCGTATTCATCAAATATACGTTACAAAATTTTTAAGCTGACAAACAACTGAAATCTTCCAGGAGTAAATACATTAAATTTACTTCAATTTGAAGACTTTTTTTTTTTTAAGAAGAAAAAATATTTGATTTGTTTCACAATTATTTTATAATTTAATTTCAATTCCAATTGTTTTTGTTATTAACCTTATGAATGAACATACCCTATACATCCTTTTCGTTTATTTGAAAGTAAAAACTGACTATAAAAAGTTCCTCCAGTCGACTCGTATTTTTATTCAATACGATAGATATATCAGTATGTGTATTATGTGAAAGTGTTGGATGTATACTTTAATAATAAGTAAATAAATAATCTAGGTGGTATTTTATTTTTTCTCGTCTCTCCATCCGTTGTTGGTTGAACTTTAAAAGTACTTCATTTTACATATCCCTAGTCGATCAAAAATATATTTGAATTGTATGATGATTATTATGGTTTGTTTTAAATTAATTTTTTTTCCAGAAAATGGATGAACATAAAGTTAGGACTAACCTTAAAAATCAAATGTACATAATCGAAAAATTTGTACTTTTTTTTCTTTTCCGGTTAGAGCATGTGTGGACCATCTCTTTTAAAATTGTTTTTGTAAACGGCACTAAATTTTAATTTTAATTTTTTTTTTTTGTGGTTGTTTCAAAGTAAGAACTAATATTTTGTTAATTTTAATAGAAATGAGAATAAAAAATACGAGTGGACTGGAGGAACTGCAGACGAATAGCAATACAGGAATACTTAGTACTTTTACTAGGTTATGGTTAACGGAATGAGAACTTTTTTATAGTCGATTTTTACTTAAAAAACACAAAGTAACTCTAACTGTTCAATAGTGGACATCACTAGTAGGACCTTTAATTATATTTTCTATTGTTATTTACTAAGCTTAGAAATATGGGCACCCAGTCAGAATGAAACTCACTAACAATGGTCTTCTAATCCAGCTTGCTAACCATTACACCATGTGACGACCGCTTTCGTTTTCTATGTTTAATAAATCAAATTTACTATTTATAAAAAAAAGAAAAAACTTTAAAAGAATTGTGATTTACTTTTGTAAAATGAAAATAGCTCATGACAAAATTTTTAACAAGATAGTGTAACTCTTTACTCTCTTAATGAATGGTTGCTTTTTACTTGTGTATTTCTACTGTCTTAATCACTCTTAAAGTTTGTTTCTTAATAATCTCATAAAGTTTTTTTTAAAAATACACTTCAAGTGCTAGTTAATTTAGATTACAGCCTTGTAGTTGCAAAATACCATGGCCTGTGTTTTGATACCAAAACTTGAACTTGGCACCTCAATGATTTCCATTTTGTTCAGGGATGGATATGATATCTTCACTAAAAACCTTTAATAGCAACCCATTTTTAGCATTAAGATGGTGATTATTTATTTGGATCCTCACGAGGCCAAAATGTGACACATTAATATGATGGATTAGTTAATTTTAATTTTTTTTTTTTTGTAAAAAAAACATTTGTGCATTTATAAATGAAAAAACTATGATTTAACAGTAGTCTAGTAGTTTGAGCTTGTTGAATCTAGTCTATAAGTAGTGAATAAATAAACTTTTTAATTTTGCCCAGGAAACGTTTCTTTTAATGATATATATATAATAGATTTAAACTTTTTTCTTTTTTTAATGAATTATTGTCCATCATGAATAAGTGTCATGAGATCTTCATTCAAATAGGATATTCAAATCAGACTGTTGTCATATTGTTGTTCAGCTGTCTTTTGAAGATCAAAAAGGTTCTTGGATTACAAATTGGTTGTTTGAAATTGTATAAAAAGAAATTATTCAGAAAAATACGCATAAACTGTATTTAGTTTGATATTTTTGCTCTTAGTAAATGAAGTGATCAAAAGAAGGAAGAAGATATTGAGAGTAAAACTAAAAGCTGTCAGCCAAGAAGAAAGACTACAGAAGTAGAATGAACATTTTAACATTCTGTTTGGAAGCCCTCCTGATGTCACTGATAATCCTATCAAAAATTATTAATTGCCAACTAAACATCTAAACTAGGACAATTTATGGAGGAAGAAGTTGATGCAGTACTGAAAAAAAATTAAAAGAAAAGCTGTAGGCCTCAATGAAATACCTTCTGAAGTATTGAAGACAATACTTCAATTATACAATGCTGTCTATGAACAAAACTTTAAAGAAATGGACAAAAGGCTGCATCTTCCCTTTCCTTAAGAAAGGCGACCTTGGAATCTCTAAGAACTAGAGGCATAACCCTTACTGCTATAACCACTAAAGTTTATCATGCCATGCTTCTCAATTGTATTTAACCTGAAACAGAAAATTCTTAGGAAAAATCAGAATGGTTTTTAGAGAAGTCAACCCACAACTTCACAGATTCTGACAATCCATTGAATCATTGAAGGAGTACATCCAAAAAATCTTAAGGCAAAACTAATGTTTGTAGATTTCTTTGAGGCTTTTGATTTCATACACAGGAAACTTGGAGCAAATACTACAAGTATGTGTTCTCTTCAAGGTAACTGTTATAGTTATAATGATTCTTTACAAAAGCAATGGTTTGCTCACTAAATGGTGGCTTTGACTTCTTTGAAATTGTTACCGGAGTCTTGCAAGGAGATACATTAGCAGCATATATGTCTAATCTGCCTAGACTACATATGTTGAATGTCAATAGATCTCATAAAAGAAAATGGTTTCACTCTAAAAAAGGCTAGAAGCAGATGATATCTTGCAGAAACTATGAATGATGTAGACTATATGGATGATTTAGCACTACTCACAAATATATTTACCCAAGCCAAATCTTTGCTGCATAGTCTGGAGCAGTAGGAAGCATTGGCCTCTATGTAAATGCAAATAAAACGTTCATCTGTTTTAAACAAGAATGAGCTATCTCAAACTTCAAGTGGCTGGCCTTTAGGATTAGTAGACAAGTTCACATACCTTGACAGCAATAACTTATTTACTGAAACAGATGTCAACATATGTATAGCAAAAGCATAGAATGCTATTGATTAGTTATTTATCATATAGAAGCTGATCTCTCCGACAAAATAAAACAGGATTTCTTCCAAGCTATAGCTATGTTAGTACTACTGTATAGGTGCACCTCATGGATGCTAATGAAACGTATAGAGAAAAAACTAGATGGGAACTACACAAGAATGCTATGTGCTATTTTGAATAAATCCTGGAAGCCATACTCTACAAAACAGTAACCACTTACCTCCTATTTCGCAAACCATCCAAGTAAGATGAGCAAGACATGCAAGGCACCTCTGTAAAAGCAAGGATGAACTCATAAGTGATGTTCTCCTATAGACTCCTACACATGGATGTGCCAGTGACTTACTTACATCAACTATGGGTGAACACAATGTAGTTTGGAGGATCTACCTGAAGTGATGGATGACAAAGACGGATGGCAAGATAGAGTTTGGGAACTCTGCACTGTCAGCGTGACTTGATGACAATGATAGTACCTACCTCATCAAAGAACTTATTTTAGAAGATGAGAAAAAACTTCTTGTATCCTGAAAGTCTCAGTCAGTTGAGTCATCTTATGTTGATGCCCTTTGAAAAGGCATGAATTCATCTACCCCCTCCCAACTATGAGTAATCAGTAGGGCAGACTAGGCTCTTTAGCCTTAGTGCAGAAGGAAAACAATGAATTTACTCTGCTTAAAAATTGGCCTTGTCTCATCCTGCTTATGGCTAAGGGATTGGGTAAATAAATATAACCATAGTCTTTTAATAGAAAGGACTTCTCTTTTATAACCATTTTGTATTTACTTACTCTGAAAACTCTTCATAGTATTTTCTGCTACACGTTTTGTTTTTATTCTGATTTTTCTTCTCACAATAGCATTAAGATTACTTGCTTCATATCAGTTCAAGTACATATTACCCAGATAATGTGATGTGTGATGTTACTCTTCAAAGCATTTGTCTTTATAAAATAAATGAATAGGTTAAACAACTATTTTGGTTTTGCAGCCTCATGTCTACCAAAGACTTCTGTCTTTTAAGAAAAAAAACTTGGTGTTACTGTTTGAAGGAATTTTTACTCATAAGCTACATTACAAAAATAATAAGAATTGTAAATTTTGTTTTTGCTACTATCAAACAATAAAATGAAGATATCTAAAACTGAGGCTATCAGGTCTTACAACCAGTGAGTAATAGTTATTTTTCAAGTCTTTGTTTCTTTTAATCTTATTTAGAATTATCAGTATTTAAAAAAAAATTATAATTATTAGTATTGAAAAAAAATAGTATCATCAGTTTTTTAAAAAAATCATCTGTAAGGTAAGTTTTGAAAAACTCTGGAAAGTCCCATATAGCACTTGAGTTCCTTACAAATGAATTTGAAACCAGCCAAATTCTCCTCTTTTTTAAAGTTTGATTTAATTCTTTGTATTAGTATTTACTCTGCCACAGGAAGGTTGCAACACAGAGTCAATTTGTAAGCAGAGTATAATTAGTTTGAATTCAGAGTTTCCCATCTCCTGGGGAGTTGTTGTACCAAGGCTAAATAACTCGGCCTGCCTCGTTTACCCATAGTTGGGAGAAAAGAGATAGATTCCTGTGTTTTTCAAGAGCATTAGCACAAAGTGAAATACAAAGTCTCATATGGGATTTGAATTCTGGTCACTGTATCCATTTCCTAAGATGATTACTGTTACACCATGCACCCCATTTAAATCTTAGTATTGAAGATGACACTTTGATATAGTTTTAGTTCTATCTTACAATATTATCTTCAGTACTATAAGAAGCAGACCATTTTTTTAAATTTTTAAAGTGAAGTTAGCCTACTTTGTACTCATTGAAACCTTTTTAGAGAATATACAGTACACCCCAATAATTTTTAAAAAAAAAGTTAATTTTCTTCTAAACCAAAGATACCAACATTTTATTTCTAGTGGAGTAAAACAATAGAAGAAAACATTAAGTTTCTTACCAAACTCTATAACATTGGAACTCTGTGACTAAAAATAAAATTCCATACATATATATATATAAGGAGTATTTTTGGACTGCTGCATATTTTTGCTCACAGAGTTTCAATACTGTAGAGTTGCAGTTACAAAGCTAAAGAACCCAGTGTACCCTATTATTTTACCTATCGCTGGGAGAAGGGAAATGGATTCATGCTCTTCCCAAGGATATTAGTGCAAAATGCAATGCAAACAACCTCATCCATGATTTGAACCCTGATCACTAAGTCCATTTCCAATGATGATAGCTGTTATGCCACAAGCTCCTCCTTTGACATATTTGTAACAGTTGTTATTATTATTTGAGCTTTGAGCTTATTTGATATTTACTTTATGTTGTATCAAAAAGAAATCAAAAATATATTTTGTTCCAACTTTTTTCAAAGTTCATAATTAGGACTAAGAATAATAAGAATACAAACAAATTTCTGGAATTCCATAGGTTTGTGTTTAATCTGGTTTTATTTTTGGTAGTGAGTAGAATTTGAATTTAAAAGTTTAATCCAAATTCATAATACTTCATAATTTTAAAGTAAACTCTCATCAATGGCAAATAAAAAAAATTAGGAAGAGAACAAGTTTTAAAAAAAGTAGATGCATTTATATTTAGTAACAGAGAAAAAGATTAAGTACAATGCTTGATATGCTCCTATACTGTTATAAGATCTGGAGACATTATAAAAGTACATCCTGAGAACAGTATGGTATTTACTTTGCAAAGATTCAAAAAGAAAAAGTTAAGCTGCTTAAAACAGTCTCCTTTTGAAACAACAGAACTTTTTTTCTAACTTGAATAAAACAGATGAAAATATAGTAAAAGAAAGTTTTGTTCCCTGTGGAATGATTGGAAAATTGTCAGTATTGAAGATGATTTTATCAAAGATTGTATTTTAAAAGCTATTAAACTTCTGTCTTCAGAAAAGAAACATTTTTAAATAGCAATAACTTATCAGCAAATACTGTTGCAAGTCATATCACTAATTTAGCAAACAATTCATAACAATAACTAACTACTTCTTTTAAAGTTTTTGTAAAATTTTCTATCGCACTTGAAAGTACAAATGTTAGAGATACTGTTTATTGTGCTGTTTTTATTTGAGTAGTTGGCAAAGTTTTTAAAGTCACTAAAGAATTATTGGATCTATTACCTTTGAAAGGAACAGTAAAAAGGAGAGATATTTAGAGAACTGGAAATGTGCACTGAGCATGCAGGATTGAATTAGTTGGAACTTGTACCAGTGGCTGCAATATGTTCTGAAAAGGTGGGTTTAGTTAGTTTTCTTAAAGAAAAACTGAAATGTTGGTGTCCCCATCTCTGTTATCCATTATATTCTGCATTAAAAGACATTGAATTGAAAATGGTTGCTAATAAAAAAAATGTTCTGGATATAGTTGTTAAACTGTAATTTTATACTGAGAAGCACCATAGTCCAAAGCAGATTATTACAATCATGCATGACAGTGTGACATCTTTTTAGTGTAAACTTTTGTCATATGTAAAGAAGTTTGCAGATGGTAACTTACCTCACTTTACAACCTTGTAGTTATTAGATAGGCTTAAACCACAAGGTTTGAAAGAATATGAAGATGTAATTTTAAACATATTTGCAGAGTTTAATCATAATTTTCAAAACTTTAGCTTTATTTATGCTTTTTATTATTCCACTGACTGTTGTTTCTGAAGAATTTCAGATGGAATTGGAGTTTCAGTACAATACTGAAGCAAAAATAAGTAGAAGTCAGTGTTCATTCCCCAAAGTATTTTTCTCATTTTTGAGGATTTTAGCCATGTTTAGAAGCACATACATTTATGAGTATATTTTTAACAAGGAAAATAAAAAAGAACCCAGCATCACACTCAAGAATTACAGATGAACATTTAAAATCTGTGTTGAGGCTGGTTGATTTCTCTGAATTGAAGTCAATCAAAGAATCCTTGGTTGCTAGAAAACATTGACAAAAATTAGCAGCATCAACTGACTGGGATCAAATGGAGCTAACAAGAACTTTATAGCTATAAAACTGCTCTTAAGTTAAGCTGTTAAGTTAAATAGTTTTTGATTTTAGTTCTCTTCACATTGAACTTTTTGTATTAGTTCACATATTCTCAAACATTTACTGTCAGTTGTGCATTCATTTTGATAATTTAAGTGTCTAACTAGATGCCTAATTAGCTTTATTGCAGTTAAGCATTATAACTGGTGAAAATTATTGATACTCCTTTCCACCTTACTTTTGACTCATTGTACCCCTTTCTCAGAAAATAATGGTCCTTTCATATCCTTGAATCTGAGACCCCTGCTGTATAGAGACAATGTATTTCCAAATAGGATCCAATATCAATCAAGACACTTAGCTCTATGGAGTTTCTATTATTTCCAGAGATATCTACAAAGAAATACTGGAAAGTTCTTAATGTGATCAAGATGGATGATCAGTAGTTCTGTACAGCAAAAATACATTTAATATCCTTATTAAAGGAAATGTAATCATAACTATGTATCATTTCATCCAGTTTTAGTAAGAAATATGACCTTAAAACAATTAACTAACATTGTAAAGTTATAATTCAAGATAAATACTATTTAAGTTGGCCAAACATATGGAAAGAAAATGGATCACATCATCCTGTTTGGATTGAGATCAAAATAATAAATATGGGACCTCACTGAAGGATATATCGGATGAAGGAAGCTGTGTATATGAACCTGAAAAAAAGGTTTTATTAGCAAACTCAGTATTAAATCCTATTCTATCAAGATATCTAGAATCAGTTGATTGAAAATAACCATGAGAGCCTTTCCTAACTAATATAATGTTATAGTTAATATTTTGTTCTCATAACTATGGTATTCCATTGTTATTTTCTTTAGATAATTCAATCTTTTTTGTGTCCATAATATTATAATCATGTTTTAACCATTCTGTTCAATAGTTTTATTTCATTATGTATGCAAAAAGAGGGTCTCTTTTTCTGGATGTGCAAAGCAAAGGGTAGTCATCAAAATTTTCAAAAATCATCTAAGTAGCAATACTTATGATCTATTTTTATTTATTGAATTATTTTTTTTAGTTATGTGTGTAGTTTTAGTGGAAATGTCCTCAATTTATTTTCTTTGTTATATTATCCAACACCTTTGTTAAGTAAAGAAAACTATATAATGTTGAAATCTTTACAAGCTTGGCTTATACAACCACCAGCTAAGCCAATATATGCTACCTCCTTCTTCACTTTCCAATGATGCACTCTGTCAAATGTCTGGACCTTATCCCAAAGAGGTATGAGTACCATTCTCACTTTAGATATGATCTGCATGTACTTAGGAAAATTAGGATACTACTTGGGAGTGTACTCGTGGTGTAATGGTTAAAGCACTGGAGTGCGGAATTGTAGTAAGCGAGTTCGAACTCCAGTCACGCTATTTCACTTTCTGATAAATACCCTTGGGAAAGATATGAACCCCTTTATCTTCCCAGCTATGGGTTGAATAGCACCACTACTGTTCTTCTAGAAGGATGGCTTTGGTATTAAATAAACCACCAAGATTGATATGCCATTAAACAAAGAAAGTAAAGTAAACTAGGATACTACTTAATATATGAATGTTGATTTTTTTTTTTTTTATTGACTTTACTTCTGTGATAGAATATTTAATGCTCAGGTCTATAGTATATAAGATATATTATATATATGAAAAAAAAAAACTGGAAGAAAGCTGAACATCATAGGCCGAAATGTAATAAAACAATAAGGGTGAGGATATTAGTCTGAATAATCAGATTGATTTATCATGTAATTTGTATATATTCATACTAGTCAAGATAGACATTGATTTAATTTAAAAAATTTTACTTTAAAATGCGAATGATTATCAGTTATTTCTATCACCTTGCTACTGTGAATACTCTGATTATTTACTAGATAATGTGCCTCACCAGCCTGGTATTTTTTATGGTATCTCAGATCTTGTAATCTTATGTTCACTAATCATTCACTTTAAATACATTTCAATAGTATTTATGGTCTTAATCTTTCCAGTGGATATAGGTTACCTTCCATTGGCAAAAAAGACTGATCATTGTTTACCAACTGAGTCTGTTTAGAGAGGGCTCAGCACATAGTCAGGATTTACCTAGTTATCTTATTGTACTTAATCTTTTTGCACTTATTGGCTCCTTCTCTTAAGCATTTATTTACCTTTGGTGGTTGTGAGCTTATTGCTCTTGGACACTGGCCAAGTATTTATGGCTCTAGTTGTATAAAGTACTTGTAGGATTTTGGTTTGAATTTTGTAGAATTTTAATATCTAACTGCAGAACTAATCATCCACCTAGATAGAAATTATAATTAGCTTTATTTTGGCTCCAAAAGTTTTAAATTTATTGTATTGAATCTCTGTCAAAGTTTTCATTCCAACCAAAAAGAGATTGACTTAGAACCCTGAAATGTACCTGGTGTTCCACATATTTGTCCTGAAGTTAAACATAATTAACATATCAATTATTTCTTTAATTTCTAAAAAAAATCAATAAAACCTTATTGAATTACAAAAGAAACTTTCCCTTCTTGGTTGGGTCAAGAACTTTTCAGTACCCTCTAGTATCTATCAAGAAAAATTAATGATTAGTAATAACTCATCAATGCCATTTCAGCCTAATCTTCCGAATAACAAATGTTAGTCACCAATTCATTGTATATTCTAAAGAACATTAGCCCTGACTGTATCCCCTGCAGAGGGCCCCCAACCAAAAAAAAAAGAGTGTCTTGTATATAACACTAAACTGCATCTGATGATGAAACTCCAGTTCTGGTGATTAGGGAGTTTAGAGTACCCTTTCATTTCCATTACTTTTAGGTCCACTCTGACCTGGAGAGGCAGTACCTGTTAGGGTCTCTTCTATAGATCAAATAAATCTGGTTAGAATTATTTGGATTTGATAGGACTTTATGCAAAAAAAAAACCCCCTTAGAAACAACTACACAAAAAATGTAAATATGAATGTACAATTCATGTGATTCCCTAAATTCTAAGCATAGAATAATCCTAAACAGGTTGTCATGCCATGATAATCAATCTAAAGAATATGAAATGTTTAGATTTAATATGGAAATAACAATCTGCCAATATAATGTATATCAGTTGTAGAAATATCCCAAGTAAGAACATTTATATGAATAAATACCTGTTCCAGTTACTAAGATACAAAACTAAAATTAGCTAACAAATACTTTATTATAAAATTACTGATCAGGTTAATATCTGATAAAAAGTTAGTGCCATATTTTATGCACACAAATGTGACTACAAATGATCTGTTAAAACATGCCACTGTTTTCACATCGTCAAACTAAAATATACTAGTAAACAGTAATAAATGGGTAAAAAAATTTCACATATTGTATTCGACATTTCTTTATTGATTAACAAAGCCAATCACATGCTTATTGTTTACATTTGGAAAACATTAACATCAGTAACTGACGGAAATGGATTGAAAAATGTCATCATGAAACTATTTTCAAAATAGCAAAAGGATGTTTAATCATAACTCAATCACTACAATACTAATATCCTGAATGGTATGATAGATTCTTAACAGTGGTAAAGCTTGTTATATTATTATTATTAAAATTAATATATTCATTTGTAAGGCTGTACTTTCAAAAAATGTGTGACAATTTCTTTAAAAAAATTATCTTAAAAGATTCTAAGAGTACCTGATAAATCTTCAGATCTGTACTATTTATCAGTTTTAATGAGTTAAGCACAAAATATTACAAACAAGCAAAAATCATTTATCCTTTTCACTACTACATTTTGCAATTTTTGTTACCTTCTAGTGCTGCAAAAAATTGTGGGATTAGTCTTGTTCTGAAATAATTAATAAACTAATCAGCCACTATTGGTTTCTGCAAACCCATTTGGCTGTGGTGGTAGAATGTCTTTTCAGAGGGGGTAAGACTCTCACCCTAACCAAACAAGTGTTTTGGGTATGATACTAAACTGCATCTGATGTTGAGCCTCCAGTCCTGGAACTTTGGAGAATGTGAAGTACTCTTTCTTTGCCATTCTGTGGATTCAATAAATGACATAGTTCGAAGTTCCATGTAGGTTCTCAAGTTCAACAAACACCTGAAGAAGGCCGGAACACATATCGGCTGAAACGTTGTGGAAATAACAATAAAAATGAAGACAATAGTCGAAAACCCTTAATGATAAAAATATCCCATATTTTGTGAGGAAAACTCATTGTAGTGTTAAAAGCCATAAATATGAGATACAGAATTAAAGTTGACCTTTCTTAACTTGACTATTGATCTAAACATGAAAATGTTTACAAAAGAAACAGAGATGGCAGTTATAGGTTTTTGATGTAAGGCAGATTGCTTGGAGAAAGTTTGATTCAAAATGTGACTCTTAAGAATTTTAATCATTAGACATTAGGAATAGAACCGTGATTCTCTCTTTTATCACAGTTGCTGTTTATTATAATTGTTGCAATTTAAGTCAAACTCTTGTTGCATTGACTCACATTATTTCATACCTAATTGAACTAGTAGCTACTAGGGAAGATATTTACTTGTATCAACACTCACCAAGGTCCAATATTAACATTAGTATATCCAATATACACTAACATTGAATAAATAGAAGGAAAGACGAGATAAACTTCTTTGCATATACAGGAACATTTAACGCATACATTATATATATATATATATATATATATATATACACACAAGAAGTATTAACAAAAATACCCAAACATGTCCCAATGGATGAAATGTGCACATATTGTTCTATGAATAAGCAGTATATAAAAAGAGTACAAAAGGGTGAAAAATCTTACTTGAAGATGAGTACAATGAGCAGAAAAGCCATGCTGGCTTTATATTTCAATGATGAGATGAGAGACAATGTCTATTTCTGTTCAACAAACAAAGATAAAAAAAAACAGGTCTTAACTGTTCAAAGACCAAAAGAGAACATGTTTATCATTCAAAGAATGGGGATGAAAGAGACTCTGAGATATTTCTGTGACCATGAGACATCCAAAGGACAAGCTCTCCTACCAAATCCAAAGACAATTATTTATTGTCTCCCTATCCTACAATAAAAATACACTGCTTAATTTATTGGTGCTATATTTTTATGTCTATATTTTTTGTTTATTGCATTTCATCAAACATGGACATTTTCCCCACCAATGTCACTGACCAGAACAATTATCAATTTTCAAAATAAAGAGTAGAAATAACTTTGAAAATATTTGAAGCATTTAAAAACTTTCCTTTTTTTTGTTGTTGAAATAATGCAGCAACTGAAGGCATTCAAGCAATAACTGCTGCAGAATGTCTTGTAAAGTTTTGAAATATTATTAGAAAAAATATTTGCCTATAAATTTTGAAAAGAGAAATTCATTACAATTGTATATTTTGAATTTAGAAAATTTTGTCGGTAATTTTTTAAAATATTCCATTTCTGAAAATTCCATCTCATCATAAAGAGCTAAATAATATTCATTTTTTTATTATGAAAATATGTTGCAAATTAACTTTTTAGTTGTGATTTTGTTTATAGTTTCTATCATTATGCATTTGTGTCAGGGGTCTCCAACATACAGTCTATGGCAGAAGCATTTTCATATTGGTTATGAAAATGATTTTGCCATAGACTTTCTAAAAACTTAGTGATTTAATTTAAAAATTAATTTTTTTTAAAATTAAAAAAAATATTTAAACTTTTATTCACATGAAACTTTTTGTGCTATTTTGCTTACTTCTAGACATTTGTTTTTATACAGCTAACGGGCCTTCAAATTACATTGGACAGGATTATGAATAATGAAATTAATTCACTATTTTAAAAAAAATATTTGTTAGGGTTGGTATCCTGGATATAACACGAAACTGCATCTGATGGTGAAGCTCCAGTAGTTGGGAATGTGGAGTACTCCTTCATTACTGTTCCTCTCAGGTCTACTCTGACCCGGAGTGGTAATACTTGTTAGGGTTCCATCAGTGGGTCAAATAGAACTGTTTAATCATTTACTAAGAATTATTATTATTATTTGTTATTTGAAACCATACAGTTGTGTGAAAATTATATAGGAATATATGATAAATAGAATTACTTGAAACTATTTAACTGTGTTAACAAATGATTGATATTAAATAGAATTTGTATAGAAATTAATAAAAATGAAATTCTCAGTATCAAACACTCAAATGCTTATTCTATACTGACTCAATTATTATATAAGTTATAGATTGTTTTGTAAAAAATTATCAATCTACTTAAATAAAACCTTGCTAATATCTAAAGTTGCATATATCAAATAAAGATAAGGAAATTATTCTGGAGTCTTTATCTCATAAATTGTTATAGTATTCACTGATAGTTCATATGATTTCTATGACATATAGAAAATATACTAGCTACAATAAGGAAGATGTTGAACATTTAAATTAACAGCTTTATCCCTGTAACTAATATTTCTGTTCCTTTAAACTTTCAATATTTTTAAAGTTTTATGTTTGAATTCTTTATTGTTGGATACACTTGAGATTTTTGTACTTGTAAGGAATAATATTCCTAGTTTTCTTTTATAGAATTTTTTTTATAGTTTATTTAAATTTTGATTTGATAAAAGAAATAAGAATTAAATAGAATTATTAGTGTTGGATAGCTACATTTAATCCTTTTGATAAAAATGTGGCCCTTTTTTAAAATGTTGTAAGTATTGTGTTATGTTTATTGTTATTCAGTGTTTGTAACCTCTTTATTTTATGGGATCTTTTGTTACTTTGTTTCAATGTCCATAACACTTTACAGGAAGAGAAAGACAGTAGTTCAATGAGATGCATTTTGATATTTGGTAAGTTTTAACAGAGAACAAATTAGTTGCTTTTCTTAACTAAAATAATAATCTTACAGAAATTCCAAATATATCTGAACTTTTTAAATAAGTAAAAAAATCTTTCTGATGAAGCCATTACAGGAAAAGATAATAATTTTGGAATTTGTATGTACTTCATTCACTGTAGTCCTGCTGTTTGTATTCTATTGAAATAATAAAATCACTGTTTTGGCTTCTTGCCCAACAGCCTTCCAGAGAACTCTCAAGGCTCTTAATGCCTTCACCAACCCTGTAATATAATTGTGCTCAACTCACCACCACTCCTCAATAATCTTAATGTTCCTTTAGGGAATAGTATGGGGGAAAAGTGGGGAGCTTTTTCATGTTTAAAGGCTACATTGATATTTTAGTATGTTGATAACTAAATGTAATTGTAATTTTTTCCATTTGTTTTATAAGTTTATTCTTTTATTGTGATTTATTTCAATTGAAAGTGACAAAAATGTAGTATTCATACTTAATGCCCCTCAGAGATAGCTGGCCTCGCATTCAACTTGAAACATTAAAGCTTCTGCTACTTTTCTTTCAATTGGATGCTAACTTCTTTTCTTTTTTTTTCTTTTTTTTTTTTTATGATTTTTAAAAATAATTTTGGTTAACTACAAATATTATCTGCTATTTTCATTCAAATCCAGTCAAGCAATATGAAGAGGCTTCATTAAAGAACATTAACTGATTTGCATGTCTTAAAGAACAAGTCCAATCTTATTGTATGCTCTTCATAATGAGGCTTGATTCATTTCATGTATGATGAATTTAATCCTATCACTTGTCGAGGAATTTAATTCTAGAAAAGGTGTTCACAAATTATTATGAAGTGAACACTAATTATTGTTTTTTGATTGTTGCTATTTTTCAACTTCACTGTTGTCTCTTTATCTAGTTTAAGTTATTGCTTTAATTTATTTCAAGTTAAGAAACAGCTATCTTGGATTGATTTTCTCTTTCACTCCTGTGTATATCTACATACTTATTAGTATGTAGTTGCTAAGGTTTATTTTAATCAAGTTAAATCTGGCACAAGGACATTTTTTAAGTACTCATTGTGACTATCTTGTAAAGATGGTACACGGATTAGTATACTATCACAAGAACTTGATATCAAAGGGTAGCAAGTTCAAAACTTACTTAGTCCTTTATTCTTAATAATCAACTTGATTATTGAACTGAAATGATTCACTGGCTAGCTTTTGGGAAGAAGTCAGAGAAAATGGAGCTTTTAAGAAAATGTTTAGTAGTGGTTAAAATATATTATTGGCTAGGTATATGAAATCATTTTAAAGAGAATAAGTTGATAAATTCAAGAGAATGAATGAAACAAAAACAAGTCTTGCTGACCTGAACTGAATAGAAGACAACAAATTACATTATTTTGTTCTGCTGAAATATGATTATTAATATTTTCTTTTGTAAATTATTGTTTCAATTGAAAAAATATTGCATGTAACCTGATAATCATTTTTTCTTTTAAATTTTTGAGTTGAATAAGTATAAGATTGATGTTTATATTGATTCTTTCTGTCAATAACAAACAAAGCAATTCTGTTGATAGATATTTTTAATTCTCCTTTTCATTCTTAGAACTCATTTTTTTTATTTTTACTCTTGTAGAAATGTCTTCCTCTCTATAATTCAATTCTCACTTTTTATTTTATTTTATTTCTTTATTTTTTTAGATGGATGTGAAAAGTAGACTTTACCTATAAACCATATTTTATATATATATATATATATATGTGTGTGTGTGTGTAATCTGCTTCTACTCTACCTCTCTGTGCATTGCTCAGTTGGCTGGGGCTGTAGAATACACTGACTGCATCTCTGCAGAAGGGTAACAAGTGTCTTGGATATGGCACAAAACAATCTGATGGTGAAGTTTCAGTAATGCTGGAGCTTTGGGGAATGTGTAGCAACCTTTCATTGCCATTGCTCTCAGGTTCACTCTGGCCTGGAGGGGTGGCACCTGATAGGGTTCTATCTATGGGTCAAGTAGAAGTAAACTGCGTACTAATGCTAAACCGAATTACTTGAAATAGAACAGTTTTTACATTTAAACTGCATACTTATGCTAAACTGAATTGTTTGAATTAGAACTTTTTGTCTAAATGGAATAGCTTAAAATGGAAATGTTTTTGACAATTAAACTGTGTACTCATGCTAAACTGAATTGTTTGAAATAGAACTGATTATTTGTATAAAAATGAATTTGGCATTAAATAACCTACAAAGGTTGATATGCCATAAAACCCAAACAACCAACCAGGACATCTCTGTTCACTTCTGCTGGGACATTGCACATGGTTGCTCTTATTCTCCTCTTATTATCTCTGTACAACTGTGTTCAAGGGTATCACTTTTTATGTGGTCAAAATAACAAAGATTATGATATGGTTTTGCAGAGATCAAATATAAAAAAATTAAGTTGAAAACTTTGGCACATGCTGTTAATATCTAGCAGACTGGCATCTCCACTAAACTTAAAGCCCAGCTTCCCTATGATAATAAATGCCCAAATTGTGATAATGTGTGGGTTATATGTTTGTCTTATTAGTCATTTCTGTACTCACTAGACATACAGAACACAGTCATTAATACTCATTTTGGGTGTGGGCTATGATAATGATTATATATATATATATATATATATATAGGAAGACCTCAAGCAGTGTCGGACCTGAAGATTATTAGATGTGATAACCTTAATTCAAACTCAGAAAATGTACTAAAATCTATCTATTCTCTCCCATCCCCAGTTATAGGTTAAATAGCAGAGTAGAGTGGGCTCTTTATCTTTGGTAGTATAACTTGTCTAGGAAAAGAAAAAACTCTAAATTCAAAACATAATGGTTCTAGGGAAGTGAACCTTGATAACAAATCTATGGGTGGCAGTAACTGAAGGTACATGACAGCAGAATGACAATATGGTAAAAGAGTATTGTGGTCTCATGAGGGAATATGACAATGTCAGTTGGAGAGCACAACCACTCAAGATAGTAGAGTACTGTTGTGAAAAGGAAAACTCATATTCTGTGGTGTTTGTGATTACTTGTTATCTTGCCTCAGTTTGCCACTGGAGTATAATCATAATCACTCAAAGAGTGGTATTTGTGTTGTAGAAGCATTTGCCACTTTAATCTCCTTTATATAAAGATGTATAACGTTATTGTATCATCTTGAATGTTGAAAAATAACAATAGGCGACTCTGTTAATCAGATACAAAAAATTCTTTATTCAGACTGTCTCCAATTCTAGCAGTCTGATGCAAACACGAAGAAGAGAGGAAGACTTTGTAAGGGTATATGAGCGAATCTTGTTTCCAGTTTCAAAAAGGCACTCATCACCCTGTTTCTCACCGTCCCCCCTCCCCAACATCTAACTCAACTTCTATCTTCAGGTTTCAAAACCCAACTCTCTTCAACAGCTGTCTGCCTGAATTCAAAATTATCTTTTCTTATATAATCTATTAATTATCTCATTCAGCTAATGCTATGAAGACGTGTCTTAAACCTTTTGAAGCAGCATCATTTTCCTAGTTATTGTGTCATATGATCATAAACTTGTGTTCCTCACCCAGATGACAAATACATGATTTGCTTATGTTCGATATCCTGTCTAAAACTATTTTGACATGGCTCATCCAGCACACATGCAAGCCTATGACCTTTTGCAACTAAGTACACTTACACTCAAAGATTTTAGCTAACATACAATTTTACCAAACGAAATAATTTTTCACCAAATAAGATAATTAATATGATTAATTATCACCCTAATTATTTTACAGATGGAGCAATCATCATCAACATGATCATATATACATATATGTAATTTTTCCTCTCTTTAAAGGAAGAGTTTTTTTACTTAATGAACATGGATTGACCATAAAAATTGGAACTTTAGTTTTACTTAAGATAAATGCATAGTTTGAATATTCATTGTATATAATGTCCAATTCTTCAGAAATATAAGAAGAATTGTAGAAGTATTTTGCAATAATTAACAAGTTGGTATTATTGAATGATTAAAATGTGTAAAACACTAGTTTCTTTCTATACTTAAGGTATTACCCTTTTATATGCAAATACTTATCAGTACAAATATATTACCTGATTATATATCCATCCTTGTCTAAAACCCAATTCATAATTGTGTGTAGGTGTATATATATATATATATATATATATATATATATATATATATATATATATATATATACAGTACAAGTTAGAACAAGTTTGTTCATCACAAACTCTATATTTATGTTATTGTTTTACTCATTAATTTTAAATAGAAAAATAAAAAAAATGGTAAGTTTATCAATGAAATCAATCATGTTCTTTGATAGCTAGATAAAATTTTTTAATGGGTTTTGTTTAGCTTGGGTTCGATCTTTTATGTTTGCAGTAGAGCAAGTTATCAATTAAATGTATTGAGGTGACCTACAAATCTCACATTCTTGATAAACTGTATTTCAGTTTGACTTTGAACACAATATGCAGTGTAAAATTACATCGATGGTAGTATTGATTGTAGTCTTTACTGTTTATAATGTTTACTATCCATATATTTTCTTCGATTTATTTAATTTTTTAATTTTAATTTTACCATCTTGATGCACAAATATAAGTAAAGTAAGTAAAGTTGGTGATCTTAGTTGAGGGTGACCTGAAGGCTCCCTTTTTGATAGCTACTATACCGAGGTGTAGGGGAGGGTGCTACTCCATTCCTAGGATTCCTCCGCTTAACCCTTGATCCTCACCTGATAGTGCTGAGTGTTAAGTAAGGTCTCATCAAGTACCATTTTTTGAGTCTTTGGTATGACTCGACCTGGGATTGAACCATTGGTGAAGATTCTACTCATTAGGCCAATGGCCTGGTCTAACAAGTATAAGATCACTATATTATATAATAATTTTGAATGAAAGATAAAAATTGGTAACATTTTGTAAGGCTATTGAAATTCTAATTCCAACTTGTGGTACTTTACAACAGTTTTTTTTTTGTTTATTCAGTCATTAAAGTCCAAATATGAGGTTATTGCTTTATCTTATTTTATATGCATAAAAACTTGATTTTTTTTTTATGTGTATAATACATTTTTGTAAAGTTAATATCTATTAACAAATTACCTAGATCCTTGCAAGGAAACCTCTGTATGATTGCCACTTTTTACCCCTTGTTTTTGCATATTGAGAATTCTTTCTTAGTGAATTTGATGTTAATAGGTATGCTTCTCTAGCATTTTTTTCATTAGCATTGCTTTTTTATAAAATTTAAATATACTTACTAACAATAAAAAAAAGAAAAAGCAATAACATTGACACTTTCATTTTTTAATTTAGTGTAAATATTTCTGATGACTCATATGGATAAGATGAATTAATAAAATGTACCAAATATATGTACAACATTGTTTTTTGTTTGTTAAACTGATCACAGAAATTTTGAATTTTTAGTTGCTAAAGAATTAAAGTATATGATATTAACTCATATTTATGAATAGAGAGATCAGTTATAAATTTATATCTCTCCATGGATTTTGATTCTTGAAACATTTAAGTACAATATATATTTCATTGTAAATTCATTAAAAAAATAAGTGCTAAAGAAATGGTATATATATATATATATATATATATATATATATATATATATATATATATATATATAATTGGGCACCTCATGTGGTATAATGGTTAGCTAAATTAGTAGACCATTGTATGTTTGATTCTCGCTTAGAATCTATATATAGTTATCTATGTCTAATTCATTTTGAAGGTTTTTGAAAGTTTTTTTTTATAAATACCTTTATATAATTTTATATTTATTATTATTATACCTGTTGAATAAAGTAGTAAAAAATAATGATAAAAAGTCTCACAATTCTAAAAATTTGTCCATATTGTATATAAAAATACATTAGTTTAAAATTGATGGGTTCTATTTTAGGTTTGTATTTGTTATAAAGTTTGCATTCTTTTTGAAACCTCTACTTATAAAATGCTCATTTTCATTATGCATTTAAAAAAAATTTTGACAATATCTGTTTGAAATTACTATAATAAAAACTTATAAGAGTTGTTAGTATAAATCCATAGCAATATGAAGATGTATAGTCAATAACCAGTTGCCATGTTGCATCAGTCAACCTTAGAGAGTTGTAGAAAATATGAAAAAATAGGAGGGTAAATATCAAATTTGATTATCTATTGAGGAATTACATATTAATAGCAGATAAACAGTAACTTCTGTTACATTCTGAATTTGATAATTCCTTTTCATTTAGAGATTCAATAAAAAAAATCAGTTTTGGCTGTGAGTTGCTGTGGTTAGATAATTACTTTAGAAGTAGAAAGACCTGGGTTCAATCTCTGATGTTGAATTAATGGAACTTGTTGACAAAACGGGGCTTAAAATATGATAACTGTATTCCTTGCAGAGGGGTTAGACTTTTCCCTCCTCAAAAATGAAGTACTCCTTTATTGCCATTACTCCCAGGTTCACTCTGACCTGGAGTGGTAGGCCTGTTAGGGTCTCATCTACAGATCGAATAGATCTGTTTCAAAATCATTTGACTTGTGTGTAAAAAAATAAAACCTATGAAACAACTACACAAAAAATGTAAATATGAAAATACAATGAATGCACTTCCTTCACCTCTAGGTATAAAATGACACAAGACAGTTTGACATGCTATTAAAATCTATCAATAAAAAAAAAAACTGACCTGAAAAACTTTTTAGTAAAGGGTCAACTACTCGTTAGAAAAGTAAACTGCTGCTCTAATATGTTTGGTTTTTCTACATCTTAACCCTTATTGAGTTATTTTATCCCAAAGTCAGTATAACAATTATGGTATTTGTATGCTTGGTGCTAGAGAAGATATTTAATTGAGTCCCCACTCACCAAGAACCAATATTAGCATTAGTATATCTGTGATATACTAACACTGAATACAACAGAAAGAAAGACAAGCTCATTTATACATGCAAGAACGTTTAACCTTTGATATACATACAAGCAGTATTAAAAGAAAAGATACTCAAATGTGTCACATAGAATAATACACAAATTGTTCCATGAATAAATGGTATGTGGAAGGGATACAAAATGGGAAATGGCTTACTTGATGAGTGTAGGCAATATGGCTTTATTGTTCCCAGGCAGAATCAATGTCTCTACTGTTCAAAGAACAAAGACAAGTAGAGGTCGAGAATGGGTTTTTGGAACTGTCATGTGACACTCTACAGGGCCTCTAATAGATTGGCCAATTCTAAAAGGAAGGTAATCTTTTGTATCCCTACAATGGTCTCCAATTATATACAGTACAAAAATGTATCTTCATAACCATTTTAAACAAGGAAACACTTCATACATGTTTTAAGAGCCAATGTACTGTTATCGTTAAAAATCATTTTAAACATTATATCAAACAGACCTAATTGACCCATAGATGGGACCTGAACAAGTACTACCACTCCTGGTTAGAGTTGATCTGAGAGTAATGGAAATGAAAGAGTAATTTCACATTTCTCAGAGATTTAGAACTGGAGCCTCACCACTTGATACAGTATTGTGTCATACCCAGGACAAAATATGCTTGAAGGGAAGATAGATACTATCAGACTCTAAAATGTAACATATGAAAAACAATCACCAAATAAGCAATTAATTGAAAATGTCCTTAAAGCTATGTGATTTAATCTGAAGTAAGTCACATGGGAACAAATGTTTCAAATATGCATTCTTAGAGTTGGTATGATTTTTTTGCTACTAATGTTACAGCCATCATGTATCAGTCATTTAGTTAATGTGAACCTGGCTTCACCTGTGACATGCTTTTCTGTAGTTGCATTGGTATTGGCAATGAAGAGTGTTGTTAGTGCTGATATTGTTGTAGTTTAATCAGCAATTGACAGCGGCAGGTCCAGTCCTGTTTGGAAAGTATCAACAGAGCAGGATCTTTGGAAAGATATAATTATACTAGTACTTCTTTGACTTGGTCATTTTTTTTTTCTTTCTTTCTTATGATTTTCTGTTGTCGTTGTCTCTTTTGTATACAGAGTAACATATATATAAGGAATAGTTGTTTATGTGTCTATTTCAATGAATGATATTAATGTTTATGTGGGAGTTAAAGCTCTCTGATTTTGTGTGCATACACCCACACAGATATTTGTTGAACTAAGCCAACTTTGGCATAATGCCTTATTCATGGAGTACTCTGTGAAGTGTTGTTGTTGCTGGTGGTGAGTTTATTCCGCTTTAGGTGTTCCATGAATGTGGCCTTGAGCTAAAGATTGTGAAGTCCAGCAAGAATATACATGCACACACTTGTATCCATTTATATTAAATACAATATGTATCTCATATATACAAACATATACATGTGTGCAATCAGTGATCTGAGTTCAAATCATGGATGAGGCTTTTTGCCTTTCACTTCATGCTATAATACTCTCAGGAACAGCATAAATCTACCTCTTCTTCCCCCAGTTATGATTAAATAGTAGGACAGACTGACTTTAGCCTTGGTACAACAACCAGTCTAGGAAAAGAAATACTCAAACTGGCTGTGCTCTGCTTAAAAATTGACCTTGTCACATCCTGCTTGTAGTGGAGGGCTTGGATAAATACATACTTCACTCTAATTTTAGACAGATGTGCCAAGAGCAACATTTTGCTCCTAAACACATTGTACAGACACTATTCTTTGATATTAAACTACTCCCTAGGGTTATAATGAGATTTGTGGTTACTAACGTGGTACCACATGTATACATGTTGACAAGGACGTGTGTTTCAGTCTCCAAGACCTTGCTCACAAATGCATCATACTACTCTGTTCCTCCCTTTATAGTGCAGTGGGGCAGTGCTATTTTACTTTGGGAATTCTCAGGACCAGGCTTACCTTATTTTTTGCCATGTCCTGTGCAAAGACAAGAAAAAATCAGCTGAAAAAAAAGGAACAGATCTACACTCAGATCCCAGCCTGAAGACTATGTTCTGATGCTAGGCAGAAGTACTACATACATAAATAATCCAATCATTTTTAACATTTCAATAAGTTCTATGTTAGTATGTGAATAATGCTGTTGAAATAGTTTTTATTGTGTAAAACAAAATATCTTTTGTTGTATTTTAAGAGTGCTTTATTTTTCTGTAAGAAACTTGAGTTAATCTTCTCAGGATTGATATTTGACATCAAATCAGATTTATGTAACATTTTAGAATGTTGTTCATTTCATCTTTGTGCTTGATATGTCAAGGCTTTTTTCATGTTTAACTAAAATGAATATAATTCTTTTTGAAAAGAAAGCAAAAATGTGTATTTATGTTAAGACTCATATTGAAATTTACATTTTTTCCCTAACTGAAAATACATAACTACTTCTCTTTAATTTTAACCCTAAGGAAAACAAAAGTGGCTTTTTTCTATTTTTTTCACTCATGAATCATCATATTTAAGAGTTGTGAGGTGACTTTGTAAAATAGAAAAGGGAGATCAGTCAGGTTAGTTAAAATTTGGCAATTAAAGAAGGAAAAAGGCTTTGAGTATTATAAAGGTGTGGGTGTATATGAGAAGGAAAATTCACACTATCAAAATCCAACAAGTGTAGTACCAGAGATGTATAACTTTCTGACAATAAAACTATAATCAGACTGAAAAGATCAAACCTCATAATAATGAAAACACTGAATAATGGATTCTGAGCCACACAGTTATATAGTATTGGAAACCATAGGATGCAGCAAGATGAATCTGAAGTGAAGCAGATGTATCCAAAAACAAGTCAATGGTGTACTTCACCTGATGCTAGGCAGAGAAACCTCATAGGTCAACAGCTCAGATCAAATAGTTCAGCCAGGAAACTATTGCTGCTCATCTATAAGAGTGTTATCTATTGCTGAAGAAAAAACAACCATTGAAAGATTACCATGATGAATTCAAACCCTATGTCCAAACCATTTTACCTTCCACACAGGTAAACAAGGGGTCGGTTCTGCTGAGGTTGGAGTTCTGGCTAATGTTTGAAAAATCATCTACAGAAACCCAAATGAAACTTTCTTAAATACCGATGGATTCCAATACATAGACATACCAGCAAGGACTTGCATACATCAGCTCTGTGTGGACACTAGATGCAATCTAGAGGACCTGCGAGAAGTGATGGATGATTGGGACAGATGATGATAGAGAGTCAAGGAACTCCATGCTATCAACACAACTTGACAATGATATATATTGATTGTTCTTATTATAGTTAGATGATTCATTGGTTTGAACAAAAGGCATGTACTTTTTCAATCAGATATACATCCTGTTGGTGATATGTAGAATACATTGACTATCCCTTGCAGAGGTGTAAGACTTACATCTTTATGTACAAAGAAAATATGTAAACAAAAGTAAAAACAGACTCATGGGTGTACAACAAAACAATCAGGTTTATTTAGCACAAGCAGAGACATGCACTTAATGACCAAGAACAAAACTTTTAACTTTGTGGGCATCAGTCAAATGCCTGTCCACCATGTGTCATGGTGAATCAAAGTTTCTTTTTCTGTCTTGCATGTCTCTATTCTTCTGGTCCCCATAAATCCCACAATGTAATTTTCCTCAAGAGGCATTTCTATCCCTCAGGAGGAATAACTGATATTTTTTGTTTGGTCTGGTCCCAAACAAAACTCACCCAACTAAAAAAAACCCGGATGTATTCAGCATATGACTCTAAACTGCATCTGATTGGGGAAACTCCAATCCTGGAGTTCTGGTGAATGTGGAGTATCCCTTCATTGCCATTAATCCCAAGTTCACTCTGATCCAGAGTGGTAGTGCTTGTTAGGTTCCTGTCAATGGATCTGTTTAAAAATTATTCATATTTGATAGGAATATTTAATGTTATATAACTGTAAATTATTTGTATTAAGAATTGTTACTTGAAGCTATAATTGTTTACTAAGGATTATTATTAGTTAGCTGTAACCATGAAACTGTGTGCAAACAAATGACTATGATTGAATAGAAATAAGATAATTATTAGTATTAGATAGAAATACTTGAAACCATATGGAGAGAGTCCCTGTGGCATAGTGGCTAATGAGCTATGATATTCTAGTAAATGAGTTTGAATTCCAGTCACTTATTTATGCTTATTTTTGGACTAATATTCTTGGGAAAGGTATTAACTTTCTTATTCCTCCAGCTGTGGGTTAAATAGTACCACTATTATGTGTTTACAAAGATGGCTTTAGCACTAAATAACCCAAAAAGATTGATATGCCATTAATCAAGTTTGAAACCATACAACTGTGTGAAAATTATTTGTATTAGATATGAATACTTGATATCATAACTGTGCAAAAAATTGAATGCTATTCCCTAACCTCAAGACATAAAATAACCCTAGACAGGTTGTTATGCGATCAAAATCGATCAATAATTAGTTTAGAAACATCAGGAATGCTCAGTGATTTTGTGTGGATATGAGTGCATATAAAGTTGGTTGTCTATATTACATAATATCAAAAGAAACTTGGTTTACATCAAGGAAATGTTTCCAAAATTTCTTATTTATGTCTAGAAGAATGCCTCCTATATTATAGTGAAGTTTGTGGTTTTTGCTTATTGGGATACATAATTTCTATACTCAACCTTAAAAATCAAATTTTGGCAATGTGTTCTATTATTAATTTCCAATTGGATCTTTTGTGATTTATAGAAATAAGCTATTATTTTGTTGATCACTTTTGTAATTAATATGTTATTCAAATAATGTCATCTTTTGGCCTGTGACTGTTCAAGATCTTGCTCTTTAAAACTAAAATGTTGGCTTATAAATGGGAGTAAGTAACTGTTGTAATTTTGTTATTACTATATTTTGAAAACTTAAATCTAAAATTTTGATCCTGAAATGTTTATTTTTTAAGTACTACCCTTAAGAAAATTTAGAGTTAGCACTCTTAGAGGGTGTTTACTTAGTTTTTTTTTATTTAGCAGTAAATGAACTAATAACAGATAAGACACAAAACATTTTTTCTTTGATAGATTATTTTATTGCATTATTCCATAATATTTTCTACTGCATGGCTTGGGGGAAAAATTATACCATTACTTTAAATGATTTAATATAATTGGTTTAAGGTATTTTTATGTTCAGCTATTAAAAAAATATTTTGCATCCTATTTGTTGTTAGTTTATTTACTGCTAAGTGAATATGCTCTAAATGTGCTAATTCCATGATTTTTGCCAGGTTAGTAGTATTCATAAAAATAGTAAACTAAATTGCTTAAATTAGTTTTATTTATTTCCATACCATGCTAGCAACATCTTATATTCAATTAAATCATTTATATTCTTTTTTTTTAATACTGTATTTGATGGCTTATAAGATGCAATTTGGGCAGGCATTAAAATAAATAAATGGGTTTAAACTATGAATGTTAGGTGAAGGGATTTTGCCAGACATTTGTAGTCCTCTCCCCTATCAGGTCATATTTAAAGTTTCATATATATTCTGATCCTTGATTAAATCCAAATATTTTACATTTAGAAATCTTAATAATTGCTGGGACCTTCCACAACTGGTTCTTAGAGATGTAAACAAATATGGTGTAGATATACTATCTATATATTGTTTGTGTTTTATCTCAATGGTCCCTGGCTTTGAAATAAAGAAATACAGTAGGTATTGCATGTGTCATCAAGTTTGGTATACAACCTTCTACTAGTTAGTTTAGGAACAATCACATAATCACTTAATTTTCTTCCTGACTGGTGTTATTTTATATGATGTACTAGTAAGTACTAGTATTATTCATTGTTACCTTTGAAAAGAGTTGCCTTAGTGTAGAAACAATTGTCACCTTGTTTACATTTGTGGAAATATTTGTGGTTTAATTTAAGGGCCACTGCAGCACTAGAATTCCACTTGGTAGTAATCCAGAACTAGCCTTTGACCTTAGGAGACACAGGTTGATTTTCTGGAATATTTAAAAATATATATATAAATGTGCATCTTATAAGGTGTCAAATGTATGTTTCTTGGATTTGAACACTGATATACATGAATTTATTATATTCTTATTTTTGATAAAGTGATCTAGATAGAATTAAACTATTTGAATTCTGATGATTTTTTTTCAACACTGTTGAAGTTTTGGATTCTACGAGTACATTTTTAAATTTCACATATACTTCATAAAATTTATACTAACATAAGGTGATGTAATAAAATCTCATTAAAGATAAATAACTTTTTCTTCCTTAATTACGTTTGAAATATTGATTTCTTTTTTAAATAGGGGTAATAACATTTGTGTATACTATTAAATATCAAAATTAGAATAAAAATTCTTGTTGACATATATGTGTGTTGATAGTTGACATCTTCAGCTCACCAAGGAACTCTGACCAAAACAGTAGAAGCAAGCATCAAGAGTGTACAACATTCATTCCTAAGACGGAAAAAAGCACAAACTGATTAAAACAAGTTAGTCAATGATCCACAATTGAACATCACAACAATTAGTAGAAATACAAAACCATCCCATTGTACATATGAATGGAGACTAGTCTTTCAACACTTCCCCTCAAAGGGAATGGCATAAGATCCTGCAAGCACAATATTTACATTTGCAAGAGTTCCACATCTTCATATTTTCTGGTGACTGATATTTGCTGTCAGTAGCTTTTTGCTATTGATTTGCATCTCTACTAGACCGAGCCTCCTCAATTGTTGTTGGCTTATTTATGTCTGCAAACAGGCTAGCTGAATGCAGGCTGTATTCTATCTTTCCAATTGGCTTTACTTTTATGCCAAGTGTAGAAAGTGGCTGCATAAATGTTTCCTCATATGGTGGTTGTATGGGTAGACTGACATGGTCAATATCAGTATTGCACAGTCGACTAGGGCTGTAAAATACTCTGACTCCAACGAGTGCCCTGGTTATGACATTAATCAATCTGATGGTGAGGTTCCAGTGATGCTGGAGCTTTGGAAAATGTGGAGCCCATCTTCATTGCTATGGCTCCCAGGTCCACTCTGGTAGCACCTGATTGGGTCCTATCTATGGGTTAAATAGAACTAAACCATGGGTTATTGAGTTAACTGTTTTTTGCATTTAAACTGTGTATTTATACTAAATCGATTGCAAAATCTTAACACATTTTCCACCAAATTTATGTATTCATTAGATTTATCAAATGCTACTCTTTCATGTTATATGACCATTGTGTACACAAATTGGTATTTGTCATTGGTAAATATAATAAAATAAGAATTGCCACTAACAGAATATTTAGTCATAATACAAGCATCACTGTGCACTATTTCAAGCAAATCAGATGAATGAGATTTACCGTTTCTGATGGATGTCTTGTGCAACATTCCCTTGATGTAATTTTCACAAAGTAATTTATTGGAAGAACTTATACCATATACTTTATCTTTGGACAATATGTTTACTAATTGTTTCATACCTCTGTATCCAAATCATTCATGTCATATTTGTTTGGAATCCCTGTTGAGAGCAATATTCAAGTCATGTCAAGGAATAATGTGCATATGATACAAAGAGAAGAATAACCAATGCTATGAAGTCACTATTTGTGGTTAATAGAAATACCATGCTACCTTTCTGACTGAAAGTAAACTTTGGCCTAATTTTGGAACAAACAAGACATTGTGCTGTGTAACAGCATACATATTTTGAAACCTTATCATTATCATAACCAAGGTCAAAATAACTATGTAACTTTCTCTTGCCTTCAGTGTGCATCTCACTATTGTCACCAAGAATCACTTTATGAAAACAATGAAACTTTTTATAAGACAAATTAGATTTATTGGAAGTCATGTGATCAGATACATCAGAGTCTATTAGCTAGACTTCCTTTCTAAGTTCTTACAGTATTTTGGGGCAATATAAGTTGTACAACTGGTAACAGATGTCATATGAGCAATATGACCTGTCAATGCCAATTGGTATTTTGATGGTCACCTTTTTGCTGATGAGAGTTCTGCTTACTATGTAAATTATTTTTGTAAATATGCATTATCATTACACTGCGAACAATTACATTTTAAATGGTATGGTGATAATATAATCCATTTACTTGCTTTTCAGGAACCCAGTTGTTATAGCCACTCACATTTGATTTTGAAAAGTTTTTTTCTCTCTGTCTTTCCTTGTAGAATCATTGAAGGCTTCACAATCTATTGTCAAAGTAAATACTTTTATCTATCAATTGTCTTCACTATTATCTATCTATTGTCTTCACTATGCTCACCCAGTGAGGTAATCATGAACATTATGATACTTCTGGTGCAAAACTGTCTGTTGATACGTGGAAATTTTGCTCTCTTGTTAACTAAGAGGATCCGACACATATCTTTAATGAATTCTAAAACAAAAACTCCAAAATGATTAACCAAGTTAGTTATGGATCCACAGTTGAACACAAAAACAGTTAAAGAAAGTTTGACATATTCTGGTTTTCCAAGACCAAATTATTAAAATTTGGACTCAAACACTATGAACTGAATTTTTAGTCATTGAGAAAAAATGCAATTTTAAAAAAAAATGTTTTTTATACTTTAAAATTATGGATATTAGCTTTTGGTGGCAACAAATGAAAAAGTAACCATAAACTCCTACATAATCAAACATCTAAGCAGGTTTTGAAATTTTAAAAACAAAGGCAAAGAAACTGGTCTCTGTAAAGGAAAGAGTTTACTGATAATTCATTTTTGGATTGACAATGTCTATTCTATATAAGTTCATTCGAGATAAGTGAAAGTTTGCAGAAAAGAAGCAACCACTAATAGAGCATATAATTTGATTATGTTTGTGATGCATTTGCTCAATTTGAGATAATTTTGGGAAAATATGTTAACATATCTATCTTTTGTGAGTATCTATCTGGTTACTGGTCTCATAACCTGGTGTGGTCATAGGAGTACTACTCTTAAAGTGTCTTGGACAATAGTCTGGTAGAGCCAATCCCTCTTCAAGTAATAGTTGGATTCATACCTTTTCCAAGGCTATTACTGCTATGTGAAATACAAATAGCCTTGTTCAGGATTTGAACTTAGGTAGCAAAGTTTATTTCCTATAATATTAACCATTACACTTCAAACACTTTTTTTAAGAATACCCAAAATCAATGGCTTTCCACTTTGAATTGTTTATTTTAAAAAGTATTTACAAAATGATTAAATTCAACTATATTAAATGTTATCTATTTCACTTGGCAAATAGATTTCTTGTTTATTAGAAGTAATTTATTATCCATTTTGTGTGTGTGTATTTGCTCAATTCTAAGGTTTCATTACTTGTTAATGTATGAACCACAGTACTTTTTAAAATTACAATTTAGATAAAGAACAGGTTGAGAGGCTAAAATGTGGTTTATAGAAATAAAAAGTCTCCTGTTTTGTCTTTTACTTTTTTTGTTTACTTAGTGTTTATACCTGATAAAAGCTTTTTATTGATTAGTACCTGTTGAATTCCTTTACATCCTGGTACCAGTGTAATAAAACACTTTTTTTTGCCTGTTGATTAATTGATTGTACCAGTTCTTTTAAAATTTTTTCTAAACTGAGCCTCAATCTATTTTTTCTTGACACTAGTTAAAAATAACTATTTTGAATTTGCTCTACCTGGAAGGGAATGGGAAAGCAAGGATATAAGTATTTTGGTGATTTGCAAAGAGATAAATATGATACAAAACTGTATTTTTTGTCAAGTGAAATTTTTGTCTCCTTTGACTTTTTTTTTACGAGAATGTCTTAGACTATTCTCAACTCAGAAAAGGAATGTCTTTATGTACAAAGCATACAAAAATGTTAGAGACAACATTAAAGTTTAATGAAGACTTCCGAAGTTGTCATTTTAAAATGTCTGTCTTGATGATGGGGCTTATTATATGCTGACTATATCTCCTGCAGAGAGGTAATACCCCTCTCCCATTAAGAAAAAAAAGAAGTATCTTGGATATGACACTAAACTGCATCTAATGGTGAGGCTTGAAATCTTTAAGTGTGGAGTGCCAACTTTGTTGCTATTACTCTCACGTCCACTGTAAACTGGAGTGGCTGTACCTGTTAGTGTCCCATCTATGGATCAGATAGATCTGTTTAAAAATCATGTGTTCAATACAAATACTTGTTGCCATATAACTAGAATAGATCATTTGTATTAAGAATAATTACTTGAAGATATAGTTGTTTACTAAGGAATATTATTAGTTGAAACTTTGAAAACAAATGACGATCAGATTGAAATAATTACTCTAAACCATATAATTATTAGTGTAAGATAGAAATACTTGAAACTACACAACTGTATCCAAAAAACTCAAAAAAATAACTACACAAAAAAATGTAAATATAAATGTATAATGAACATGATTCCCTAATCTCTAGGTATAAAATAATCCTTGAAGAATTGACATGTCATTAACATCAATCACTCTATCAATCTTAAAATGTATATTTGCTACACTATATCTCTCATAGTACTTGTCGCGATATACTTAGCTTAAGTAAAGCAAATTTGGAGGTGCTAGGGGATTTAAGGTTATTTGATATGGAAAATGCAATTTGTGAGACAAATTCAAACTCCAGCTCCTTTGCACGGATACCCTTGTGAAAAGCATGAATCAATCCCTTCCAACTATGCATAAGGTCAACCATTCTCGGAGAAGGATAACTTGCTATTCAAAACCAGGTGTTCCTAAAACAGTCTGAAATAGTTTACTACTTCGTTCTGGTAATTCTCTAGATGATATTTGTGCCAAGCTGTATTTTTTGCCATTCTCTTGGACAACATTAGTAGTGTGTAGTAGATGGAAGACTTGCTGCATGGGCAAGGGTATCTTCTGTACAATCTTGCTTTGGTTTATGGTTTCACCATTAAGGTAAATCAAGGAAGTTAAGGGGGATTGTGTTGTACCTGTTTTTGAAGTTGTGAGTTTTTAAAAATCAACCATTTCAGCTTTTACCTGATTTTGGTATATGGCTATTGGTAATGTTGGGAAATACCCAACTATCTCAGTCAACAACCAGGCATTGCTTGTACACTACTATCTGCCTGGAATTTAAGGAACATAAAACTACATAACATACTTGTACCATGTAAGAGAATATACAATTAACCACTAATGTAGAGAATTAAAAGCAAATATTTAACCTGTTCAAAGCTTTTTCTTTTAATAAAACATACCTCTGTCTTACAATAATTCTTACATTTCATCATCATCATGTTGCGACATCAGCATGGATATCCCTGACACTTTCTTGCCACCCTTCTCTATCATCCATTGCTTTTGGCAGGTCTTTAGGGCTACATCCTGTATTGGCACAGAGCTGCTGTATGTAGGTTCTAGCTGGTCGTCCTGCTTTTGCTCATCCATGTGAAGGGGTCTACAGGAGTACATCACTTATGAGTTCATCCTTACTTCTCCAGCAGTGTCCCACATGTCTGGTTCATCTAACTTGGATAGTTTTTGTGATGGGTGGTAAGTGGCCGTACAGCTGCTACTTTGTGGGGTGTTACCTCCATGACTCGTTCATTATTGCTTGCAGCATTCTTGTGTAGTTGCCGTCAAGCTTTTTCTCCATAAGTTTAGTTAGCGTCTATGATGTGCATCCATATAGCAGTATAGATACGACTGCTGCTTGGAAGAAAACTGCGTTTCATTTTATCAGTCAGGTCTGACTTCCATATGGCTGATAGCCTATTAATAGCTGTCCATGCCTTTGCTAGTCGCATGTTATTGTCAGTCTTGGTTGATGAGACACTGCTTCCTAGGTAGGTGAACTTGTCTACTAGTTTCAGAGAGCTACCGTTTAGTGTGGAGATGTCGCCTCTTTAATTAAAGCACATATATTCTGTCTTGTGTTCATTGACATGGAGGCCTATGCCTGCAGCTGCTTATTCCAGACTATGTAGCAGGGTTTTGGCTTGGGCGGGTGCATTTGCCAGAAGCGCAATATCATTGGCATAGTTGGTGTCTGTAATTGTCTGTGTGAGTACCTTCTGCTTCTTTCCTTTGTTAGCTTGAAACCGTTTTCTTTCATTTTCGTTTTCTTTCATTTTCATTTTCTTTCGTTTTCTAGACAGATGATCAAGAGGTATGTTGCCCAGTCGGCTGGGGCTGTAGAATACATCGACTGCTTCTCTGCAGAGGGGTAAGACCCCAATGGGTTAAATAGAACTATATACCATGCTTCCTTCATTATCATCGCTCCCTGGTCCACTCTGGCCCGGAGTGGTAGCACCTGATAGGGCCCTATCTATGGGTTAAATAGAACTAACAGCATACTTATGCTAAAATGAATTGAGTAAACTGAATAGCTTGAAATAGAAACGTATTTGACAATTAAACAGTACTTACACTTAAACTGCGTGCTTATGCTTAACTGAATTATTTCAAATAGAACTGTTTTTCGACATTAAAACTGTATTTACACTTAACTGAATTATTACATATAACTGCTTAAATAGTTTGAAATGGAAATATTTTTGACAATTAAACTGTGTACTGATGCTAAACTGAACTGTTTTCAATAGAACAGATTATTTACATAAAAATGGATTTGGTGTTAAATAACCTACAAAGGTTGATATGCCATAAAACCAAAAAAACCAAACCAAGAGGTATGGTGCTAATGTGTCTCCTTGCAGTACACCTACAATGTCGAAGTAGTCTGCTTCCATATGGGTAACGGACTTTTACTTTGGTGTTTCTACATTATGGCTATGACGGTTTCTTTTGGTAGGCTGTAGGCAAGTAGAATTTGCTCCATCTTTCTTCTGTGAATGGAGTCAAAGGCCTTGGTAAAGTCGACAAATAATATTGTTGCCTGTAGGATTTTTGCATGTACACCTTCAAGAATTTGACGGATAGTAAAAATTTGTGATGTCATGGATTTATTCCTCCGGAAGCCATTTTGGTTCTTCCTAAGTATGTTGTCAATTTTGGGTTCTATGCGGTTGTGTAGTAGACCATTGTATATCTTGGCCGCTATGGATGTAAGGTTTATACTTTGGTAGTTCTTGGCTTATCCGAGGTCGCCTTTTTTAGGGAAGGGGAGGATACATGTAAGTTTCATACACTAAATTAAACAACTATTATGGGACAGTTATATTCCTTGAGCAAACTTGAATTGTGTGGTCACTAGTACATTTGTGTGTGTGTGTGTGTGTGTGTGTGTATAAATTTTAATGAAAACATGATTTTATTATTATTTTTTAAATTGCTGCCTCATATGTTCCTTGATTTTATATTAGATAATTAAATATATGCATATAGAATATTCTTGGAAGATTTAAAGTTTCTTGCTTTGCCTTTTGATGTTAACTTTATTATGTATCATCTTATATCAGGTAGTGAAAAATTTTCCATTGATATTCTATCTCATAATTAATTAAAACTTTTGTTTCTTTACTTTTGCAAACAGTGCTGTTGTTTTTCCTTAATTAATAATCTCTCTAAACAAAGACAGTAAAAATCAGATAAGGCATGAAAGATTAAAGTGTTATTAAAAACAGATTTCCTCTTTTTTGTGTTGTGATCTAATTGAGATAAAAAAAATTTTAATCTGCTATGTAGAATTTGGCTGAAAATGAACTAGTGCATAACATTATAAAATGATTTCTTCATTTTCTTTTCCTTCTAATAAGCATGGTCAGTTGAGAAGACTAAACCTCTGGGAGTGAGTTGGGGGTTCATTTTTTTATGATGCTTATTTAATAGGTATTATTAAAAAAAAAATTAATACACTCATAGCTTATTTTCAATTGATTTTTCCATATCATTTATTTTTATTCATTACATGCTTCCTTGCAAATAAACAAATAAATTAGGGTAATTCTGGAAGCAGCACCCTACAAAATTGCAACTGTACAACTACTTACCTCCCACCTCACAAATCATCTAAGTAAAATGAACAAAACATGCTGGGCACTGCTGGAGAAGTAAAAACAAACTCATAAGGAACGTTTTCCTATGTATTCCAATGCATGGACACACTAGTGTTGGCCAACCAGTAAAAATTGTCATTCCTCAGCACTGTGCTACCTAAAGGACTTACCTAGAATGATGACCAATAGGGATGGATGGTGAGAGAATAAAGGGAATTTTGTACAGTAGACCCCTATTGATGATGGTGATACCAGTTCAAATGTCATCATCATCATGGACCTCCCTGACCCTCTCCCGCCATCCTTCTCTATCGTCCATTGCTTCTGGTAGGTCTTCAAGGCTTCATCCTGTATCAGCACAGAGTTGTTGTATGTAGGTCCTAGCTGGTCATCCTGCCTTTGCTCGTCCATGTGAGGGGGTTCACTGGAGTATGTCACTTATGAATTCGTCCCTACTTCTCCAGCAGTGTCACACATGTCTAGTTTATCTAACTTGGATAGTTTTCGTGATAGGTGGTAAGTAGCTGTACACCTGCAGCTTTGTGGGGGTGCTGCCTCCATGACTTGTTCAATATTGCTCGCAGTATTCTTGTGTTAATTTACTAAGCTTTTTGCTTAGATGTAGCACAAGGCCGCATGAATGGGGCACCCAATGAGAATCGAACTCACTCATGTAGGTTTGCTAGTCTACCTTGCTAACCATTACACCACCTGAGGTGCCCACTCGCAGTATTCTTGTGTAGTTGCCGTCAAGCTTTTTCTTCATACGTTTAGTTAGCGTCCGTGTAGTACATCCATATAGCAGTATTGACACGACTGCTGCTTGGAAAAAAAACTGCATTTCATTTTATCAGTCTGGTCTGACTTCCATATGACTGATAGCCTATCAATAGCTGTCCATGCCTTTGCTAGTTGCGTGTTGATGTCAATCACAGTTGATAAGACACTGCTTCCTAGTAGGTGAACTTGTCTACTAGTTTCAGAGAACTACCATTTAGTGTTGAGATGTCGTCTCTTTAATTAAAGCACATGTATTCTGTCTTGTGTTCATTGACATGGAGGCCTATGCCTGCAGCTGCTAATTCCAGACTATGTAGCAGGGTTTTGGCTTGGGCGGGTGCATTTGCCAGAAGCTCTATGTAATTGGTGTAGTCCATATCTGTAATTGTTTGTGTGGGGTATCTTCTGCTTCTTTTCTTTGTCAGCTTGAAATTGTTGTAATGTTCAGTTTATTTTCATCTGTTAATAAATAAGTACCAAAACTGTTATTAAAATTTAATGATTTATTTACTTTTGGAAGATGTTATTATTTTATGAAATATCTCTTTTTTTTTTTCTCTTAATTAAAAATAAAGTTCCGAAATAAGATTTCAAAATAAGCAGTGTTCTTTTACTCATTACTCTCTACGTTTTTATTTCTTCTGTTATTCTCTCAATCTTTCCTTTCATTGCTTTTCTTCTCCAGCCCTGTCAGCTTGAGCTGTAGAATATGTCAACTGCATCTCTGCAGAAAAGTAAGACTCCTCCCAACAAGTGTTTCTGGATATGATACTAAACTGCATCTGATGGTGAGGCTCTGGTACTGGAGCTTTGGGAAATGTGGCCGTCAAAGCATGGACAGCTATTGATAGGCTATCGGTCATATGGAAGTCAAACCTGACTGATAAAATGAAATGCAGTTTTTTTTTTTATTCCCAGGTTCTCTCTGACCTGGTGTGGTCTCATCTGTTAGGGTCTGGGGAATGTATAGTACGTCTTTATTGCTATTATTCCCAGGTTCTCTCTGACCTGTTAGGGTCCCATCTATCAGCCAAATAGATCCGTTTAAAAATTATTAGTATTAGTTAGGAATACATGAAACCATATAACTGTGCAAATTATTTATATTAGATAAAAATATTTGATACCGTATAACTGTGTGAAAAACATGATTATTATAGGCAGAAAAAAAATGATTGCAATAAAATGTTGAAAATATAAATGGTTATGATTTATGATAAAAAATTTACAAAGGAAACAAATGTCAGTATTAAATAACCCATAAGTAGTTGATATGCCATTCCACAAATGAACCAAAACAAACCTATTTCAAGCAATTAATTTGATCATTGTGAAGAAATGATTGTATATATAGGTATACATAGATAAGTAGATTCTTAGTTTGTTTTTTTTTTTTCTACTCTTTTCTTAAGCCCTGTTACTGTAGCTTAGAAAACACTGACTGTATTCTCCTGCAGACTTTTAAAATCCCCACAAAAGGTGGAGTCCTGAGTATGGAACTTAACTGTTGGTCAAATAGATCTGCTTAAGAATTATTCATTTCTAGTAGGACAATGTGCAAAAAAAACCTCTTAAGAAACAACTATGCAAAAAATGGAAATATGAATGCAATTCCTTTACCTCTAGGCATGAAATAACCCTAGACAGGTTGACATGCTATTAAAATTAATCAATCATTGAAACTGTATAACTGCACAACAAATATTATTTAATAGGAATAGTTACTTTAAACAATATAATTGTTTATAGACCATTAGTATTAGATAGTAACACTTGAAACCATACAATTGTGTGCAAATTATTTGTATTATATTCAAATACTTTAAACCATAAAAATGTGTGCAAACAAATGATTATTGACTAAATTGTGTAATTTTAAAAATAAAATGGAACATTGAAAATGTAGTTATTTCAATTAAACATTCACTAATGAATTAAATAAACCAAACCAAACTAAAATTACTTTTTTTTATTTATTGCATTGTTGGCTCATTATTCCTTTGAAATAAAAGCATATTAATTTTCACAAGTCTTAAATTGAAAACATCTATGTTGAAATAATTATAAGATTGTTCAGCATGTATATCAAAATAGTTTTTTTAGTTTTAGGGTTTGCTTCTTTTCTTTTTCTTTTTTTTCCTTATAGCAGATATAATTTTTTAAAACTTGTTTGCTTTGAGGAAAACTTAGCTTTTTTTTTCTTTGGTAATATTGGTGTGTTAACTTTTAAATTACTAAGCATCAAAGATTTGAATAAAACATGTTGATTAATGAGGAAAAATAAAAGCCAGGCAAAGAACAACAAACAACAAGATGTAATTTAGACATTTTGAATAAACAACATACAAATAAGATGGACAGAAAAATTGTCTGTCTTCAAACAGTTGAAAGATTACAATTAACAATAACAAGTAATGTTATTTTGACAGAAGAAATTTTGGAAGATGACAAGAAACATAAAACCCAGTCAGCTGGGGCTGTAAAATACACCGACTGCATCTCTGTGTCAAATAGAACTGTTTGACATTTAAATAGACTGCATATACGTGTCAAATAGAAGTGTTTGACATTTAAACTGTGTGCAGACAAATGACTTGCTTTAAATTTAATTATTAGAAATAAAGCTTTTTGAGCATTTAACTGTGTAGATAAATGACAGTCTAATAGAATTGTTAGTGATACATAGCAATACTTGGAACCATTTAACTGTGTACAAATGAATAATGTTGAATAGGATTATTAGTGTTAAATAGCAATACTTAAAACTCTTTAACCATGTGTCTAAATTGAATTATTGGTATTATATAACAATACTTGGAACCATTTGACTATGTGCAAATGAATGAATAGTGTTGAATAGAATAATTAGTGTTATATAGTAATTCTTGTAACCACTTCACTGTCTACTAACAAATGATTAATATGAATAGAATTATTTCTGTTAGATATCAATAATTGAAACCAAACAAAAGCAATGCTAGTGTGCAAACAAGTTAGTTTTAATTCATTTAAATATGAGATTACCTACAAACTATTTACTTAGAAATCATATGTATATCCATTTAAATGTGTGCTAACAAATGACTGATGTTAAATTATTACTGTTACATAGCAACACTTGGAACTGTTTAACTGTGTGCAAACAAATAATAGTAAATAGAATTATTCATGTTAGATAGAAATACTTGAAACCTTTTAACTGTGTAAAAAATCTTAATGTTATCAGCAAAAACTGTTTACAAATCATATATTTAATATATATGTACGAACAGGATTTGGTATTAAATAACCTACAATGGTTGATTTACCATAAAACCCAAACAAGAAACGGCAACAAAGCTTGAAATGGAAAGCTTAAGAATTACTCAAAAGTCACAGAATGAATCACTAGAAGAAACTGAAGTTAGGCTCCAACTAGAAAGAAGACGATCATTTCAAAGAATGCAAAATGAAAATGCATAGGAAGTCAAAGGAGAAAGTTGGCTACATGAGGTTAACATAGGGCTCTTATTGATGCGGAAAATGAGGAAAAACATTGATGGATGAAAAGAAACCTAGCTCTAATAAAATATGCAGCAGTTCAATATAACACATGTAACAAAAATACTTTTGCCTTATTATGTTGGTCACTTTGAAATGCCAGTCATTTTTTACCAGTGCCCCTTTAATTTTAAATTTAATAATTACTATCAGAAAGATAAGATACTAATGCTTAACCCAAGTGAATCATCAGCATATAGTCATGATTTGATGTGTAATCCAAGGAATTCAAATCACAAAGATTTCATAGACAGATCCAGATTTTATAATTCAGCACTTTTCTTTACTTTTATGGGAACACAAGTATTAAAAGCTCCTGGTACATAAATAATCCCATCATTTTTATGGGTACTATGCTAGTTATAAATGAATAAGTATAGTCATGTATGTTTATAAAAGAAAAAAACTTAGAAAGCACGCCTACAGCCCATTTATCTATAACTGATTTCTGTATCCTCATATTCTGGTATATATTTGAATCATTGTTTTGAAATTGGTGTTCATTTATTTTCTAGCTTATTGAACCTATTTTTATCTATCTTTTTGAGCTTCCATACTTCCCTTTTTGAATTTCAATTAAAAGCATCTTTTTTTATTCCATCTCAGGCCTACCATGAACAGTTGTCATTTTTGAAAAATCTACATTATGCCTGTGTTCTCGAATAGTTTCACAAATTGCTTTTGCTTTCAGATTCAGTAAATGTTGATACAAAGTATTTTTCTTTATAAAGCTTAGTTCTCTTTATGCTTCTCTAAGTGGATGCTTTAGCATTAAAATATTTTAAAAATATCTTATAATAGATCAAAATCTTGAAAATTAGTCATTTTATGAATTTTGATTAATAGAAATATTATGGAATTAATAGATAGGATGTGAGTGTACTATCTAAACAGTTATGACTGTTATTTAGGGTTCAGCATTTTATATTTTACATGAAATTCTGATGAAAAGCTGTAGCCTCTGTAAATTAAATATAAACTGTTAGTAACTTGTAAAAGTGTAAACGTTAAAATTTTTATGGTTACTATTTTAGTCTTTTTTAACAATTTTTTTTTCTTTTTAAAGTCTTAATCTCACTTTTGTTCATTTATTGGCTCAGACACAGTTGACATTATAACATTGAGTTATCTATAAAGTTTAAGGTATTTTTCTCATTATTTAAAAGTCAGCAATTATTTTTTTGCAGGAAGGTCTATCTTCATTTCAAGATGGAGATGGTCCATGTGATGGATCCAATCCAGAAAAAGGTAATTTCATTTTGTCTACACTTGTCTGTTCATCATAATATCAATAATGTACATCTATAGGAATCAAATAATGGAAAAGATAAGATGATCAATATTTGTTTTAATACAATCAGGTTACATCATTAAGAATTGTTTACTAAGAATGTGTGAATCCTTATATTGACAATGTTACTATCATTTTATATTTAGTTTCATATCCAGTAGATTAAAAACTTGGTGCAGAAGGGTGTTATCAACCAGTTAAGGAGGAGCATGACCCTGAAAGATAATGTGTTTATTTTGTCAAAATTCAATTTTGAGAAATCTCTTCCTTCACACACAAAAACAAACTATTGTTATATCTGGATTCCAATTATATTGAATAAATACCTACTTTTCAGATAATTTCTACATGTTTTTATTTTGGATTACAAAACAAACCAATAAGATATCAATATTTTCAAATAAAATATTTTTGCAAACAAATATTATGGCATATTTTTGTAGAAAATTTATTAATAGTATTTTGCATAAAAATGTTTTCTTTGTTTAATTTTGATTTTTGGTAGCTTAGTTCTAAATTTCTTATTTTTTTGTTAGGAGCTAATGATACGATTAACAGATGAAAAAGATTTGTTTTTCCTGTACACATTGAAGCTAGGAGAAGAGGATTTTCAGTAGTAAGTATTTATGGACATTTATTATTTTGCACAGGATTTTAAAAAGATGTTTTCTAAAGTTTTTAAATTTTTTAATCAATATTTCTAATGTGAACATCTCAGTTTTAATTTTATCAACCATTTATTTCCTCAGCCCTGTCAGCAGAGCTTAGAATACCCTCACTATATCCTTTGTAGAGGGGACCCAGTCAGTTGGGGCTGTAGAATAGACCGACTGCACCTCTGCAGAGGGATAAAATACCCCCACTCATGAGTGTCCTAGATATGACACTAAACCATCTAATGGTAAGGCTCCATTTCTAGACCGTTAGGAAATATTGAGTATCCCTTCATTGCTATTATTCCCAGGTCCACTTTGACATGGAGTAGTAGTAACTGTTAGGGTCCCATGTGTAGGCTAAATAGAACTGTTTAACCATTTAACTGTGTGCAAACAAATGACTGATGTTAAATTGAATTGTTAGTGTTACATAGCAATACTTGAGACCATTTACCTGTATGCAAATGAATGACTAAAGTTGAATAGCAATACTTGAAATTCTTTAACTGTGTATAAAAATTGAATTATTAGTATTACATAGCAATACTAAGAACCATTTGTGTGCAAATAAAACTATTTGTGTGAAATACTTAAGACTGTTTAACTGAGAGCAAAAATTGAAATGTTGGTATTACATAGCAATATGTAAAACTATTTAACTGTATGCAAATGAATAGTGTTGAATAGAATTATTAGTGTTAAAAGCAATATTTGTAACTACTTCATTCTGTACAAATAAAAGATTAATATTAAATAGAAATACTTGAACGTATTTAACAAATAAATGAGCTCTGGCTTGTTTAAAAATGTCATCTTCTAACTGTTTTACAAATCATATATATGTATATAAACAGGATTTGGCATTAAATAACCTACAAGAGTTGATATGCCATAAAACCCATCCAGTCAACCAACCAACCCTGCAGAGGAGGTTAGATCTTCCCAAAAAGATGTGTCCTGAATATGACACTAAACTGTATTTAATGGTGAGGTTCCAGTTCTGGAAATCTGGGGAGTGTGATGAACCCCTTCATTGCTATTACTTCCAGTTCCATTCTGACCTGGAGTGGTAGTACTTGTTAGGTTTTCATCTATGGGTCAAATAGATCTGTTTAAAAATCATTCCTATTTGTTAGAACCATGTGGAAAAAACTGTTGAGAAACAACTATATAAAAAACATAAATATGAAAGTACAATGAACGTCATTCTCTAATCTCTGGGAAAAAAATTATTGAAGATAAGTTGACATGCTGTTTAAATCAATCAATCATTTATTTCACTGTTCAGGCATTCAAAGGAAATAAATGCTGTGAAATCTTTCTGAATCTTGATATTTATGATATTTGTTACTCATTCTCATGATTTGTTATGGTGTTTAGTTTTTGTGAAGATATTAGCTGATTTAATTCACTTCACTGAGTAAAATTATATCCCAATAAAGTAGTCTGCCAAGCAGATAAATATTTTGAATAATGAATGAATGAAACTGTAATACTTTCAATGTAAATTAATAACAATCGTGCTTGGTGGGTGTATCAATTTTATGGTAATATATTTTATTGGAAATTATGTTTACCTGATGTGGTAATACATTGATTAGACATTGTCACTGGAGTCTTACAAGGAGATACATTAGTATCATATATGTTTACAATCTGCTTAAAATATTTTAAAAATTGATAGATCTAATAAAAGAAAATGGCTTTACATTAAAAAAAAAGGCAAGAAGCAAATGATATCCTGCAGAAACTATGACAGATGCAGACTATACATGATCTTCTCACTAATATATCTGCCCAAGCTAAGTCCCTGCTACATAGTGTCTGACGTTATGAATCTAGCCCTGGCCGATGCGTTTAGTTCCGCCTGGGAATTTTCGCCGACATTCAATTCCTCGGCTCTGCTTGCCAATTTGAGATAACTATTACCATTCCCCACGTTGTGTCTTTTGATTCGAATGGCAGTGTTCTAGCTAACTCAGATCGTTTCCAATTTTGGCCAGAATCCACACCGAAATAAAATTGTTGTTGGGAGAGAGATTGTACCTGTTGCGGTTCACAAAATTCATAAGAAGAAGGAAAACAACGCTTTCAAATTTCTCCAAGCTATTGTTTTTATCTATGATGTATGTATTTACAAAATGTGTAGAATACAATAAGGAAGAAAAAAAAGGAAAAGGTCTTATGAAACTTATTTGTTTGTTTGGAAAATGTGACAGATCAAACAGGTGTAAGGGAGGCAATTATTGTTCTTGGTTTTCTTAGCAGAAAAATAATCAGTTGTCTCGGCTTTTACTTTGAACTCTCGGTTCTTGACTAATCTTGGCTTCGAATCAAAGTTCTAAGATGAGTACTGCACTGGACCCTTCTCTGTCTCTCTGGATCTCTCGTCTTCCTTGATCTGATCTGTACTGATCTATGGGCATCGTGCCTTTCTTATATAAATTGGGGGTGGAGTTTCGATGATCTCTGGGCACGCCTATACGTAAAGATATGTAAATCGCCAAGTTGACCAACTTTTTCCACATATGGCCGACGCTGCATTTTAAGAGATACTTAAAATCTAGCTTCAGTACCCCCTGCTGATACCGAGCAGACTATCAGTGCTTGAGAAAGGATAAATCCACTTACATGGTCTCAATCTTTAGCTTAAACTTATTCTTGCTTTGACCACACATACTTTTATTACTATCTCCACTGCAAGATACACTTAAGTTGGTTGCATCTTTAGCTTGAATCTTCCTTCACTTTTCTGAACCATATGGACTCTATTACCATCTCCACCATAAGATCCACTTAAGTTGTTTTTTTATTTCCAGTCTGAACCTTCATTCACCCCTTAGCCTGTACAAACTTCATTACTGTTTTCTTTTATGTTATTGCAAGATTCACTTTAAAGAATCTCAGGACATCGGTCGAAAGTTTAAGAAATAAATAAACAAAATAGGATAGGAAATAAAATGATAAGAAGAAGAGAGAAAGAAAAAAAAGAATTTTCCTTAATTATTTCCCTAGAATTGTTAAGTAATCAGTCTGGGGGTGGGGTGGAGTTCTCTCTGTCACAGTGAGGAACAAGCAACTGAAGATATTGGCCTCTACATAAATGCAAATAAAACAGAGTACATGTGTTTTAAACAAGGAGCCATCTCCACTTTAAGTAGCAGGCCTCTAAAATTAGTTGACCTGTTCATATACCTTAGCAGCAATATCTCATCTGAAAATGATGCCAACATATGCCTAGTGAAGGCATAGAATGCTATTGACAGGTTATTAATCATATGGAAATCTGATTTCTCTGATAAAATAAATTGGGATTTCTTCCAAAGTGTGGCTGTATCAGCGCTGCTGTATTGATGAACCACAGGGACTCTAACAAAATGCATGGAAAAAAGCTAGATGGGAACTACACAAGAATGCTATGTACTGTTTTGAACAAATATTGGAAGCAATACCCTATAAACCAACAGCTTAACAGCCACTTACTCTCTATCTCCCAAACCATTCTAGTAAGATGAACAATACTTGCAGGGCACTGCTGGAGAAGCAAGAATGAACTCATAAGCAATGTTATTCTATGGATTCTTACAAATAGATGTGACAGTGTTTGCTGACCACTAAGACTTAGTTACATCAACTATATGTGGATGCTGGATCTAGTTTGGAGGACCTGATGGGAGTGATAGATGATAGACAGTTGATGAGAGAGAGTCAGGGAACTCCATGCTGTCAGTGTGACTTGATGTTTTAAGTAAAAATTGTACTAATGTCTATTTTATTCTATTTTTTGTTTTTTCTTTCATCTAGCCTGAAGAGTCAGCAGGGCCTTCTGGTTGATTTCAGTGCCTTCCCTCAACGCGTGGTAGATTTACTGAATATGTGTTTGCTGGAAGAAGGAAAAGAACTTCCAAAGTAAGTAGTGAAATTCTAAGGGAGAGTGAAGGGTTAAGTTTAATTTTCTTTTTTTTTTTTTTTTTTTTTTTTTACTTCATAGTTGTAAAAGAAATACTTGTTAAAATATTCAGAAAAATCTGAATTTGTTAGGATTTTGATAAGGTGGAAAAACTCTAGAAACAGAGATCATTTAGGTATTTGGAATAATACAAACAAATTAACTACCAGTATCAGTTATAATAAAATAAGATCCATTAAAACATCAGGCAAAGAATTTAGAATCCAATGGAACAAACTGAAGAGATCATGTTTCTTGTACATTGTATTAAATGTGACCTGTAAATGGAGTTCTCTCATTGAGAACTATACTAGATATTGATTCATTTAGTGAATGTCTGGTTAGCTGATATCTTTCTCATGTATGATACCCTAAGAATTAGATAAACTTGTTTCGTTTTTTTTTTTTTTTTTTACTACATTACTTTTTTGTTTATTTTTCTTTTTATACTTATGTCAAAATGTCTTTTTATATTTTCTGAGTTTATGGAGTATTTTAAATTTAGAAAACATTACTAGTTTATTGATTTAAAAAAAAATAGTAATTGCTGTAAATCAGTTTGGCAATATTGTTTTATGTCTACCGTTCACTTTATTTATTGCGTTTATTTTTCTTTTATCATCAAGAGGACAAAAATAAATTGGTGTGTGTATGTATATGTATAGACATATATATATATAGAGAGAGAGAGAAAGAGTGTTAGATAATGAATGACAGGGTACTTTATATCTGATCAAGATAGTAGCAGCTCAGTCAGCTGGAGCTGTAGAATATGCCTAATGTATCTCTAGAGAGGTAAATAAATGAGTGTTCTGGATATGACACTAAACCATCTGATGATGAAGCTCCAGTCTTGAAACTGTAGGGAAGGTGGAGTATCCTTTCATTTCCATTACTCTCAGGTCCACTCTGACCTGGAGTGGTAGTACCTGTTAGAGTAGCATCTATGGGTCAAACTGTTTAACTATTGTGTGCAAACAAATGACGGATGTTAAATTGAATTGTTAATGTTATGTAACAATGCTTAAAATCATTTTAGTGTGTGCAAATAAAATTATTGGTGTTAGATGGCAATACTTGAAGCAATTTAACTGTTTGTCAACAGATGATTAATACCAAGAATTATTCCTGTTAGACTGAAATGCTCAAAACCATTTAACTGTGTGTGAAAAATGAATTATTGGTTTTATATAGCAATACTTAGAACCATTTGACTACTTGCAATAAATAAATAGTGTTGAATAGAATTATTAGTGTTGAATAGCTATACTTGAAACCATGAAATTGTGTGCAAATAAATCTATTAGTATCAATAATACTTGAACCCATTTCACTATGTGCAAACAAATGATTAATATTAAATAGATTCATTAGTGTTAGAAAGTTATCTACAAACTATTCATTTACAAATCATATATATATATATATATATATATATATATATATATATATATAAAGAGGATTTGGCATTAAATAACCTACAGGAGTTGATATGTCATAAAACCCAACCAAACCAATTAAGATAGTGGCCTCAACTGAGTTGGCAAGTTGAAGTAGAATTCTTTTAAATCTCTTGAATAAAGAAATCATAGGAAGAAAAAAAAAGTTGAAAGGAAAGAAGTTGAAAAAGACAAAGAACACAAAATAATGTGTAAAAGGGAGAAGACTAAAATATAAAAAGCTATTGTGAATAGTAAAAATGAAAATGTAGGAGCAAGAGGGAAAGATAAAGGAGAATAGTCTCTCTCTCTCTCTTTTTGCTTTGACTTGCATCAAATAATATCTTGTGTTACAATAACAATTGGATTTCTCATTACTCTGTCCAGGTTGCATGACCAATGACTATATAATAAAAAAGGAGGAATCCCTTTTATTTGAATCTCTTTTAGCTACTCTCAGTGTTGGTATGTTTAGTGTAATGTTATTGTCATAGGAAATGGAATCAGCTACCTAAGTTCAAATCTTGGATGAGGCTGCTTGCATTACACTAATGCCCTTGGGAAAGGCATGAATCCACCTGTTCTCTCTCTAGTTATGGGTAAATAGTATGGCAGAATGGGTTATTTAGCTTTGGTAAAGCAACCATTTTAGGAGAAGAAAAACTCTATATTCAAACCTGCTTTACTCCACTTAAAGATTGACCTTGTGTCATGTCCTACACGCCGCAGAGGGGTTTTATCCTTTGATTTTCAACACTATGAAATAGGTGTCAAATAATTAGCTAACTTGCCTGCTAACCTTTTGACAATTTTCTCTTCATTAATTGTCTCTTTCTGGGTCTTTGTTGACAATTTGTTACTTGGCTCTAAAGGTATTTAATAACTAAAACAAAGTTGAACAAAGGAAATTTTATTACATTTTGTTTTGGTAGGCTCTGATAGTCATTAAATCTTTATTTATTATTCAGATTTATTCTACAATTTGTGGGCCAAGGAGGAAGCAATGGAGATCGTTGTGTTCATGTTCTGAACATCGTAGAAACAAATCCTTTTAAGCATTTGATCCACTTGTCTTTAAAGTTTATCCCGGGACAAGACAGTGACATCAAAAAGTACCTTGCTGATTGTTTGAAACAATTGAAAGAGACGAATGAACTCCTCCATCAACGCTTGGAGCACACAAATGAAGACCTCACTCAGCGTCTACAACAAACTCAGGAAGTAAGTTGCAATTTGTATCTACTAGGGTGAGTAAAAAATTTTGCAATATTTTGATAATGTGAGGCACAATTCAGCAACTCTGGATGCTTTGGCCAAGGTTGTGAACATGATGAACTACACTGGATTGTGAGATGCTGAGATTACCTTATACTCCCCAAGTGCTACTTGCTAGATTTGTCTCTATGGCTTGGAGTACGGCCTCAAAACTGACCTTGTCCAATTTACAAGGTTCTTGGAACACAAGCAAAATTTTTTTTAACCATCTGCTTACTGTACTGTGATCAACTGTGCCTTCACCTTTTACATAACAAATGTTTCTGGTTGTTCCCCTGGTGTTATGGCCCAGTTTGAACTAATAAAGCATAAGTTCCTAAATTAGAGTTCATTGCATGTTTATCTGTACTGCTTTCAAATCATATGGAGTAAAGCAATGCACATGTTACCTTACAATCTACCAACCAGAGTGGGTTCCTTACATGGTTTGAACTGATTTTATTATGTGATATATTTACTGCAAATTAGCACAAACCAAAATATGGCAAAAATTTTTATTCACCCTAGTAATAAGTTACAATGTCAAAATTCAAATTGGTTTTGCCTAGTTTTAACTGAAATAATAAGCAAATCCAATAGAAAGCAAGAAAGTCATTTCCATCCTGTTGGCATGACTTAAGAATATGCTGACTGTATCCCATGCAAAAGCGTAAGATATCCCCCTTCCCCCCCCAAAAGTGTGTCCTACCTATGATACTAAACTGCATCTGGTGGTGAAGTTCCAGTTCTGGTGATCTGGGGAGTGTGGAGTACCTCTTCATTGCTATTACTCTGATTCAAAGTGGTTGTACCTGTTAGGGTCCCATCTGTGGACCCAATAGATCTGTTTATAAATTAATTTGTATTGGGTAAGAATACTTGATACCATATAAGTGTAAATTATTTTTATCAAGAATAGTTACTTGAAGCTCTAATTGTTTACTCAGAATTATTTATGTGAACTCAGATGAAACAAAATTGAGCCTTGTCTACATTAAGTATTTAAGCCTCTGAAGTTAGTTGACCAATTCACATAACTCGGTATTAATATATCTACAGAAAGTGATATCAATATGTACATAGGAAAGGCATGGACTGCTATAGATAGGTTATCAATCTTATGGAAATCTGGTCTTTCTGATAAAATAAAACAGAAATTCTTCCAAGCTGTGTATTACTATTATATGGTTGCATCACTTGGACTTTAACCAAATGCTTTGAGCAAAGCTAGATGGAAACTACACAAGGATGCTGCATGCTGTTTTAAGCAAATCCTGGAAGCAGATTCCCACAAAACAGTAGCTTTATTGCCACTTACCTCACGTCCCATAAACCATCTACCTAAGATGAGCAAGACATGTTGGGTACAGCTGGAGAAGTAAGAATGAACTCATAAGTGACATTTTCCTGTGAACTCCAGTGTTGGCCAAACAAAAACTCACATTTATCAGCTCTCTTTTGACACTGAATGCCGTCTAGAGGGTCTATCAAGAGTGATGGTCAATAGGGATGAATGGTGAGTCATGAGAGTTCATGCTATCAGCATGACTTGATGATTATTAGTTACTTGAAACTGTTTACAAACAAATAACTATTGTTAAATAGAAATAATTACTTGAAATCATATAATTATGAGTAGTAAATAGAAATATATGAAACCAAAATGTCTTAAAAAAATTAACTTAAATAATCATAGAAATGATTTTTATTTGAAAGTTACAGTGAATTACTAATTCAGACTGATAAGAATGTTGGTCCAGTGATCTAATGAGTCATGAGAACTACATTAATTCATTTTTAATAGTGTGATACTTTTCTTCCACATTTCATATGCTTTAGTATGCACATTTTATTTTTAATGGTTCATAGAAAGATGTTGTAAAAACCAATTTGCATATGATTAGCATATTGTGTCACTAGCTTGTAAAGTATATTACTAAATTTAGAATGAGAGTGATACTCAATTTCAGTGACAATGCAAGGTAGTGGAAGGTGATTTCTTTGATTTGTACTTCAGTGATTCTGATTTTGATGACAAATTTGAAGAATAACCCTGAAAATATAGTTTCATTTTGATAGATTTTGTGACTGTGCCATGATATAAAGATGTTGCATTTTATGTTAATCAAGGTATATCTGAATACAATAAATAGTGAATATGGATAAAAAAAATGTTCTAGTTATTATTTGTGTACATAATCTAGGGATGTTAATTTCAGCCAATTGTAACAAATTGATTCATTATCTTTCAAGTTGGTACATAAAAATTTAATCAGCACAGTGAGGGTTGTTTGAAAGTTACTTCCAAAGAAATTCATTGAATTTTATAGAAATATCTATGTAATAATATTCAATATTTTTATTTATTGTAATAATATTCAATTATTGTTTATTAACTTTTAAAACTGTTAAAAAAGAATATTTTAGTCTGTTTTCTCATGTTCAATAAATGTTTTTTATCTTTCATATTTTATAGTCTCTCACATCAAAATGTTCAGAATTGGAAAAGTTAAAATCTGAGTGGACATCCAAAATAAATGAAATTAAGAGTTCTCACAAAGAAGAACTTTCTTTGGAGAAAGAGAAGGCACTTGAGGTAAATTTTTAGAATCTTTAATCAATTATATTTCCCCCTCTTTTTATCTTTCTTAAAATCAGAAACATATGTGATGTTCTGTTATCTACATCAGCTTTAATGTTGACAAAAATCTTGATCTGTTTATCCTGTTTGTAAAAAGATTAAAGAGAGGGGCTTATATTTAACTTTTACATTTGTTTTTATTTTTTACCCTTTTTCTCTCCAGGTGAAAAGCAGTTGTCAATCAAAACTTGAACATGACCGAAAAGATTTAGAACAGTCTCATCTGAGAATTGTTAAGCAGATGGAGGCTAAACTGTATGATTTAGAAAATACAAATAAGGTGAGCCATTGTGAAAGTATTTACTGACAAATATAGGAATAATTTTATGTTCTATTCTTAAATTGTAAAGATGCACAATAATTTTGACAAGTTGCACTCATCTATATTATAATGTGGTGATTTTTTAATGTATATTATTGTAATGCAGTACTAGTGAGATTTTTGTTAGTGCAATAGAATTAAAATGTGTTAACTTAGAGAATAAACCAAATTCCAATGCTGTTTGCAAAATGATGATGGTATGGGGCTTGTGTTCATACTCCCTCCAATCATTATAGGTAACATGACTGTAAGGTAATAATTGTTAAATGCTAATTATAGAGTACTTTTTATTTGCAATTAATCACAATATCATCATCATCAAGCCATGCTGACTGCATGGATTCCCTTGACTCTCTCTCATCATTTGTCCCTGTTGATCATCATTCTTTGCAACTCCTCTAGACGACATCCAGTGTCCACACAGCTGATACATGTAAGTTTTTCTGGGTCTGCCGACACTGGTGTGTTCATATGTTGGAGTTCCTAGGAGAATGTTTCTGAGTTTGTCCTTACTTCTCCTGCAGTGTCCAGCATGTTTTGTTCATTTTACTTGGATTGTTTATGAAATAAGTGGTAAGTGGTTGTATAGCTGCTGCTTTATAGGATGCTGCTTCCAGGATTTGCTCAAAACAACGTACAGCTTTTTTTTCTTCAAGCATTTTGTTAAAGTCCAAGTAGTGTATACAGTAGTAGTTGTAGTAGTAAATGGCAATACTATAGTACTAAACTGCTACATCTTAGAAGAATTCCTATTTTATTTTATCAGAGTGATCAAATTTCCATATGGTCATTAACCTGTCAATAGCAGTTCATGCCTTACCTATGTGTATGTTGACTTCACATTCAGTAGATGACATATTGCTTCTGGTCTACTAATTTTGGAGGCTTGCTATTTAATGAGATGGTAAAATATAGATAGGATGTCATATGACTTTGAAAAACTTCTAAAGATACCTTATATTTATTCATATATAAATGAATAAATATAATTATCCAAAAGTTGTCTCAGAAATACTCTACCTAAAAATGTTACTTCAGCTTGTTGGAAATGTTTCATTTATGGTTTTTTAGCTTTTATTGAGTTTTGTATATATTTTTATTGTGTTCTCTTTTCAGGAATTACAAGAAAAGAAATACAAACTAGAATCTAGCCATCGTGAGATGAGGTCACGAATATCATCACAAGAGGATGAATTGCAGCATCTGAAACAGGAACTGCAGGCTCTGCGTAAGCAAAATTCAGCCATGGATGCTGACCTTCATGAACAAGAGAAAATCATCAACCAGCAACGAACAAGGATTGCAGTTCTAGAACAAGAAGTCAAAGATAAAGAACAGGTTTTGGCAAGATCTTCAGATTTATTAGGATCAGAGCAAGACCAGAAAGTAAGCATTTTCAAAAACCCATATGGTATATTGATTTACATACTAAGAAATAGTATTAAGTAACCAGCAAAGTTTGCATCATTTTTAATGTTCACTTTATTTAAAAAATCTTCTTTTTTTTTTTATCAGTTTAAGAAAGTATTTTGTTTAATATGTGACCTTCACTATACAACTAGATAACTTTTAGAAAAGTATATCTCCAGCAACAATAAATGACATCAATATCATGGTGTAAAAATTGATTGAGAGTTTTGTCTTCTGAATTAATGGAAACTTTGGAAAAAAACAACAGAAGCTGTTCATAGAACATGTACAGCATTTGGGAAAGATGAAATTAGGGACTACTTTTTTTTTTTTTTTAAACCAGTTCAGGAGGTTTTCAACCAGAAATGAATCATTTTAGGATATACTTTGTATAAGACAACTAGTAAGGATTAATGATTATGACAAGATGTATTGAGTTTAAGGTTCAACATGAATGCTGAAACTCAGTCAGCTTTTGCACTGCATTGGAAGAAAATAGACACTCTAGGCAAATGGATACCCTATGGATTTAGTGAAGAAAACAAATGGCAATGAATCACAATATGCTTGTTACTTTCTTCATACCAAAAAAATTAATCATTTGTTTGGTTGGTGCTAGAAAGGATTTGTGTCCCCACTCACTAAGGTCCAATATTAACATTAGTATATCCATTGATACACTAAATAAATTAGAGGAAAGACAAGACAAGACAATTTACACATATATGAACAACATACAAGAAGTATTAACAAGAATACAGGAATGTATTCAAACGGATAAAATGTGTACGTATTGTTCCATGAACAAGCAGTATATGATTGTACAAAAATGGTAAAAGTCTTACTTGATTACAGGGTTTAGCCATATGAGCTGTACATTTCAATACCAAGGCAAGAGGCAAAGTCTCTTTACTGTTCAATGAACAGAGATAAAAAGGCATATCTTAACTGTTTAAAGAACAGAGACAAGGAAGTTAAGTCTCTATCATTCAAAAAACAGACAAAAAGGATGAGAAGGATTCTATGATTCGCATGTGACCATGGGATGTTCAAAGTACATATCTTCAATATCAAAGGACAACATTTATTGTCTCCCTACTCGTTTTTAAATTGATTATTGATTTGTAATGTGAAATGCATCTTGTTTGTTAATCATAATGGATCATATGGCTGGCAATCGACGATTGAAAGTTCAAATTGTGTTCATCCAAAACACTGGTCCCCAAAGTGGTCAGTATCAAGCCCAAGAGGTCAATAAGACATTTGGGGATTTATTATAATGAGTATCTATTAGAAATTGTTGGTACAGAACTATATCAACATTCCATCATTGCCTACTTTGGTTAACTTCTAACAGATGGCAGTGATATTGTAATATGAAATCATTCCATGCACATTGTATCATTTACCTTACCTACCAAAGCAAAAATCCTTGTTTTGATTCTGATGGTTATATTCAACATAAAATCCTTTATAAATGGTAATTTGCATAGTTTTATTATTTTAGATGGTAGTATGTGTGTATATAGGTTAAATTGTATATAAAACTTAAGTGTCCATTTCACTTTGACAGTGTTTAATCCTTCTAATTAAGTAGTAAGAGTAAATTTCTGTTGAGCTTACAGCTTCCAAAGGAAAGTTTATATTGTTTTTATGCTCTAGAGCATGGGTCCTTAAAGTAGTTGATATCAACCCCCACGCTTAAGACATTTTAGGGCTTGATCAAAGATTGATACAGAGCCATATCAACGTCTCATTAGTGCTTGTTTTAGTAGACTTCCAACTAATGGTGATGAAATTGTTAATGTTTGTTTTCCTAGCAAATTCTGCTAAATCTATATGGTAAATATGTTGTGTCTGAAAGAAAGGAGTTTGCAGAAAAGAAACAAGAAGAAACTCTACACTTTAGAGATCCTTTTTTGTTTTAAAATTAAATGTAACAGATTTGTCCTATTTTACAGTATGTATCTTTTGCTTTTGTATTTGCATATGTTCTGAAATATAAAAACACTGATCTGTGTTCCTTGTACCTTGTTGATTCAATTAATTTAGCTGCCAACCCAACAACTATTATGCCAGCTACAGACCCTAAAATAAAGTATTAATAATATTCATTAGAATATTTGAAACTTGGAATTATTCACCTTCACTTCTAAATGAAATGAAGCCTGTGTGAAAGAGTATTTAGTAATTGTGCTATGAAACCAGCAAAGATGAAAGATCATCTATCATAGAATTCACTCTGATAAAAAGGATAAATGTTTTTTAGAAATTTTACAATTATAGATTTTTGATGTTATTTTAAACATGTAGTTAAATTTTTAGAGTTTGAATGGAAAGTTTAATAGAATAGAAATGTCTTTATCCTCTCATTTATTTTAATTTTATTTTAAAATTAGAATACAATTTAGATTTTTTTTTCTTTTTCAGAGGAAATATGAAGAAGAAATTGAAATAAAACAAAAAGAAATCACAAAACTGGAAAGCAAAGTGAAAGTGATGTCTATCGAAGTAAAGAAAGGAAATGACATCATTCGTAAATTGCAAGGAGACAATAAAAATTATCATGCCAAAGTAAGATCAGCCTATGGTTTTACTGTTTTATAACTACAAATGTGCACTATAATGTATTAGTGAATTTTTCATTTATCTCTGTTTATGCATGTATAGTGGACAAAGATTGAATAAAAACACTGATCTACAAATTAAATGAATTGAGTGAAAAGTTTATTGAAAAACAGAAGTTAGTCTTTACTTGTAAGAAAAAGTGATCATCAGATTGCAAATATTTGACTATATTTATATTAGAAGAAAAAAAGAGATAATACTTTCTATGTAGTAGTATGTGTGGTTGAAGTCTGAGTTGATAAATCCTGCATGTGTAATAGATCTTGTATGAGAGTGTCACTATATAGAGAGAAAAATTTATTTCTGTCTTAAACATATATGCAGTTGCAACTGAAATTTTTTATCCGCAAGGGACAGATGGAAAAGTAGTAAAAAAAATTTTTAATACAAGAAAAATATAAACAAAAATATTAATTCAATTTTTGATATGATTAAACGCTGTTAAAATTAAAGGCATTCTTGAAAGAAAAAAATGTTAAATTTTTACTCATAAGAAATAAACTGAAAAGTAGTTGAGTAAGTATGAAATAATTTCATACTTAAGAAATATTTATTTCTTCACTATTGAAGTTGGCTCAAAATTAAATTTTAAAAATTGATTTATCAATTGTATTTTTAACAATCTAGGTGGGAAAAGATTTCTTAAATTATTTTGAGTTTTGATCCTTCAAATTTTTCATGGCAAGTTAAATATTGTTGTCTTTGAAGTATCTTAAGAAATTTTAAAACTAGCACGAATGTGTTGATTGGTCAATAAATGCAAAAATACTGATACAAAAATTACAACTTCTGGAGTCTGTATTTTGCACAAAAAATTAACACTTTTTTAGTATGGAAATCAGTTGATTTTCCATACATGTATTATTGGTTAATATATGATTATTTGATGTAAATTCCAGCTGAGCTTATGGGAACAAATAAAGCTTTGTTTTGCTTTTTGCATTATCATTTAACCATATTGATATTGTGCTTAGAGTAAAACCCAAAGCTGTAGAGATAGATTAAACTCTTGTTACACAGCTATCTTCTTTCCTGTTTAGATATTTCATGAAGGCATCAATAAACTTGATGGTTGGGTAGGTGTATATGGGGATTTAGAAAGTCAAGCCCCATTTATTTGTATTTTTTCTCTGTATGCTATGTGTACAATGTCAATATGTTAAAAAAAAGTAATCATAATCATAGGAGATATTTGACTCTGTTTATTAATATAATCATCATGTTGATATCTTATTTCAACAGCAAATATCTCATAAACTATCAAAGATAACAAAATAATTTATAGTAGTTGCACATTTTAAAATTCAGAGTTATATTAAGATATCAAAAAAATACTAATTTATTTTGAATATTTCATTTTGAATGGAAATATTGACAAATCTCTGGATTGTTTTTTAAATTGTAACCATTATTTCTGAGAGAGGAATTATCTGTATATGTATTATATAATATTAATTAAAAAATATATATTTAATTAAAAGTAAAATATGATGACTATTGTGTTTGATAAACTTTTGACAAATCCGATGAAAAAAAAATTGAAAATATTTAATGATAAATAATTCATTATGATTCTTTTTTTATTCATCCATAGTATTTATTTTTGATTTTGACAAAAGTAGGATTTATTAATTCTAATCCTGGAAAAAATGTTATATGTGGGTAATTTGCTAAAATTGATATATATTTATTATCATTATTTTGTACTTTTCTTGCAACACTTTTTACATGCCTTATGTTTTCACTGCCATCATTATTATTGTTTTACTTAACTCTTTTTGTTGAGTTTTTACTTTTGTATTTATTTAATGAAAAGTTGTTAAAAGTCATGTCTCTCTGTAGATATTTATCTCCTATGAAGATAGCATTATTTTTGATATTTGCTGAAAAAGCAAATTGAATTCATGTCTTTACTAGATAAATATCTCACTGAAAATTATTTTGTTTACTTATTTGATGAATTAGAATTTAACATGTTTGTCATAAATATTTTAACTTTTAGCTCTGATGATTTTTCTATTGTTTAGGTGAAATTACGTAGCCAGATTGCTGCTGAACAAGAGAAAATTCTTTCAGAGAAAGATCAAGTCATAGAGAAAATGCAGCAAGAAATGTCTTCTGTGAAGGAAAATTTCAAGCAAAAGGAAGAGGAGGTATACTATGATATTTTTTTATAGGTTAACATTTTCCATTGAAATTTGACAGTTTGATATTTCAATTCATACTGTGTAATTTATAAAGGCAAGGGACATGGTATTCCCTTCTGTTTGATCAACAGATAAATAAATGATTTAAAATGATTACTGGATACTTAAAAATTCTCATTAAGTCAAATACAATTCCCTAAATGATCCCTGATTGTTCTTGGATAAAGTTTACCACTTGTATGTCTGCCTAAGAAATTACAACTCTCAGAGACCCTATATCTAAATACATGAAATTCACAAAAAAATTGAGCACAAAACACATTCAACTTATGCTTCAGGATGCAAACATCTTTCTTTAAAGGTATGTTATCATTCCTTTAACAGAAATACTGGAAATTGACTCTATATAGACCTTCTATTTTTAGTATCTGACAGGAATTGCCTGAACCCAAAATATCAGGTTTATGATGTATAGTAAAATAGTGTATAATGAAAATATTAGGGGTGCGAGTACAAAAAGTTCACTTTTGTTGTGTAGTTGGAACAGAACATGTTCTTCATGGTTTGGTTGATTTTCATCATTTTATATTTAGGAAATAAGTTACACAACAAATATCTGTAGACATGATAACTGAATAAATCCTTATCTTGTCTGTTTTCTTTTAATATTGCCTATTCACTTGTGAATCCATTTTTGCACTTGTGATATTGTCAATAGTAGTATTTTAATAATTCAAACTGGAATAAAATCAGAAAATTAGTTATTTCAATTACAAAGAAATGAAAGGGTTGTGTTTGTCTAATGCATTGTGTGTGTGTGTGCCGTTTTTCTTTTTTTTTTTTTTTTTTTTTTTTTTTTTTTATCTAATCACAATTTAAAATTTTTGTATTATAGAATAAGAAACTCAGTGAAAACTTGGAAAATACCAGGAAAAAACTTGAGGAAAGCAGAGAATTACTAAAAACTAATGAAAATGGTGAGAAATTTCTTCTGTATGTTTTTCTTATTTAAATTATCTTTTATTATAAAATTAGTTATTTACCATGAAAAAAATTCATGTATATTTTAAAATTTCTATGAGAAATGTAGTATCATATTTACTTTCTTTTTTGATATGAGAAAAACAACAATTTTATCAATGAAAAATCAGATGCTGTAATAATGGTCCATAATGATATTTATGCTTTTATTTAGTAATGAAAGATTCCAATTAGTGTTTCATAGTTATCTGCTATAGCAAGGATTTGGATAATTTAAAAATGATGTTCAGCACAAATGCAGGCCCTACAAAATCTCTCGTATATTGCTCTTATAAATTTTCCTATAATGTACTATTTTTGTTGGGTTACAAATACATATATACATCATAAGCATTTTAGTAATACGTGGTGCCTTCAATAAGTTTCCAGACTTTTTGTACAGGCATTTAAAATTGTTGTAGACTCTTGAAAATTCACTATGTTATTGCTATACATCTTATGAGATGACTGACCAATTATGATTTTAAATTCAAATGAACAGCTACAGCAGGAATTGGAATACACCCTACTAAAGCCTGATTGTCACAGCTGATGAATTTCAAAAATGTGATCTGGACGTGAGGACACTTTAGAAGAATGATATGCAATAAAATTCAGTTTTAAACTTGGAAAAAATGCCACAGAAACGTATGGAATGCTTCAGACTGCTTTTGGCTCATCTTGCATGAATTGAGCATCAGTTTTTGAGTGACATAAGAGATTCAAGGAAGGCAAGGAGCCTGTGAGGGATGATGAGAGGTGTGGGAGGAGTAAGGAAGTCAGAACACTAGAGTTGATTGGCCAAAGGGTTAGGGTTACTATGTTGAGGTTTTAAGGGAGTTCAGGAAGAGATTCCGTCGGAAGAGGCCAGCACTCTTCAAATTGGGTCAGTGGCATTTCCACCAGGACAATGCACCAGTCTACAACTCCATCCTTGTCACAGACTATTTGAGCAAGATGGGCATCAAGATAATTCCTCACCCTCCCTATAGTCCAGACCTTGCTCTCTGTGACTTTTGGTTATTCCCTAAGCCAGAGGCTGTCGTTATGAGACAATTGAGGAGATGAGAGAGGCTGTGAAGAAGGTCATTGACACACTCACACGAGAGGACTTCCATGGGGTCTTCCATAAGTTGTTGGAACGATACAACAAGTGCATTGCAGCCGGAGGAGATTACTTTGAAGGGAACTAGTGTTTCATGTGTGTATTATCAATAAAAGTACCCATACGAAAAAAAGTCTGGAAACTTATTTAATTATCCTTGTATGTAAATAAATGTCTTAATTAATCATTTGGAATGTCTTCACTGACTTATTATTTTTTCTGTATTGAGCTATCTGACTTGTAAACTGGTTTTTGAAGTTATATTTTCCTCAAATTTGTTATTAATTACTGCATATTAATGAGGTTCTCTAACACTGGAGAGTAAATCATAAATTTCCTGTTTATTGCTTTAATCATACTTTTTTTTTTTTTACATATAGATCTTAGTTAAGTATAATATTAGGTTCAAATTAAATTAATGAAAATTTTTTTTGTTTTTTGTCATTTAAAAAAAATAACATCAGAAAATGAGTTTTTTGTAAAAATGGGAAATTTGAATAAATCCCAACTTTAGGCCATGTTTTTGTTTATGGACAATTTGATGTTCTTTTGTTGCAGTGATTCAGTGGTTGAATAAACAGGTGAATGAAGTTCAATTGAGTGGCACTCGAACTGGAATAAATGAGTTGAGTCATCACATTAATGGTACTACTGCAGGAATCAATTTCAGAAACCATTCCACATCAGTATCTGTTGTAAGTAGCACTTAATACACATTTGTTATAAGGAAAAAATGTTTAAATCTAGTTTAGCTATGTGATCAAATATCAAATCATTGATTATTAACAATTGTTTTTGACTAGTATTTTCTTTCATTTAAATTTTATTTACTTGTTATCATAACTATTCAGACTGTCATCCTACAGCCATCAATAAACAGTGCAAATAATAATAAAAACCATAACGTCTTCATAAAGTTTTTAAGTGGTTCAGTCCAGTTTGCTAACTGATCACTTAATTATCCAAGTGGTCAGTCAGCAATGTTTTCCTTTGGTCAAGTAACGATATTTTTGTTTGTCCATTGATCAGAATAGTAATCAACTAAGTCTGGTTGGTCATGTTCAGTTAATTGGTTGAGTGATTTGTCAGTTATTCAATCACTCGTAAATTAGTCTTTTCATTATATTGTCCATCATTCAAGGTCAATTATTAAGTTACCTGAGACTTGTTAAGCAATGTTTACAGATAAGTAGCCAGCCATAAGGATCTGCTTCATCAGCAACACTTTTTTTACTTTATTTTTAAATTTTCAATTGTAAATAGAACCGATTTCATGTACAGCTACACTAGATTTTTGTACAATATATGAACAAACATCACTCGCCATTGTTCAAGTACAGTAGCAGGAATTAAAGTTTTTACTTTCTATTCTTCATAAAATTTATCAAAAACTCTTATTGGAAAAGAAGACTTCATTTTTGTTAGCCATCCTCTTATTTGACAGAATATGCTGACTATTTCTTTTGCAGAGAGGTAAGAGGCCCACAAAAAGGTTTGTCAAGAGTATGACACTAAACTACATCTGAGGGTGAGACTCCAGTTCTGGACCTCTGGGAGTGTGGAATACCTCTTCATTGCCATTACTCCCTGGTCCACTCTAACCCAGAGTGGTAGTACCTGTTATGGTCCCATCAATAGATCAAATAGATTTGTTTAAAAATTATTAGTATTAGATAGGAATACATGAAACCATACAATTGTGTACAAATTATTTGTATTAGAAAGAAACGCTTAATATATGACTGTGCAAAACCGCTTAAGAAACAACTGCACAAAAAATGTAAATATGAACATACAATGAATGAAATTCCTTTACCTCTAAGCATAGAATAACATTAGATAGGTTGACATGCTGTTAAAATCAATCTTATTTTGCTGGTTGGTAGCTTATTGTTAATCTAATTAGGTACTATTAAGTCTTATTCAGTTTTATTCTTTTTAGTTCAGGTGAGTTAGATATAATTGTGATTGATTTTAACACTGATACCACTCTAAAAGTTTTTACAGATCCTACTTCCTAAAGTTGTAAAGGATTGAACAATTTTAACATATCCTTAGTTCATTTCTAATCATATCCTCATAAAGAAATAATAAACATAAAACTTACATTGTGTAATAATAATTAATATTTTTTTCTTGATTTTTGGCTTATGGCAAGATTTTTGCTGATTTTATACATAATTGATTGATTTCAGATGCATAAATTATTTTATCAAAGAAAGCACATTTATCAAAAGAACCATTTAAATGGTATGGTCCTACGAGTGCATGTTGTTATGTGGGCCACTTATAGATTGGTCTGTCTCTGGCGAGTCTGTTTGTTTGAACTTCCTGTGCCCACATTGTGTTGTTACATCTGCAAGAAAGTCAGTCATGGAAGAGCTGGCTCGGACTCCTCTCAGTTCTGGCTGGGTTTGTAGATCAAATTCCCTAGTGCTATTAACTACTTCAATAACTCAGAAATGCTCATTAACAGATCTGAATAAAATAAAACCTTTATTTATAATACAATGATTAAAATCATGTATATATAATAATGGGTTTCTATTCCAAGGTAGGAATCTCTTTAACTAGGGGATTCTTTAGCTGAAGGTAACAAGTTGACTGGCAATAATGTGTATGGCTAATTAGCTTCAAATCAGTCCTCTATCTGGGTAGTTTTGAAGGAAATTCTGGTTGAATGGTCAACTTCAGGACTTTAAGTGGGAAAGCTTGTGGTAAAGGCTTTGGTTATCTAGCGATGAAACCAACCTTTGATCTTCTCTTCCCTTTTAGGTGTTTTCTTTTATAGGGTTCCGAACCCCTGATTGCATGGTTCCAATTGGCCAGTTAATAAAAGCCCTGGACCAATGGCCTCATATTGTAACTATCAGAGAAGGGAAGGAAAGCCTCTAGGGCCCACATTTGATTGGTCAGCCAATCGAAATTATGGCCTTGTTTTGCACATCTTGGGGAGGAGGCAAAAGTTCTGCCCCTCTTTTCTTTGATTGGTGAGCCAATCACTAATACTCTATTATTGTATCATGGCCTTGCGTCACACCTTTAGCTAAAAAACCATCAAGTTTCAATCATTCTAATCCTGGCTCAACCCTGACTTTTCAAACAAATCATTTCTGTGCACCCACAATCAAAATTAAAACAATGACCTTTTTAAAATTATTATGTTTTAATAATCTATACTAAACAACTGTGACAGTGCATAAATATTTATCCCAGGACGAGGGTTTATTTTACGCACATGTGATGTCGGGGCAGTCTGGCACTTGACCCCTCGCAAAATAAGTCCTAGTTAAGATTCCTTTTTCGGGCATATGGGAACTGGCAGATAGTGTGGGGGTCAATTTAGGGCTAGACAGACCGCTGCTGGCAGGGGGGTTTCCGAATTTCACGTTACACACACCCACCAAGCCACTTCGTTTTCCTACCCCCAGGATAACAGAAAAACATGGACTTCTAGGTTGAGATAAGATATTATTATTCACTGTAGCCGGCAATTCCAATTTTCCGTGTAATGTTTTTAAAGGCAAATAGGACATTTAGCGAGAATAAATTGAAGCGAAATGAAGCTGAAAAGGAAATATGCAAAAGAAGGTAACTCGCTGGGTAAATAACACAACAAATAAATTTCAACTAGGGGACATTTAAAATATAACCAAAACTTTAATAGTCAAGGTCCAAACAAATATTTATGGGGGCCGGCTATATTTCCCCGGCAAACAGTCTCCAACATAAATGTCTTTCTGTCTTCCTTTTTTCTTTTCTTTCTTTTTTCTTTCAATTGAGAGGGAGGGCATATAATTGCAATACTTACGAAGGGTAGATGGAGAAAACGGTTTTAAGGTTTACTTAGCTTTTTTGACGGGTTTCTTCTGAGATTTCTTTTCTTTTATGGGCTAGTGGGATTCTGTAGAGCTTGGCTCGAAGGCATCTGTTATCTCCTGTCCAAGAACTCTGTTCCGCTTCTTTTCCCGGAGTTTTTGGCTACAGCTTCAACACATCTTGACACACCGGCTGCTGTCCCAGAACTAACCGAAAAAAATCCTTTTTCCAATTTCCTCTGACAAAGAGGACCTCTTTTTTGGCTTTAGGCCTCTGGCCAATCATTTGACCTCTTTCTTCCTCCTCCACCTCCCCCTGTCATGCTATTCATTCGGGCTACTATAATGACCTCTATATCCCCTTCTCTGTCCAACCGGTCACAGAGTGTAGGCAGCCCTTGGCTTTCATTCTGACCTGGATTTGTTACTTCGTTCTTTGGGGCCTGTTAATTCAAACACAGAGGGGTAGGGGAAATTGATCTTACCTCTCTCCTCTCAGTGGCATACCACGTGACACAACCCAGAATTTGTACCGATGACACCTTGGCTTTGACCCCTTCTGAATTCTTAGCTTTCATGCTAGTTAGGTAACCATTTAAGGTTCAACTATTTAATAATTCTCATGATGATTCTGTTTTTGACACTACCTTATCAAATGTAATATGGTTACTTTTATAAATCATCTCTATAATTAATCTAAGTGTTTAATTTGATATTGCTCGTCAACCTTTGATACTAATTATAGTGTCATAATGTTTAAAATGTTTATTTATTTTACTTTTTTTTTAGCCAACGTTCATTCCTTCAAGTTTTGGGCAAAATTCAAGATTTTCTCATCCAGATGGAAACTCTGTAAATTCACATTTGCCATTACATAAGGCACAAAACAATGGAGTCAAACTTCAGGTAGACATTTTCCTTTGGTTTAAATTTATGCTTATTTCATAGAATGCTAAATGAAGCATCATAAGACCTGAGGCTGCATATGTACCAAATAATTGAAATTGATTATTATGCTCAACTGAAAGATTGAAACGTCTTAGGAAACTGTTGATAATTTATTAAAATTTTGAAAAATCATTGAAATATAAAGTGTTTTGTATATGTAAATGAAGCTATGAGGTATTGATCTCAAACTATTTATTACTTATTAGATATTCTTTTAACTTACAAACTAATCTCAAAATTGTTTTTTATTACAAAAGAAAAGACTTAAAGAAGAATTATAAAAGAAAGAATTGTTCTTAGTAGAATTCAAATTTTTCAATTTGATAATTATGAGAATAGTTAGCCTTTTCTAGATTATTTTTATTATTTGTTTTATTCATTTTCAGTTGCTTTAAAAATTTCCACTCATTAATCTCAGCACTAATTTCAATGCTATTATAGTTTCAATTCCACTCTGTTTTTCACTGTTATATATGAGTGAGTTGAGTTGTATTAAAGAAAAGCAATTTAATAGTTGGTTTTATGGCATGTCAACTCTTACAGGGTTTTTAAATGCTGACATCTTTTTTCAAGTAAATATCTGGTTTCAAGCAAGGTTCTAGAAAATATTTAAATACAATTATTTGACAGAAACTTCTAATGAATATTGATACAATACAGCTTAAAGTAAACATGTTTAATTTTAGAATAACTATTTAAAAAATGTAGACCCATAATATATGCTGTGTAATTTGAAATGTTTATAACTATATATAATAGGATTAATATGTGAAAGAATTTTTTGATCCAAAAAGGATTGTTTTATGTGTGTTACACTTTCTTCATTAACACTTAGTCTTTCATACCATGGCTTATTGACAGAATCTTTCTTGAAACATTTTCATCCAACTTGATATAGAATTCCTGTGTGGCAAATCTTTATCATAATGGGTTCTAAAACTTCTTTGGATAATTGTGGCAGTTTTGGGGTCGGCTAACCAAAGAACACTGTTTTCTTTCTTTTTAAGTGATGTCATGGAACAATAAAAAATGAAAATAAAGAAGTAATTTAGAAATTTAGAAAAAAGTGATTAATGATTATAATCAATTTTTTGAATGATGACAAAACAGATACATCCGGTTTCTAAATGTTTAATGCTACCATATACATATGAAAAGTTATAGAAATTTAGAATCATATCAGGACTTTATAATGATCCTCTGTGTGTGAGTGAGTGAGTGTGTGTGTATGTCTCCGCCGAAATAAATTTATTATGACAACTTAACCGAGTTTGAGTCTCCATTTAATTGTACTATATACATATATATATATACATATATATATATATATATATATATATACACACATACACGCACACATACGAGGGTAAGTGAAAAGTTTTGCAATATTTTGGTAATGTGTGGCACAATTTTGCAGCTCTGGATGCTTTTGCCAAGGCCAATGAAGGTAACAAACCACACTGTACTGTGAGATGCTGAGCTTGCCTGATAGTCTCCAAGTGCTACTCACTGGATTTGTCTCCATGGCTGGGAGCATTGCCTTGAAATCGAGTTTTAGGCCTAACTGACCTTACCTGACCGCCAATGTTTTTGAAAGCTGAGCAAAAGTTTTTGAACCATCTGGTTACTGTACTGTGGTCAACTGTATCTTCACTTTTTGCACAATAAATGTTTTTGGTTGCTTTCATGGTGTTGTGGCGCAGTTCAAAAGCATATATTTCCCAATTAGACTACATTGTATGTTTTTTTTTTGTAGCTTTCAAATTACACATGGAGTAAAGCTATGCATAATATGTCAGCACACTAATTACCAAACTACTACCAATCACAGCAAGTACCTACCACAGCTTGAACTATATTAGTCACATGATATACATACCACTAACTAGTACATACCAAAGTATTGCTAAACTTTTGATGCATCCTAGTAGATTAAAATCCTAAAAACAAATTTTATTTAATTTAAAGTTTCACTGTTCATCAGGGGAGCTATTAAAAAAAAGGCATGGATTGCTACACCTATAAATAGTGGGACTAATTTAGGTCAGATGATAGCACTTTCATACCTCTGGAGGCAGTGACAGCCCACTTTTTATCGGAGTAGCAGTTTATACTTAGTTGGAAACAGTTTCTTATCTTGAAAATACTCCTTACCAAACTTGTATCATTAATCACCTAAGAAATGAAGGGGACTCTTCTATAACTAACCTATTAGGTATTTCTCATTCACATACTTGCAAATGAATATAAAATAGTAGTAGTTGTTTTTTTATAAACTCAGTAGTTTTTATTTCTTTTTTCTTGTATTACTCAGGTCCAATACAATCCTGCCATTTCTCGAAAGCCAGTCATTTCACAGACAACTCCTGCTGTTGGGAATCGACATATTTCTCCAATTGTTGAAGAGTCTCGACCTCCCTGCTTGCCTGGTGGACACAGTGAAGAGGTTTCTCCAATGTCTGCCTCCTCAGGAACTGGATCAGTTACAGATATGGAAAAGTGAGTTCATTTAAACAGGCTATGAAGGGAAACACTTCAAGCAATTAAAGATATTGTCAACTTCAAAATATATTATTTGTTGCAGATAAGATTTTCTAACACCAACATTTTCATATCAGGTGTATTACTAAATGTAATTTGAATTTCAAATGAAAATTAGATGTATTTTAGTCGTTTTATTACCAGTTACAGGTCTACAAACTATACCAATCGATGTAATTTTCTTGTAACCCCCACAAAGTTTTGATGTGGAATTGCTGCATAATGTGAAGAGCAATGTCGAGTGATTCTCTTCATGATCCCTAACATATTATTAACTACCTCAAGTGGATTGTCTTTCCAAGGCTTAAAGCAGAGTTCTCAAACGCAAGGACTCAAAAGGGCCTTTATGTCCTTGGGAAGAGGCACAGTGGGCCAAAAGTTAGATGGAGCGGGAGGGCATGACTTCCAAGGCTGCTATTGTTTTGTTTTGTTTTTTTCTTAGTTAAAATGAGTACGCATATAATAGTGTAAGTGAATTTATACAAAATTGTAAAAGAACACAAATTTTCCTTTTTTTTTTTTTTTCATTGCCCAGTCAGCTGGGGCTGTGTAATACACCAACTGCACTTCTACAGAGGGGGTAAGACCCCCACCTCTAATGAGTGTCCTAGATATGGCACTAAATCCGATGGTGAGGTTCCAGTAATGTTGGAACTTTGGGGAATGCGGAACACCCCTTCATTGCCATCGTCCTCAGGTCCACTCTAGCCCGGAGTAGTAGCACCTGATAGGGTCTTATGTATGGGTTAAATAGAGCTAAACCGAGGTTTTGAGAGTTTATTGTTTTTTGCATTTAAATTGTGTATTTATGCTAAACAGAATTGTTTAAAATAGAACTGTTTTGACATGTAAACTGTGTACTTATACTAAACTGAATTCTCTGAAATAAAACAGTTTTTACATTTAACTCTGTGTATTGCCTAGTCAGCTGGGGCTGTAGAATACTCTGGCTGCACCTCTGCAGAGAGGTAAAATCATGCTAAACTGTATTGTTTTAAATAGAACTGTTTTTCATATTGAAACTGTACTCACACTAAACTGAATTGCCCAAAATAGGAATGTTTTTGACATTTAAACTGTGTACTTATGCTAAACTGAATTGTTTGAAATAGAACTGTTTATTTGTATAAAAATGGATTTGGCATTAGATAACTTACAAAGGTTGATATGCCATAAAACTCAAACAAACCAAATTCTTTTTTTCATTTTCATTTTTGATTAATTCCTTTTTTTTTTCTTCTTCTAATTTCATGGGTAGATTACAATAAATTGTGCTCTGAATATTATCAAAACAGATTACAAAAGCAAAATTCAAAGTTTTATCACATTTAAAGAAATTGATATATTTCTATTTAACAATTTGCTCTTGAATATTTTCTATGATTTTCTATTTGTGTGTATTGTCTTTTATCTCGGGTACTCTTTCCCTTTGTCACCATAAGTTGACAAATCTTGTTCTTATTTTATGACTCAGAACAAATTTCCTCTTTTGTGTGTGTTGTTTGTCATCTCAAGTACACACTCCATGCTAAAATGCATTGTCAAATCTACTTCTCTCATTATGAAACAAAAAATTCCTCAAATTCTATTGTGTAAGTTAATTTTCTATAATTTGAGTAACTCCTCTACCACAATAGGTTTTTTAAACAAGCCAGTTTTGATTTCACTAATGTTCTTATTAAGAATATTTTTTTAAATGTATATAAAATTGGATTATTTTTACTTTTCAGCTTTTGATATTGAAGTGAAAGTGATTGAAATATTAAAATCCATTCTACCCTTCTTATGAGGAGAAATATTGTCAAGGGTGAAGGACAAATTAAGTTTTAGGAAAATATTAGCCAGAAAAATTGTTCTGCTGTGTACCATAGAAAAGTATTTTTTGGGATGCATGTTTGAGATCCATGGCTTAAAAACTGCAACAGTCTTGCTGTTTACTGAAGAGGGAAAAGAGTCATCGCATTGATATGAATTGAACATAGTTCACTGGTTTCATTCTATTTACTGTTAAACATTAGTAAAGTTAAAGTTAGCGACCATAGTCGAGGGTGACCCGAAGGCTCCCTTTTCGATAGCTACTACACCAAGGTGTAGGGGAGGGCGCTACTCCATTCCCAGGTTAAACATTAGGCCACCTTAACCTCCCCTCTCTTTCTCTCTCTCAAGGTTTACTTGACATTAGAATTACTAAGATCTTTATATTTACTACTCATCTGTTCACACCTAATGATAGCAACTTAAAGTAATTTTTTATCTTCTTTCAGTGACTCTTCCATAGACGGACACTGTGTTGCCAAAAAGACAGATCCTGTTTCCAAACGAGGGGTAGGTACTGTGGGCAATCCCTTGGCTGCTGGCAAGAACTATGCAATACCATTCCTCCCTGTTCCAATAACTACTTCGTCCAGACTTCCTGCTCATCTCAATTCCAGACCTACTCAACCACCACTGGCCTCAGTCTATTTCCCTGTCAAATCAAAACCCTCTTGACAGGGAAAGTTTTTTTGAATTAGTTTATTCACATAACTGGGTCTTTGAAATGAGTTTGTGTTGGAACTCCTTGATATATATATATATATATATATATATATATATATATATATATATATATGTCTTGAATTCTTATCATTGTACTTGACTGTGCTCCATTTTAAATTCACAGCTGTCTTCAGACATCGCATTAGGATTATGTGTATATTCTTTTTAGATGATCACTGTTGCTCTTGTAGATTTGGCTCATTTTTGCTTAGATTGAAGGTTGTCTTCTTTATTTATGGTAGAAAACTTCTGAAAATATTCAACTTTACCAAAAAAAAGTAGAAAATTGTTTTTATTGTTCTTATTTGTTTTTTGATTACTATTTCATCTTTTAAAAAAATCGTGCCTGTTACTGATACCCAAAATTTAAGAAGATCACTCCTTTATTTATCAGTTATAAGGTAAATGTAAAAAGAATCTCATATATATTATTTATTTCACAGTATTTTAATTTTTTTTTTTAATTTTAGAAATGATGTTTGTCTCTTTCTTTCCAATGCAATCAATAAGTTGAGCTTGCATAGAATAACATTGATCATTTGGAGAAAAATGGAAGATAGGCTTCTATAGTTTCTCAAGAAGACAAGGAAATTGCTACATTTACCATGCTGTTCAGAAATAAACACTGGAGATCAAAATGGTCATTGAATCTTTCATGTTAAGTGGTAAATTCCTAAAAGCTCATAATGACCCAAATGCCCATCCAAAGAAATATTCTTGTACAAATCAAACTTTGCTCTTTGATAAAAGTTAAAAAAAAACAAAAAACAACTGAATTGTATGGTTATTTTATATTCTCTACCATACTCAATCAAAAACTGTCTCTCTTTATACATATATATATATATTCTCTTGCACATTTTCAAGATTTTGTATATATTTGAATCCTTTACTTGTTTGAATGGTAGCACAACCATGTTGAAAGTATGAACTCGTTGGTAAACTGTCTAGAGAAAAGATAAATAATGATACCAATAATGTTGGTGCTATTGTTTATGATAGACTAAAATGAGTTGAATGTAGTTAAATCTACTTTAGATGAATGACCATTTATTAACATAAGGAGAAAACCAAGAAAAACACAGTCCAAGGTCAGTTTTTATATCTATTTTTTATAAGTCTTTTAACATTGTAGATGGTCATTTTTTTGTTTTTTCATGCTTGCTTTGGATTTTAATCAGCACTGAAGAAAAAAAAAATTGTTAACTTATATATTGAATGTATTTATGTATACACCTAAACGTATGTATAAAACTTATATATACACATGTACATATATACACGTGTACTCGCATATACATGTAGCTATAAGTATATATGTATATAAATAAGGTGTACAGAAAATATCACCACTGTTTTAAACTTCTACAGGGAGCAAGTCCAAATAAATGGATTCTTTACAATATTTTGTGATACAATTTGAATATCAGCTGAAAATATTGACTTTAAAATTGTTTTAAATTTGAAACGTAATAAAAAGAAAATTCTTAAAGTTAATTTCTTTAGGTCCTGTATATAAGAGTATATATTTCTTAGCCATGACACATGTTTCTGTCTTTTTTTCCAATTTTGACATTACAGATATCCCAATATTTGTGTGATGAAGTTTATGGATTTCTTGTAAACTTTTCTTTTTGTCCTATTTTTATTTCAATAATTGAATTGGTCTATTCTCCAGTTTATTTCAAATGTTTTGGAAATCAACAAGTCATCACTTTTGTCCTTAGTTGGTAAATGATGATTTTTTTTTTTGTATATTCATATCCATCTTTTTTTTTTTTTTTTTTTTTTTTGGCCTTATGTCCAGATTCAACTTAGTTGCATACTCTAAATTTACACTCTGAGGGCCTCTTAATCTATGGAAAATAATTCTTAACTCCATTTTTGTTTTTTAAATTGATGTGAACTTTTGTATTCAATTTATACTTTAAGGTGCTTGTTATGTGCTAGAAGTTATTTAAACCATGTCACTTGAAAGAGATTGAAGAATAGACCAGTTTAGACATATTGAAAAACCCTGAATACCAAAAAGATAATAATATACTTGCATATCATGCAACTTTCTGAGACCTAAATTTAGCCTAATATTAGGTGGCACTATACATAAGTTACAAACTTTGTGTGTGCAATTCATTACCATAGTTTGTTGACTGCTGCTGCTGCTTGGTTTATCTGTAGTTTACTTTTTTGCCATTAGATGGCTCATATACTGGCATTGTGTCAGTTTTTATATTGCTGTATTTTCATTAAAATCACTCAAGAAATTATGGAAAATCAAGGAAGTTGAAGAGAAAATATATTTCCACAAACATATGAGAAACTTAGCCTAGCCTACCAAAAATGGAATTTGCATGATACACGAGATATCTGATGAAATCATCTTCTGGAGATCAAATTTGAGGGGATGAATTATATGTAAAATCAGATGATACTTGAGTATATACAGTAAATACTTTTAATGAGTCATCTCTTTATTCTATAATCATAAAAGATTAAAATGATATGGCATTATAAAGCAAGATTTGAAAGTTAAAAGGTAAGAGAGGAGAATGTTTCTGGGGTCCTCATTGAATATAGGGCAGGTAACTTTTTTTTTATTCCTGGTCTACTTTAACTAATCACTAATACAAAGAAAAGAAGCCCCCAGTGTCATATGACCGATTGTCTTCAAAGTGCCTTATGTCTTTGGGCAAATGCTTTACTTTTTTTCTGTCTGACATGAATAAAAATAATTTAAAAAAAAACAATCTCTTAAAAAAAGAACAAAATCTCAGTTGTTTTTTTAGTTTTTCAATAAAAGTCAATATTTGTTAAAACTTAAATGTATTTTTTAAAATGAGTTCATAAGATAAGTTTTCCCTCGGGTTAACTCCACACAATATAATTTTTTTTCTAAAGTGATGTGGTTGAAGTGATGAAGTCAACATTCTCTTTTAACCCTTTCATTGGAACCCAGATGCCATGTTGTCTTGGTAAAAATTTAACATGGTGGTTATATTTATATACAAAAACCTACATGAAATTTTTTTTTTTAATGGTTGAACATTTGATAGTTATCAGCTCTGAACATAAAAACAATAATAATTGAAGATCAGTATCACAAAAATATTGGCAGCTACTTGCTTCATATTATGGGTGTCTTGACTCTCCTCCGATTCAGTAACCAGATTTGATTGAAGAAAAAATAATAAGCTTCACTAATTATATGAATACTAAGTAAATGTCATACTTACCAGTTAGCATTCCAGAAAGAGGAGTATCCTGGGTATAACATTAAACTACATCAGGTGGTGAAGCTCCTATTCTAAAGCTCTGGGGAATGTGAAGTACCATTTCGTTGCCATTACTCCCAGGCCCACTCTGACCTGGAGTGGTATTACCTGTTAAAATCCTGTCTTTGTGTCAAATAGATGTGTTTGAAAATTATTAGTATGAAATAGGAATATGATACTATATAATTGTACAAACAAATGATTAAAAACAAAGTTCAATTAAAAAAAGATTCATAGGAACATTAAAAACATAGTTATAATTACAATTGAGCATTTGCAAGTGAATCAAGTTTCAGTATTAAATAACCCATGAGGAGTTGATATACCATCAAACTAATAAACTAACTTAAACCAAAGAAGAGAGGAAGGCAGCACTCATGCCCAGTATGCTAAGGTGAGTTTCTACATATTATTTGGTGTCAAAAACCAGTTTTAAAATTTTGTTTTGGCTTCTATTTATAACTGGATTAGCTTAGTTAAACCTAAAATATACATTTAGATATTCAAACTGTATTGATATCTAATTTTGAGAATAGACTTGTACATTATGTATTTGACCAAGTTGATATTTAATAAGCTTAGCCTTATTTGGCACAAGGCTATATTTATCTACTTTTGAGATTCTTGCACAAGTATTTTTGTTATATAGACTTTACTCTACTGATCTACATTATATGTATGTTACATGGTTATGTAATATGAGCTTTACACTACAATCGGTCAGCTCCCATCTTCTCACCTCCACCTCAAGTGTTTTTTCTTCACTTGTCTCTTCTTCAGTTGTCCTGTCACTTTGATTTCTCTGTTGTCTTATTCATATTGCCATCTTTGCTCTTATTTATTGATAAAGAAAGACAAAGTGACCACAATATCATGCACATTTTACTTTTATTTATTGATGACTTTTATTCATTACCTGTTGGGGCTAAACGAGGAATCGGTGAGAACCTGTTGGGGCTCAAACTCTTGCATTGAAAGTTTTTCATTGACTAACTTATTTCTAACTCAAGAACTATTTTGGTTACTTGACTGAAATCATCCAATGAGAGCCGTGGTCTCAGATTGACCTCAAGTTCAACAGCTGTCTATAATACTGGTTGATACTGTTGTATTTTTCTACTCAGGACTGAACTTGAATAGTACACTACTTGTCAAAAATAGATCTCGTTGATCTGTTATCTAACATTTGTAGTACATTTGTTATATTAATGGCCATATGAGATCTTCAATAAGCTATAATCTTTAAATCCACTGAGATTGTTTAACACAAAGTAATCTCTCTCTCTCTCCCTCTTTCTATATCTTTTTAAGGGATAAGACAAAAACATTCTAACATTATTATTTGCAGAAATTAACTACTGGTATTCTTTACATATTTTCTTGAGATACCTCTATGAAGAGGTTAATCAGTGCTATCTATTCACTTGAACTGTGAATGTTGTGTGTTTGCAAAATAAACTTATACTATGTACATATTTTTCTTTTTTTTAAGTAGAGGAATTAATATTGTGAATTGAATTACCACGACCAGAGGTTAATTGGCCATGCAATTACCATGACTAGTTGATTTGGCATCACTTGAACTGGTGGCTCAGTTGTAGAGTTTCAGCACTGCAATCTATGGTCACCGGTTCGATCTCCAGTGGTGGAGATTACGGTATACACTGCTGATGAGACCTAATAAGGTCAAAACAGCTATCCAGTGTTCCCGTATGTTGTGCGTAGGTGTTCGCAGGACTTATACTATGAATGAAATAGGATGGGTATCTACTGTAGCACACTGGTTTGAAAGTTCGTCTTAGAGATCATTATTCACTGGGTGATTTACATTTGTGGCTTTTTGTTAGACTAAACTAAGCTTATTAAATAGTGAATATAAACCAGGTTTGTTATAAAGAGTTGTCAGTTTCAACTCTGTAGTAATAATGCCACGAACAATCTTACCTCGAAGAAACAGAAGGTGTGCTCTCTCTGCTGCCGGCACGTGGAAATCAGAAGAAGAAAAGGAAGCAAGAGGTGTGACTTGTTTTATGGAGGAGAACGAGATAAGTCTATGTGAAGTGGCGAGATTTGATGAAGATAAAAGAGACTAAGAGGCCCACCGACAGATTCTGACAGATAATGACACTGCCTTTCGGAGCAGCCTGCTTAAAACCTTGTTAGATGAGTGGAGAGTCCGGCTTCGATTCAGCTGTGCATACGTCCCCTCTGGTAACGGTATCATCGAGCGATGTCACAGAACTGTAAAAAGTATCGCCGCCAGAAAACAGTGTACTATACCAGAAGCAGTATACTGATACAACGTCACACCAAAGGATGACGTATCCTCTGCTACAGCACCAGCCAATATGGTCTATCAGTACTGCATACGGCTGAAAGGAATCAATGGAGCACCGACACATAATCAACAACAGGCCGTTTTCAAACCGGGTGACCGAGTGTGGGTAAAGACTCCACATGGACGATGTACCACAAAATATAAAGTGGGATGTGTGACCAGAATTACCAGCGTACAGAACATAACGGTTGACGGAATGCCATGCCATGTGAAAGATCTGCGACCCATTGTGGGACCAGGCCAGCCGACGGTCTATTCTGACATGGTTTCAGAGGATGTAAGCGAAAGATTTGTAACCATTAGAGAGAGACCGTGTGAACAGGCACCCAGCACAAATGCAGGTGATGCCTCTTCCAATAACACTTCTAATGAAGGCCAAGTGACTATGCTACCACGAAGAAGCACGCGGTGCAAAAGACCATCTCCCGAATGTTTCATGTGTGATCATAGGATCAGGGGGGAGTGTAGTAGTAATGCCACGAACAATCTTACCTCAAAGAAACAGGTGTGCTCTCTCTGCTGCCGGCATGTGGAAATCAGAAGAAGAAAAGGAAGCAAGAGGTGTGACTTGTTTTATGAAGGAGAGCGAGATAAGTCTACGTGAAGTGGCGAGATTTGATGAAGATAAAAGAGACTAAGTTTGAAGTGGAAAACAGCAGTATTTTGCTGATGTCTGATTGGTGAACATCCATCAGTTTATTTTGCTTGTTGAATAATTTGACTACTCCCCAATAGGTTGATTCCACTTCGACAATATACCTCCAAACTTCGAACAAAGTCCCAAAGAGTAACTTTCTTGGTATTGGCTGGTTATCATGATGATTTTACTTTGTAATGACTTCATTTCATTCAAATCATTCAATGAAGATTCCCAAATGTTGGAAATACATGAACAAAGTTAGTCACTAATGTGTGCAGAAAGTCATCTTCATTTTAATTGTTATCATCATCAGTGTTTTGGCTGTTGTACCTTCAGCTTTGAGGTGCCTGCTGTAACCTATGAATTTCAAACCATATGGGTAGATTGTTATTCCACTGTCTATGCTCAAATGATATCTGGTATCAATCAGTTCTTCCTAGTTAGTGATGTAACAAAGTTAACCAGTTTAATGTAACAAGGTTAATTAGTTTTTGAGAACGTTGTAGTAATTTACTAAGCTTTTTGCTTAGATGTGGCACACGGCCATATGAATGGGGGTACCCAGTGAGACTTGTACTCACTTGTGAAGGTTTACTTGTCTAGCTTGCTAACCATTTTACCACTCGAGAACATTGTAGTTATAACTTTCTTCACAGCTGTCTGGATTGGGTTAATGTGAAAAATCAGATTTTTATCATTTTCTCATAGAACAAGTTGATTGTTGAGAGACACAGCTGTGACCTCATATAATGAGAGGTCAATCTGTATTATTGATTTCAAAGCTGGCTAGAGATGACAACCAGATAAGGTTTGGCAACATTAGAACTATTGGTGAGTGCAACCCAAGTGTGGAATAGAATTCTTGCTAGCAAAGGAAATGGCACTTTGAACTTAACTTGGACAGTTTGGGAATAGATTTGGATTATGAGGATATATGCATATAATAACAGGGTTTTGATGTCACAAGTTTGTGTTTGTACTATGAAGAGAATGGATTGATTCGTATTGAGAAAGACACAGAGTACACACTATTTGATAGCTGTCAGAAGAAATATAATTTCATATAGGCATACTAGAGTCAGCCAGCCAACACACATACTTGAATGTAGCTAAGGCCCACAGCATTAATTTGTTGTTCCAGTCTAGCACAGGGCCACCTGGCATATGTACTTATTCAATGCCAAATCTTGTTTATACATATATTAGATATATAGGATTTTTAAACACATTTTTGTAGATAACACCGATGATGCGTTCACAGCATACAGAAAACTGACCATGGTCAAGTGGGCCGGCGAACGCGTGGGACGTCTTCCCGAATAAGATCAGGTAGTTGATTGGATTGGCTGGATTCGTGAGAGTGGTGGTGGAAAGACTCACCAAACTAGCGTTCGTCACGGGGTTCCCTAATACTATCTCCATTGAGCTCTGACAGCTCTGAATATCGAAGATCTGACCATGGGGGATCTACTAGCAAGAGCGAGAGTGCTGATGACGACCGGTGGCCAAAGTCAGGACGTGGTCGCAGCCGTGTGCTCATTCCGTAGTGGCGCCACAGCCCCGCCAAGAGTGACCCTATCGCCAGTATAACATGTTACAGGTATAGTGGCAAAGCCCACGTAGCTAAGAACTGTCGGAAGCGCAGAACTCACTGCTACCGATGCGAGGACACTGGGCCCGAGACTGTTCGGGAAACGTGATGGGACAAGGCATCATCGCCAGCCTTCTCCCCAACAAATATGTAAATACTGCGCTCTCAATGGCACACATTTATATTGACGGGACGAAGTGTTCGGCGCTAATTGATACTGGCTGTTCACGAACAATCGTGGACGCAAATCGGTGCTGGTCTTGGAAGAGAGCGACGGTGGACGTCATGACGATCGGCAGTATGTCCCGTCCACGTTGCGGCGACGGAATGGTCAACGTATCCACAGAGGAAAGCGGCTCAGCTAAGATCAGCGTGTTGGTGGTGCGCGGCAGACCGCTGGGGTTCGACCTGCTGTTCGGGATTGATACCATAAAAACGTTGGGAATCATTGCTGTTGGGCCGTCGGGACAAATACAGATCGGCAACGGGCGTGTAGCAAAGTGTGCAGCCATTACTATTAATGAACCTGACTTTACTGCCACCTTCGACCATCAGAGCCGAGCTTGGACTGCAACATGGAAATGGTCAGAAGACCGCGCGCCTGAAGGACTGCACAATGGGGTGTCTGAGTATCCGGTAGCGGCGGAGATCCGAGAGTGGAAGCTCCGCACATGGCTGGCTCGTGTCGCATCCAGAAGAAAAACTGGAGCCTCACAAAGGGCTGATTCCTCTGATGGCCATACTACAGCAAAATAAATTTGAAGTACGTCCAGTGATGGCCTTCTGAGAACTTAACCATTATGTTGACTCATTCACGGCGAATGCAGATGTCTGCGCGGCTAAACTGCGCGAATGGCGGCAAAAAGGTTCCAATGTGTCTTTGCTAGATCTCAGGAGAGCGTATCTCCAGGTACGTGTCCAAGAGCCACTATGATCATTCCAGACCGTGAAAGTTGACGGGAAAAGATACTGCTTGACACGTTTGAGATTCGGTCTGAATGTAGCTTCTCTCATCATGAAGGATATCCTCAGCACGATGCTGGCCCAGGAAGAAACTGTATGCCATGCGGCATCCGCGTACATAGACGACATCTATATCAATGAAGATATGCCCGCGACCCGCGCCAGATGACATCTGACTTGGTTTGGGCTGGAATGCAAAGACCCGGAACAGTTGAAGGACGGCGTATAAGTGCTGGGACTAGCGGTCGCGATAGAACAAGGTGAATTGCAATGGAGGCGAAGAAGCGTGGTTCCCTACGCCCCCACTGTCGTCACTCGACGGACGGTATTCTCTATGTGTGGGAGGCTTGTTGGGCACCTCTAGGAGGCGTGATTTGTAGGACGCCTGTCTCGTCTCCAGCGAGACAAGAGTTGCGCTCAGGCAAATTTTGGCCAGCCTGGACTGGCATAAAAGCATAAATGTCAGCAGTAGCTGCGATTTTGTGGTCACCGTTCTTGCTGACGGACGAACGTGGTAACACGGCGAGCGTGAAAAGAAAATGAAAGAGACGCTACTTGTGTGTCTGTGATTGCTCTCTGTGACAGTCAGGAAAGGGATTCCCGAAATCCATTTCCTCCTGCAACCTTGAAGCTAAGTACGAGATAGAAATGTTTCTACAAAACAACTACCCAAAAAATATAAATATAAACATACAATGAACCTCTATGGATAAAATAACCCTAGATTGATTTGATTTTAATGGCATATCAACCCATCAATCAACCAGATTACAGTTGTCTACTGGCAACCTACCCTTTTAAAATAGGTTACAGTTTAGAAGTATATGAACACCTTTATTAAAAGCTATAAGTTAAATAGTATTACTTTTGTTCTACGAGGATAGCTTTGGTATTAAATAACTCACGAAGTTTGATATGCCATTAACCAAAGAAACCAAAGCAATTTAGAAACTGTTAACATTTATGTCCTCCATTGTATTAAGGCGATATTTATAAAAATTTATGTTTGCAAGGTGTAAAGAATAGATTGAATAAACAATATATATTGTAATTATAGAAGATAAATTTTGGCAGATTACTTTTGGTTTAGGGGCACAAAGACTATTGATTTATATATTATTGAAATTCTTATGTTTGTTGCATATGTTACTGAGTCAGAGAATTCTTTAGGTGTAGAGAAAACAAACACCCTTTTAGGACTCCGGTGCAAGCCCTTAAAATGAAGATTCAGTCACATATACATAAGGAAGAAAAAGAAATAAAGAAGGTAGATATCCAGTCAGCTAAGCCCTGAACTTCGAGTGAAGACGAACACAATCCAAGTTTATAATAAGAACCAGAACATTTATTACAAAAAGAAAACAAATACTAATAACAACATGATAGCCGGTTGTAATGAAATTAATCAACTTCATGGAAATGGGATAATGTTGTAATTTACTAGTTAGAGTAAATCTCAAAAATGTTTAAGGGAGGAATGTGACACGATGAATAGTGGCCATTGAATGAATTGCTATCAGGTTTGATGGAAAAGAGTGAAATTGTTTAAAACTGTTTTAATTAATGTAATGAAGATGTGAGAAGAAAATGAGAAATGCTTTTGACAAGAACTGAGATTTTAGAAAAATCACAATTTACCATGAATTAATAGTTATTCTCAGCCGAAAAATGACATTTTTTCTTTAGGTTAAAACCTACCTTCAACAAAGAGATGAAGCATGATATAAATTTTGCCAGATTGTGACGAAAATATTTTATTTGCTTTTGGGAAATAAGTGAAGAAAGAAATAATTGAAAAAGGAAAAAAGATAAAAAGAGAAGAGAGAGGTAAAAAGGAATGGCTGAAAAAGAACTATTTTTTTCAATGGGAATTGTACATTGGCTAAGTAATAAACATATCCTCGGACATTATTTTGAGGCCATCTTAGAATAGCTATGAGAAACTTTAGTAAATGAAATTATGTGGTACTAAAGTAACCCTGAAGAAAAGGGTCTTTTTGAAGAGAGAAATCTTCGTATAAAACAATTTTTGGGCAATTAGTTTGAGTGGACACCAAACAGTTGTGAGGTTAGACCAATGAGAAGGTACAGCAGACCAAACTACTTCTCCCACTTTATGAAGGTGTTGACTATGGCAGACTGAAAATGAAGAAAATCAATTCTTTAATATTCTGTCAGAATAGATTTATCACAAAATAGATTGTGGCAACAATATAAGAACGATTAAAGTAACACGAGCTGAAATAAAACTGTTACGAAGACCATTATTTGGTCAATCAACTCAGGTGTTCTGACCTTCTTACTCCTCCCACAGCTCTCATCATCCCTCACAGACTCCCTGCCTTCCTTGAATCTCTTATGCCACTCAAAAACTGATGCTCGATTCATGCAAGATACTCCAAAAGCAGTATGAAGCATTCCATACGTTTCTGTGGCATTTTTTCCAAGTTTAAAACAGAATTTTATTGCATATCGTTCTCCTAAAGTGTCCTCGTGTCCAGATTGCATTTTTGAAATTCACCAGCTGTGACACTCAGGCTTTAGTGGGGTGTATTCCAATTGCTGCTGTAGCTGTTCATTTGAAGCTGAAATCATAAAAATTTGTCATTCATCTCATAACGTGTATAGCAATAACGTAGTGAATTTTTTAAGAGTCTACGACAATTTTAAATGCCTGTACAAAAAAAGTCTAGAAACTTATTGAAGATACCGCGCATTTCTACAATCGGCATGTTCTTTTGTTTCTTCCCTGCAAAACAACATTGAATTACACTTTTTAGAACAGTATCTTTGATTCACTCAAATGATTTGATTAACTTTGACTGAAGCTTTAAATCTATAGTAGGGGCTATAGTACCAAGGAGTAATGATATGCCTCGTACAAATGTCATCTTATGGTACCATAACTTGCACAAACTGGAAAAGAATGAGAAATAACACAAAAATGGAGACGAGTTGTGTTTGAGATTAAAGGAAAGGTTTTATTCTTGTTTATGGTAATTTCAGATGTCATTTGTTTGTTCATTTGGGGATATACCATGTACCAGAGTTGTATTTGGGAAAGACCACACAAGAAATCCATGTGATGTGAGGCTGCTGGTGGTTTGTCACACTGGCTGTCATGGATGGTTTAACCACTTACTGGATGTGTTCTCTTTTTTGCTAGTTTCCTTTCTGCCTGCTGGGTCAAATCAGCCTTTCTTATATACACCATAGGAAGTAAGCTGAGAGTTACATAATCAATTTCAGATTGGTCAGAAAATATTTTTATGATACCCTTATTTTTCTTTTGCATTTATTCTGGAAATGGGTGCATGAAGCCTGTTGAATTTCTGCCTGTCTTTGCTGTATGAGTAGTGACTGTCAAGGTGAATACTATTTGAGTTATTGAAAGGATTCTGTGACAGGTTATGACTGATCTAAATAATGTGTGTGTGGAGTTGACTGATGAAGAGAACTGAGAAAGTTTTGGCCAAGAGCAAAGTGCTAGTCATTTACTAATCTTAATTTAGTGCAAGACCACAAGTATAGATACCTAGTACCTACTCACAATGCTTTGCTAGCTTAGCTTGCTAAGCATTACACCATGCAAGGTTGAGTAGGGTTAGGCCTAATCACTTGGAAATAAAACAACCTGAGAGGTTGGGAAAAGTTTAATTTCTATATGTATTTTGGATATTTAAGTACATCTGCATATATTTATCTCATCTCTTGAATATTACAAATGATATTTTATCATCTAAATTAGACTGCAAACATATATTTTAAAGCAATGTATCCCTTTATTTTATTCATCAAAGAATGGGGTATGATGACCTTACTAAAATTCAACAGACATGCCTGGTGAGAGATAATCTGTCTCCGGTGGTCAGTCCCATATCCAGGGCTGAAGTGACAAGATTCCTACCGGAGAATGTTGTGCAGTTAGCTTGCTAAACATTATACCTTGAAAGGCATCTGCAGTGAGGGTGTTAGTGTTATGTGCGTATATGTACGAGCAAAGTATATTAAAGCACATTTTGTTAAACAAAAGTTTTATTTGCTTTCTGTACAAATGAGTTCTCTGACTTTTCTTTTAAAAAAGTCCCAAAGCCCCCTGAGCATGTGTGAGGAGGGGGAAGACCCCCACTATATACTCATACTCAAGAGGAAATTTTATTTGCTTTCTGGGTTAACTTGATTTTTCTTATCAATTTTAAACTAAAATGTTTTGGCCATCCAAAAAATATCCTCATTTTGAGCAATTATGTCCTGGATCAAAATTATATTCTTTAGCATCAAGTTTCAGTTGAAGAATTTCAAATAATAATTCAGTGAAGTAAAGACGAATATGTATCTCCAATGATATTAAAATGTCATTATTTGGTATGAAAAGATTGTCCCAGAGAGGAAGAAATATTTACTGATATAACTTTTAATTGTCAAGAGTATAAAGATCTTTTGAAAGAAATACATAATGGTGATTTAAAATGTTTACTATATACAATAGTTGGATGAGTTGTTTTTTTTTTCTGATTTCTGTTTAATTTTGTCAAAGGCTTGCGGAAATCATTTGATATCTTTATATTAGTCTCCAAAAGGAATCATTTCAATGTAAAAAGAGGGCATAGATATATATTGTTGTGACACAGGAACTTGGAGGTGGGGGTAATCAATTAAAAGTAAGCAGATTAGGTGAAAACGTAAGTATTGTACTTTTAAAAAAATCTTAATTTCTTAAATATAATTTGGACAAAGAAAAACATTTGAAAACCTAAAAGATAAAATGACTTATGTGATAATGGAATTTGGAAAGAAGGTTAATCAATTAAGGGCAAGCCAAAAGGCATATGGTTGTACTCTTGTGAAAATCTAAGTTACTGCACAAAGAAAACATTGGGAACCCAAAAGATAGGCTCTGGCAGAAGCCATTTTGCTGATTATGAAATTATCAAAAAGGAAACAAATTTTGTTTGCATTAAAAAATGACCAGGAGGGTCTGATAGGGGAATTCTAATTGCATCACCAGCGTATGGCAATGCAGATGACGAATTTACTAAAACTGGATTTCGACTATGGAAAAAGCACACGGAAAAGATGGGGTAATTCAAAAGTATATGAATTCCCAATGCTACAAATTCTGTGTTGCATGGAGTGACTACCAACGAAATGTTTCTGAAAACACTAAAAGGAATTTAAAGGATAAAATTTGCAATATAAAATAAATTTAGAGAGTGTGACTATATGCCCGACATGGCCGGTCCCCACTATCTCAACTTCTTAAATCAGCTCATGGCCGTTCGATCGTCTAGTGGTTTCTCTCATCTCCGGCGAGAGGCATTTCATATGTTTTACAAATATACAACAGATATAACATATATAACTGAGAGTGGAAGAAAGAAGAACAAACATGGATTTGGGTTAGCCCTAAGCGTAAGAAGGGAGAAGTTTTGGTACTTTTCTAGCATTCTGTGCATCTGTGGCAATCGCGAGCGTGTAACCGAACAAAATTCCCACACAGCTACCAGGAACGCTGACTCATCCTCTCGCGCTAGCTGACCTGGCTTTTGCGTCCACAAGTCCCAACTCCTCGCTTTAGCAGCCGCCTCTCTCTGACCGACGCTTTTGCGTGGCTGTCGCTAATTCCTATCTGTTGACTGCTCTGGGACCTTGTTTTTCCTCGTCTTCTTCCGGTCTCGTAGGAAATCTCACGCACAAAACAGACAAAGGAATTTGCTGATTGGCACTCACCCACACCTATACCAACAGAACGAATGCCCACTATCGTGCTACAAGAGAATAAAAATTAATATGAAAGAATGACACTAAAGCTAGATTTAGTATTTAACTGGGTAATGTTTTTAGGGGGCTTTAGCGTGTAATTTTAAACGGTAAGTTCCGCAGCTTTCTAGTTCGGATACAGATTCAAAAAGATAACACAGACAATAAAGTTTTAAAAGGGAATTTTATACAAAAGAAACAATAAAGAAAGGGATAGAAAAGATAAGTAAGTAAAGTTGGCGACCGTAGTCGAGGGCGACCAGAAAGCTCCCTTTTCAATAACTACTACACCGCGGTGTAGGGGAGGGCGCAACTCCTTTCCATGGATTGCTCCACTTTACCCTCGATACGTACCTTATATTGCTGAGTGTTCAGCAAGGAGGTCTCAAGTACCATTTTTTTTTAGTCTTTAGTATGACTCGACCTGGGATTGAACCCCGGTCTCCCGGACCATTGACGAACACTCTACTCACTAGGCCAAATGTTACAAATTTTAGTGTAATATGCGGGAACTTATCTGAGAGAGTGTCCGGGAAACAAAGTTCTTTGAATTTGAGTATTTTTTCTTTTTAGTTTTGTCGAAATGTTTCAGTTTTCATTTAATGTTTAGTCTTCTGTAAAGTTATCTTTTCAGCAGAATTCTCGGGTTGGATTTTTTTTTTCAGTTGGTTTTAATTGAGTCATTTTAATTTTCATTTAATTTCAACTGAGTCTTCTGTAAAGTTATCTTTTCAGTAGAATTCTCTGGTTGAATTTTCTTTCGGTTGTTTAACTTGGTATAATTTCAGTAGTCGACTTTTGTTTAATTTTAGTTTTATTTCTTGGGAAGCTTCTTGCCTGTTTGAAATACTTATCGAGTGATGAAACCTTTCTGCTGGCTATTTTTCCTGCCTTAACAGTCTGGTCCCCAAATTCGTACAGTGGAGCCCAATATTAGTCCTCGAGAAATAATCGGAGGTAGCTTTTTGGTGTCGCATTGTCTGGGATTACCTCTCCCTTTTCCACTCTGGCCAAATCAAGTGCAGCACGTGGTCGGCTTGATTTTTTTCTTAGAAATACGTTTTTATAAGACCTCTGTTGCACAAACCATAAGTTTGTCTTATCAAAAGAAAGTTTGGGGAAATCAACATCACATCAAGACCATCGCGGAAATTATCCTCTTGACAGTAACTCAGGATATCACTCAGAAAGGAAAGAGAGAAGAGAACAATGAACTCAACCCATGAAATATCCGTAAAATTCGCAAATTTGCGGCCAAACATGATGCAATCTTCGCCGACTGTATCAGAGACGGCCCCAGGAATGAAGAATATACTTGTCCTGTGATATAGAACGAGATAATTGCAATTTCTGCATCTATAGTGAAGGGGGAAATAGCAGAAAGTATTAAATCTTGTAATTATTTTTCGATACGGGAAAACGAATCTAATGATGTTAGCCGAACTAAACAGTTATCCCTCGTGATAAGATTTCTTGATGAAACTCCCTCTGTTATTGAGGAGTGTATAGCGTTTCGGGAAATTGTTAATTTCTCTAACACTATATTTTTTAGGCAACACAAATAAATGACGAAACTTTTCTTTAACAACACAACAAAGAAAGTTTTCTTATTTGCAGCATTGAATATGGTTTGTTTTTGGTGCTGCAAGACTCGTGGAGTTTAGGCTTGTTAGTGTTGGAGACGAAATGGCGTAGCGAGATGTTGAGATGGCAGCGTGTGTTGCTGGACGTGTAAGGGATTGTGTTTAGAGTCACCGTGTAATTTTGTGTGTCTGGTATTTTTGGGGAGGAGAGTAGGCGCTATCTCCATGTGGTCGAGAACGGAGTTACGCTCAGATCGACATAGCCAATTTTTGGGGTGACATGAAATGGTGCCTGTGGAAGGCATGCTGAATGCGTCTAATTTATATTCAACTGGGATTCCTTGTAAGAAATCCATAATTTAGATGGTTCCCTCGTGAGTGTCCATGTTGCTGCTGCTGGTGTTAGAGCCACAGAGAGATTTTTACACTGGGCGGCTTGTCTAGCTAAAAAGCATCGCTAAGTAGGAACGGCCAAAGGAACGTCTGTTCTGGTCTGCGTTCCCAAGCCAAAGAGACTGGGTTTGGCGGCTTACAAGTTTTGGTGGGCGGAAATGAAGGTCCGGGCTGAATAGGATTAGTCATCCTGATTGGTTGAAATCAAGTGTCGAAATAAATTTGCGCGCCAAACCAAAATACGAGATTTTCCTCTTCTCTACAAGTGCTTTATTTCCTTCGCACCAATGCTTAAATTGGATGCTGTAAATATCACTGATTGCATTTTGAATACCCTGGAGACGCAAGAAAATTAGATTATAAATCCTTGCTTATTGGATTAGGTTTTTATTGGACATCAGTCATGAGAGGTCAATTGAGCGGTGTTTGAAAACACATCCACCATATCCTTATTACGCGCACTATTATGGACACAGGCTGAATTTAGTATTAATCAATGCAATAAAACATATTCCTGGTGCTACCGATTTCTTCAGCCAACTCGAAAATTATATATTCTTGTAAATAACCCTGTTGTCCATGAAAAATTTCTTGGAATACAACGAGAAATGTTTTCCAACGAACAAGCTGCAACATCTCAATGATACACGATGATGGTGTCGGACTACATCGTGCAAAAATGCGCCGCAGCAGCTAGAAGCCATTATCGTGGCCGTTTCAGCTATTCAAAACTAGAATCCCATGTTTAGATAAAACACTGAGTCATCCGTAATGTCAGACAACCACAAAACGTTGTCGATACGTCATGAGAAAACTTCTGTTACTTATACACGAACTATTTTTCGAAAGGGATTAATTCTGCTGAACTTTCGGAGATAAATTTCTAATTACAGGATAAAATACATAATATTTGAAAGTTCCTCTTCAAAATATAATGAAGTATTTCATTGTTACTTATATTTGATAAAAGAACTTCCTGTGTACAGAAAAAGTTCACTCAGCCCAGCAGTGTGGTAGTAAGCGATCCCTATATAAACTCAGCAGTCAACGATCAAAGACAGATTTTGGCTGAGACAGCCGATGGGAGCGGAAGGTATCCGTACCTCCTCTGGTCTTAGCACTACGCCTAAGGTCTTGTCCGCAGCAGTTGCCAGAGACGCACAACTCCAGGCCTACTCAACAGCCGATGTCTCGTCTCCAGCCAGCAGACGACAGGAACCAACCACACCCGCAGACCCAGCACAGCCAACCAAACCAATTACACCTGCCATCTCACTCAGCTCTTCTCATCCGAAGGTCTTCCTTTCAACAGCTCTTCTAGAAGCTAACCTCAGAAAGTCTTCCGAAATCACCTCTGAACTCGTCACTATACCTTTTCGGTTCCAGCTTCACCCAGCAGTTCCTGCACCTTCAAGCAACCAGCACCAGTAGACCAACTCCAGCTTAACCCAACAGCCGTTCATGCACAACCAAGCAACAGCACCAGTTCCAGTTTCTCCCAGCGGCGGACATCTGCATCACCCTAATCTACGGGCAGCCAAAGTTCGGACTATCACAACATATCGAAGCCATATCGACACATCACCAGTTAATCAGTGATCGAATAAACCGAGATTTCGATCATCCAGCCTCTGTAACCAGTTACTGAATTTCCAAATCTGCACACCAACTCAGACTACATCCTGGCCCTTGAGCGAACCAATTTTTATTGTTAACGATTCGCCGAATAAAACTTGGCCCTTCGAATGAACCCTCTTGTGTTTGTCATTCTTGCCTAGTTGGTCGTCAATCATTTATTTTTCATGTTTGTGGAATCAATGTATTTATCGGTCCTCCAACACCATCATTAAACTCTTGCAGGAGATTGCAAATGAAACAGGGACTCGTGCTATATCAGCAAGAGGATTACCTTTGCAGATGGATGCAGAATTTGTTCATCTCCTACGTTTTTTTTTTTTTTTTTTTTTTTGTTTTCGGATATTCTTGGGAAAGTCAATAAAATATCACTGCAGCTACAGAACAAACAGATTTAGGAAAAGCCGCGAAACTGATTTCTTCTCTTCGAGAAAATCTAGATAATATCCGGAATTCGAACTTGACTGAACTTTATTCTGATTCGATTATTGAACTCTGTAAGAAATGGATCATTTCACTTGCTATTTCATGCCAGCGAAGAAAACTGACATAGCTCGACGAATTTATTGTTTTAGAATCTACCGGTCAAAGGCCAACATCTTCATCAAGTGATATTTATAATAATATTTTCATCCAATTTTAGACTATTTGATTAATGAATTGGACAACCGTTTCTCTAATGAGTTTTCTGTCATTTTTTCGTGGCATTTCAACTCTTTGCCCCGAAGGGCACACATATTTATTTATAGAAGATTTGAAAGATTATGCAGGCGCTTACTCACTCAATGCGGGTGATTTACAACATGAAATTCCTCCATTAAAGAAGATACCACTAAAACAACCTGACCCACCAAAATTTATTGTAAAATTCCTTTCTTTTTTGAGCAGCTATAGAGCAGCATTTGATTGTTTATAAAATCTATTATTGATATCAGTGACACTCCTGGTCACAAGAGCTTCATGTGAAAGAAGCTTCTCAAAAATGAAACTAGTAAAAACATTTTTGAGAAATTCAGTGAATGAAGACCAAGTAAGTGACCTCGCACTGCAATCGATTGAAAGTTCTCAAATGAAAGAAATAGACTTGCAATCTTTTGTTAAAGAATTTGATAGCCATTCCTAAGTTGTGTATATGATAGTGGTGTAGTATGGAAATAAAGACGCGGCTTGAATTTGTTCCAAGCCTCCGCAGAAAAATCTCGGCCTCCAAGTGTCCTCCCCCTTCAGAGTTCCAGAATTGCCACTGTGAGATAGGTGGAAGTAACTTGGTCTCGGGAATGAAATGGATGACAGAATTTTGACAAATAATAAATAACAAGAACACAGAAATACTGGATATAAATGATGGTGTTGATCCCCTGGACATTTATAGTGTGTGTTGTGATTGACAGAGGACTGGACAAATGACAGGGGCAAGTGGATAAGTTTAAATTTCAGGTTTTATTGAGCAAATCGCACACGAAAGGTGTATGAGTGTAGAATTGCAGTTGTTGTATCACGTAGGTGTAGTCTCTGTTGGGTGTTGAATGATGTCGGCGTTGTAGAAAGTCTTAAACTCAGTTGCCAATTAGTTTGTGGCGACAGCACGTCTAGAAGGTGAGGATGGTCTCTGTGCTTGGTGCACATTGTAGGTGTAGGTGTTTGGTCAGGTTGTAGATGTTGCTGGAAAACGATCGATGATGTGGACGCATTGATTGCAGAGTCTGGATGATCGATGTCCCCGTTTATGCAGTCCTTGGTTAACCGGGTATGTGTAGATTTGGCCTTGAACTGTTGATGCTAGTACGAGTAGTGAGTTGCTTGTGGACTAGGTGATGCAGATGCTATAGCTTGGTTGTGCAGGAACGGCTGCCGGGTTAAGCTGGAGCTAGTCTTCAGTTAGTGCTAGCTGCTGCGTCGTCTAGTGATATATGCCAGGAAGGTGTAGTGAGGAGACCAAAAGTAATCTCTGAAGACTTTCTGAGATTAGTGTGACGAGGAAATACGACACCCTCATACATTCGCCAGGTTGTGGGGAAAAGAGGTGCGACACGCTGGCCATGAGCCGACTATAATAGTAACCAAGAATAGTGGCAGTGGAAAGGCCGTTTCTCTTCAACTCTCCTCTATTAGCATTAGGTGAGATGGTCAGGAGAGAATCCCACTCACTATTAGCCATGTATCAGCGGAGAGAGGCAGACAGCGACAATGGTTGGTGCGGAGGAAAAAACAGCCAAAAAGCCAACACATGGTCATTTTTCAAACTAGAGAAAGTAACTAGTTGCTGTTTGTTCTTTGGAGAGCGAAGACACATAATTTGGGATACGAAAGAAACCCAAATTCCAAAGTCATGCCACGCAGAGAACACTGAGAGAAAAGAAAAAGCTTCTCCTTTGAATGAATTCACACTTCGGGGTCTGGTAGGCTTCGTTAAATGAAATACCAAAAGCCGGAGACTTGTCCACGAGGAAAGAGATAATAATTAATCTTGGTCTTATCTGAAATAAGACATGCATCTTTCTATCGACCTCTTATGGAAGCCCAATAACGAGAGGAAAAAGAGAAAAGAAAAGACTCAGCAAAATCCCAAGTAAGTGAACATGCAACTGAAGTATATTTAAATTTCTCTTGCTGTATTCATGTTGACGTGAATAAAAGACAAATTACTGAAGGAAAGAATAGCTCTGATAAGATAGAAGGAAAAGAAGAGGGAACATTCTCCGAACGATAATCTTGAGATTTTGAATTCGGGCTCTGCCATTAAACCATAAATTCTGAACGAAAGCGGACCGTATCTACCGAACTGACGAACTGTATTTTCATCTTCCGCCATTTAGAAGAAAGACTTTCACGCTCCTGGCTCTTACCTGAATTGTTTTTTGTTTTTTTTGTTTCTTTTATTCAATAAAAGAATATTGTTATTAATCTTGTTGACCCAAACACGGCAGTTCAGAGTCTTCTTTTGTTGTCGAAGTATTGTATTTGTCGAAGACCTTGTATTTGAGGGGGGAAGCTTGCCAGTTAGCTGTGTTGAATTTTAATAACTCACCTTTAACCCACCTAGTGGTTTTAAAATGTGGTTCAGCTAGGGAGTTGGTGATATCTGTAATAGTAAATACCGTTGGCAAACCACAGCCCACGTGTGTGCCCTGCTTTAACTAGTGGACTTGGCGGGAATGAACGGCACCCTGCAAGCCTGCTGGGCACATGGCAGCGTAACATTAGCACTTAGAAGAGCTGTTGAATGGAAGACATTCTGAGATTTGCTCTGAGAAGAGCTTTTTGAATGAGATGGCAGCTGATTGGTCTAGTTGTCTGTGCTGGGTCCGCGGCTGTGATTGGTTTGCTTCTACGTCTTCTGCTTTGGCTGGTGGTAAGAACGCTGACCCCACGTCCAGCAACTTGGTTTGGTGGTAAGGACATAAGGGGAGAGGAAACAGATACTTTTCCTCCAAGCCTAGGCGAGCCCAGCAGCTGGGTTGACTTTTGGTTACTGCCTGCTGTGTTTATATAGCGTTGACCTCTACCACTATGTCGGGCCAAGTAAAATGTTTCTATACACAGGAAGTTCCTTTATTAAAAATAAGTAATAATGAGATACTTAATTAGGTAATTTTGAATGTGATATATCTTATTTTGTGGTTATAATTTTATTTCCGAAAGGCTAGTAGAATTAATCCCTTTCGAAAAATAGTTCGTGTCTTAGCAACAGAAGTTCTCTCATGACGTATGTATGTTTTGTTGTGACATGAAGAGTGACTCAGTATTTTTCTAAACCGAGAATTTTAGGTATCGTAGACTACGAGAACATTATATTTAAAAGTTCTACTTCAAAATATTGTTGCGGAGGCCAGATAAATATACCAGTCCCTGCAAACTTTTGAAATATAAGTGATTGCCAACGAATTAGGCAAGAATGACAAAACGGGGGTATTGCTTCGAAAGGCCAAACTTTATTATGGCAAATCGTAAATCGGAAAAGCGTACGGCGAACAGTCGCCGCGGCCGGATGGTGATCGTTGGAGCAGGATCTAGTCGCTGGTGCAGGTCTGGGTAGCTGGTACAAGACTGGTAATCGTTGAATAGGTGGTTGCTGATGCAGGACTGGTTTCTGCTGATGCAGGAAGATGGTCGCTGGTTCAGGACTGGTATCTGCTGGTGCAGGAAGGTGGTCGCTGGTGGTATCTGCTGGTGTAGGAAAGTGGTCACTGGTTCAGGACTGGTAGCTGTTGGTAGTTACTGGTGCAGGAAAGTGGTCGCTGGTGCAGGACTGGTAATTGCTGGTGAAGAACTGGTAGTTGCTGGTATCTGCTGGTGCAGGAAAGTGGTCGCTGGTTCAGGACTGGTAGCAGCTGGTGCAAGAAGGTGGTCGCTGCCGCAGGAAGGTGGACGCTGGAGCAGGACTGGAAGCTGCTGGTGCAGGAATGTGAACGCTGGAGCCGGGCTGGTAGCTCTGGTGTAGAACTGGTAGCTGCTGGTGCAGGAAGGTGATCGCTGCTACAGGAAGGAGGTCAACGGCGCAGGAGTGGTAGTTGCTTCTGTAGGGAAGTGGTCGCCAGTGCAAGAAGGTAGCTGCTGGTGCCGTCTCAAAAGGATATTAGGTTAGATTTTCTGAATTAAAAAAGGGCTGTTAGATTGAGAGGCCGGTAGTTGTGTCTGCTGCATTGTGCCGTTTCAGGAGGTGTTTGGATAGACTTTCTGAGTAGACCTGAAAAGGGCTTTTAAACTGAGAGGCTGGAAATGTCCCTGCACAGTCTGCGGCTGGAATATGGACGTCGGCTTTATGGGAAGCCTTGAGCAGTCCTCGTGGGCAGCTGCTGCTGATTTGGCTTCGGTCGTAGAACGACCAGGGAAGAATCTGATTTCTCCCGCATCCTTGGCTGACGTCCGGCCAAACTGATTTGATCCGGTTTGATACCGCTGCTTTTATACCTACTGTGCGCTACTACGCTATGTGGTCTAAGTAGAATGACCTTGCTTATTATGACTATATAATTGTGAGAAACTTCATTCTACTTCGACCATGTGTTTTTTATTACTACCTGTTTTGTCCATTAGTTGAGGACTGTACTTAGAAAGACAGGCTGAATTTAATATTTAAAAGGAAGACGTCCTGTGCGGAAGGATTTGGTTCCTTTCGACTTGTTCCTAAATGCTATTGGCTGACGACATCAGTGACTCATCACTTCTTGGAAAGGAGTTTGTTTTGTTTTTGTTTGGTCTATGAGTAGTCGGTTGACTACGATAATATAACGAAGTATTTCATTATTACTCATGTTTAATAAAAGACGTCCTGTGTACAGAAATACTTCACTTGACCCAGCAGTATGATAGCAACCAACGCTATATAAACAGCTGGCAGCAACTGAAAATCAAATCAGCGGCGGGCTCGTCAGCGCCACCGCCATTTATAGGTCAAGGACAGATTCGAGGCTGAAACAGCTCTTCTAAGAGCTAACCTCAGAAAGTCTACCATTTAACTGCTCTTCAAAGCGCTAACTTCAGAAAGTCTTTCGAGATCACTTTTGGTCTCCACACTACACCTTCCCGGCAGATACCATAAGACGACGAAGCAGCCGCCAGGATTAAATGCAAACCAGCACCAGCATAACCTAACAGCCATTCCTGCGCAAGCATGCAGCCAGCACGAACTGTGGACCAGCTCTAGCTTAACCCAGCATTTGCAGCATCTAGTCCACGAGCGACTCACTGCTCAGACTAGCACCAATACTTGAAGCCACATCGACGCACAGCCGGTTAACCAAGGATTGAATAAATCGGGGCATCGATCACACAGCCTCTGCAACCAGCATCTCATTCACCCAGTTCATGAGCGACTCACTGCTCGGGCTAGCATCAACACTTCAATGCCACATCAACACACACCTGGTCAACCAAAGTACTGCACAACCGGGACATCGATTATTCAGCCTTTCCAGCCAATGTGTCCACACCTTCAACTGTCTCTAGCAACATCTACAACCTGACTTTACAGCAACACATAATATTTGCACCAAACAGAGACCATCCGCGCCTTCGAGACGTGCTGTCGCCACAAACTAATTGACAGCTGAGTTTATGACATTCTGCAACACTGACTGCACCTACGTGATACAACATCTGCGATTTCTACACCCATAAACCTATCGTAGCCCCTATAGAATACACATTTTTAGCCTTAAAATAATCAACCCCAAAAACATACTTAAGAACATTCTAGAAATTTCGAATCAAAATCGCGTTAACATTAAAGTTACATTTTTATATTTTTCAACCAATCAGCTAAAAACACAAAATAAGAACATTCTAGAAAATCCGGCTCAAAAACTAATTAACAGAAAAATTCTAGGCTCAACAGATAAGTAAATATACGAATCTGATTGGTCAAGAAATGTCTGCGCGCTTGAATTTTAGGACCCTCAATAAAACTATTTTTTGATCCACTTAAGTGACCCCAAAAAGTATAGATAACGAAGAATTTAATCAACCAGGTCATTCATTCCTTCCACTACGAGAGGTCATGAACAGACAGCAGAGAGCCACGCTATAAGACTCAAAGGGAAAAGGCATGCAACCTGCTTTTACCAATGCGACACGTTGTTGCCAAAAATCATTAAAAAAAACGCACGTGCGGACTTATAAAAACAAAGACGCATATTTACGGTCCATCGTTTATATATATATATATATACACACACACATACCCATTTATGTAAGTAAAACCAAAATTTTTATCCTCCTTACTTCGGCCAACTATGGACCCATTTATTTAATAGACTTTACTAACATGTAAACACACACACGGTCGAGCAATCCTATTTTCATTCAACTGGCCACAGCTGTCTTTTCTACAAAGGCCGCTCGTACATAACATGAACATAGTATTTCTAATTATTTTTATCTTGTTTGTTATGATTATTAAATTGTTTGTTTCTTAATATTCGTTGTTGTCATATTCCATTTGTTTACGTGTTTGTAAAATTTTTGTTGTGTTTGTGGTGGAATTAAACGTGAAAGTAATACCCGCAAAATACGGACGGGAACTCACTCACACTCACTCACAACAAATTGGAGAGTAACAATTCCACTAAACAATTACATGTACCCTCTACATCCCCTCGGCTACACAAAAACATAACACGTTCGGTCAGAGAAACGCTGAGTCAACTGTTATGTCGGTTATTTAACGTAACCCCATAATGTTGTCAACATACAGACTTTTATTTGAAATTGATTAATTTCACCTGCCATTACGAAATTAGTTCTTAACACCTTACTTAAATACATAATATTTAAAACCTCTTTGAGTTACAATGAGTTATTTCATTGTAGCTCCCTTTAAAAAAGGATTGCTGTCAACTTCGAATATTTCCTGCTGAGACCATTTCTGTGGCTGCTCCTTTCCCTGCTAAAACCAACTAAACATAATTTTTCGCCTTTTTGTGGTCGCAGGGCCAAAGGGTCAAAATGACCTTTGCACATCCGGTCAATCTACTTTGACTCCACCTGTGTCGACCTTCTCTACTGAACTTCACGCTCGCTTGTGATCATGTTTATTCGATCGATCCTAGCCTGGTAGTTAAAAGTTCTAGCTTAGGCCGAACGTTTGAAGCCTGCCCGTGATTCCGTCCTTCGGTCGATCCAGCTAGGTAGCCAAAAACGTTCAAAGTCCACTACCAGAACCCGCCTGTAGCGTTTCCTTCGCGGTGATCCTACCTGTGAGGCAACCAAGTACCAGCTCACGATCCTGTGTGCACACGTCTAGCTTGCAGCAACTCCGTCTATTCGCGGTTTCAATCCTGCCTGAAGTGAATACGTGTTGGGCTCACTGCCGAACCTGTTATTCGCTGACTCCGTTCACAGCTACTGCTAATCCCGATCTCCAACGCAGTCCCTGCCGACGCTGATGACAACTCCAGTCCGCAGCAGCTCTTGACCTTTCAACCCGCAGCTGAACCCGGTTTCTTCGCCACCTACATTCCTGCCCTCGCTGACGACCCTTCTCGTCTGCAGCTGAACCCGGTTTCCTTCCACCACGTTCCTGCTTTCGTTGATGACCCATCCAGCCCGCAACTAGACCAGCTTTATTCGCCACCTCCCTTCCTGCCTTCGCCGACGATCTTTCTAGCGTGCAGCCGAACTCTGTTTCTTTCCACCACATTCCTGCCTTTGTTGATGATCTATCCAGCCCGCAGCTGGACCAGCTTTCTTAGTCACATCCGTTCCTGAATTCGCTGACGATCTTTCTAGCGCGTAGCTGGACCCGGTTTCCTTCGAACACATTCCTGCTTTCGCTGACACGACTTTGCTGCCCGTAGCTAGACCCGGTTTCTTTGCTGACTTTGTAATATATGTACTTGGGTAATGTTATTTGAGATAATAAATGAGAAGTACAAATATTAACTTTAAAAGAGGAATTTTATTCTTCGTATACAACGCCACGTGTTGGCTAGAAATTGTCCGGCGGTCAACACGTGTGTTTAGTGTTTGGAATCTCTTCAGCAACTGCCTCCTCTTCTGTCTTGGGTCGTCTTCGGCAACTGCTACTATCTCCGCTGATTGGCCAGAGGGAGAGGGAAAGCGAGAGAGAAAAGGAGAGAGAAGAGAAGAGAGAAGAATGAGAGGCGATGGATTCTGGGATAGCATTCCTTGGCCGAGGTGGAAGTAAGGACCAAGATTTCTGTTAAGGTAGTATTGACTGCCCATTTACTGACCTTAGTAAGGGAGGTGATACTACAACTTCGTTCTTGCCTGCGCTGTCGATACACCAGCTCGCACCTGAACCCGGTTTCCTTCGACCATGTTCCTGTCTTCGCTGTTAACTCTTCCAGCCCGCAGCTGAACACGGTTTCTTGCCACTACGTTCCAGCCTTTGCTATCAATATCTGTCGTGACCCGTTTAAAAACGTTAACAAACCGGATCACTCAAACCTTAAAACATTACATCCGGCTACGACCGGATATGAAACCTTATATAACCATGACCCGCCGTTACAGTTAAAAGAAAAAGGGAATAAATGTCATTTACATCATTAATAGGGCTCATCTTTCAAAAGTAATTCGATTAGAATAAAGTGGATTATCTTCTGAAGACTATCCCAGGATAAAGAAGAACTGTATTTACACTTCTATTTTTTAAAGACCAACTTTACGACAAGGCGGCACTGTTAGTGTGTCACAGTTACTGCTTGATATCAATAAGCCCTTTTTGACAGCCCGGCGGCACATTTTTCATAGCGAAGCTCTTTCAGGGCTAAATCGTACATCTCGTGGTCACATTCGCCTTGTCGGAGAGGTTGCGAGATGTGTCGGATGTATAAAACAAAATTTGGGGTCGTGCGTGTTCCTCGCAAATAATTTCCCTAACAAAAAAAAAAAAAAAGAAAAAGCAAAACAAAACCTGAATAACTTTAAAATAAAGGTTTATTCTTCAGATTGAATAATATACAAAGAAAACTCACTATGTTGAAGAAAGTACGGTCAGTGTAATTAATGTTGTTGTGTTCGCTAGCTTGTTGAGCGTTTAATTTCTGTAGTAGTAAACTATCTTTTTATGGTGGTAGAAGAAAGGGTACTACGACAATGCTTGGCAGCGAGGCGCCTCTCAGGGTTTGGTGAAATAAGGAAACAGTTAAGTGGCGTGGCTTCTTTGAGTCGGCAGCAGTGATTTGTCCAGAACTGATTCGTTGCTTTCTTTTATAACCCGTAAGTGGATCAAAACGGGTATGAATGTTTTTTTGGGGGAAAATACTTGATTGGTTTAAAAATATGTGAGCGTGAATTTTGTGCATGAAACCTTGATCCTTTTCTTTCTAGAATGTTCCAAGATGCTTCCTTGGCTGACTGGTTTAAAAATATGTGTATGTAAATAAAATCTACGCTACAGCCTTACTTCCAAGGCTGAATCATACCTCTCGTGGTCGCATTCGCCTTACTTCCCTTAGATATGCCAAAAGGTCCTTTTAAGGACCACTAGAGGTCTCCTTCTGCGGGTTGGAGTATTTCTGGTGAACTCGTCGAAGCAGACGGCCTGGAGGCAAACACGAAGAGGACTCTGAGACCACCCGGTCTTAACCATTCGGTCGGTTCCCTGTTCGTTCGTTCGCTTGCCTGCTCAGCGCTAAGGCACAGGTTAGCCTTTGCATTCGGTTCCCAGTCTGCGCAGCGCTAAGATACTGCAAATCTTTTCGATTCGTTTTGTACTGCTGCGCAGCGCTAAGGTACGACAACCTTAGCTCTCGGTTCCCTGTCCGTTTTGCACTGCTGCGCAGCGCTTAGTACAATAACCTTAGCTGTCGGTTCCCTGTCTGTTTTGCACTGCTACGCAGCGCTAAGGTACGTCAACCTTAGCTGTCAGTTCCCTGTCCGTTTGCACTGCTGCGCAGCGTTAAAGTACAACAACCTTAGTTTCGGTTCCCAGTCCGTTCGGGTGACTTAACGCAGCTAGGGCATGATAGTCTTAGTGCACCGACAGCGACGGCACCTCTCTACCAACGACGCCCACAACAACGTCAACGTACACCAACAGCGAAGACCATATCAACCACCAACGTCACTCATCCAGCTGACTACAACAACAACGAACTCACATCTATATTTGTAACCTCGACAAATAAATTGTCATCTTTGTTATATCATTATCTCGCCTTTGTTTCCTTCATTGTTCTTTTGGCTGTCATTGGGTAGACGTGCTTATTGGCTCCGCAACATATCTTCAGCTACAACCAGCCACACCGACCAGCTACGACTCCATCTACCACGGTCTACTCGGCGACCCGCTACACCGACTCCAGCAACATCATCGGCTTTCTTCAAGCTGTAGTAGAAAGAACTTCGTATTTTTGTTTGGCGCGTTAATTAATTTGACTGTTAGGGTCGACGCATATTTTCACCCAATCAGGATGACTTATCCTATTCAGCCCGGACCATTTTTTCGGGCTGCACCAAATTGGGGAAAGCCCACCAAACACTTTCTCTTCCTCAGAACTTTTTCGACAAGGACAGACGTACTTACTGTCCGCTCTCTTAATTAGCAGCTGCATCATGACGCCATGAGGAAAGCCATATAATTTATGGACCTCTTGAGTCTATTCTCTTAGACCAAGGGTTCCCAGTTGATTATGAATTAGATGAATTCAATCCGCCTCACACAGGAACAACCTTAAATCGCCTTCAATTTTGGCTATGTCAACTGCAATGCAAAATTCCGCTCAGACATCTAGCTACTTCATCCCTGGGCAACATTTTCTGGAGACATTCACGTTTCTCTCTCCAAACGACCAGGACCACACATTCATGGACGACGACAACGTTCCTGTCCTCAATCAGCAAACACGACTTTTGATACACCTATGGCGACCGTATCTCACTCACACATTCAACAATGCCTTAACTGTAACGCTGCACATTTCGCTCAAGCATTTAGCTGCTAAAATTCCTTATCAACTCCATAACTATTTCCTTCCTTCCTTCCACGATACTTGCAGCATAAACGTAAACCTATTATTCCACGCAGCCATTAAAACCTTCATATAAAAACCTTATGGCATCTTCGTTCTTCTCTCTCCTTTATTTTCCAACAATATTTAGCGAGGAAACAACAACGTAACAACGCGTAACCATATATTTCGTCGCTAAAAAGCCATTCCGACCCTAAACACCGCGGTAATACAGCATCTGGACTGAATTCATCTTTCGTGAATGATTCGTTTAATAAAGACTTGTTATTTATAACCTTATCCTCCTCGTCTGTGTCATTTGTCTAGTTTGTGTTAATCACCCTTTTTATATTATATATATATTTTTACGAACGTTTGCTAGACCGACGCCATATTGCGTCACCTCGGTCCCGCAACAAACCTTTTGTGTAAGGTTCGCTCAATAAAACTTGAACTTAAACTTGTCCACTTGGCTCTGTCATTTGTCCAGTCCTCTGTCAACTGTCGTAACCTGTTCACTAACGTAAACACATCGGATTACTCGCTCGCCCTAGAAAAAACAACATCCGGTTACGATCGGAAGTGACGAAGCCCCTTTTACGACCTTAACCTCTCGTTTCAGATAAAAAAAGAGGATAAATTAAAATTAACAATAATTACAGAACAATGCTGTCAGAAACTACGCTATAAAAATGGAATAAATTATCTTAGCTAGCCGACACCAGGCTAAAGAAGTGATTTATCTTTACGCCCATTTTTATAACTTTCTATTTACACAACTCGGCAGTGTGGCGCCGCCCCTCTTTCATATAAAAAAAAGGCTTCTGCGAATGAAAAACTTCAGAGATCTTCGGATGCTCTCAGGAGCCGCTCTCAGCGGGCTCCAAAAGGCTCGAATCCTACGTCACGTGGTTGCATTCGCCTTTCCCATCACATAGTTATGCACAAACGGTACTTTTAAGGACCATAAGAGATATCCTTCTGCAGTTTGGAGTATCTCTGACGCTCCTTAACAACCAGTCGAAGTAGACGGCCAGGAGGCAAACATGAAGATGGATCCTGAGACCAACCGATCTTAACCTACACTCGGTTCCGCTAGTCCGTTTGGCTGCACAGCGCTAAAGGCACGGGTTAGCCTTTAGCTACCGCTTCACAATCTGCGCAGCGCTAAGATAACGCCAATCTTAACCTCGGCCTCCTGGCCTGTCTGCTCGTTTGTGCAGAGCTTTGGCGCGGTAAAGCCTTAGCTATCGTCCGTACAGCTTTGACACGGCAAAGCCTTAGCTACCGTCCGATACGTCCGTATAGCTTCGGCGCGACACAGCCTTAGCGACCGTCTGAACGGCTTTGATACGGCAAAGCCTTAGCTAGCGTCCGATACGTCCGTAGAGCTTTGGTGAGACACAGCCATAGCTACCGTCCGATATGTTCGCACGGCTTTGACACGGCAAAGCCTTAGCTATCGCCTCAATACGTCCGTACAGCTAGGGGGCTTGACGAAGCCCTAGCTTCTCCGACTTGTTCGCACGATCTCGTCTGTACTAAGGCCTAGCAAACCTTAGCCACAGTCTCTCCGTCCGTTCCCTTGGTCTGTAGTACTAAGACACAGCTCAGTCTTACTCCCTAGCTCGCCCGACTCTACGCGACCAAGCGGCCAACACCGATTTCGACCTAGACGCTCCTGCAATGTAGCATGCAGTCCACGTACGACTCGCTGTTACGGACTGCCCTAGCATTGCAACATCTAGCCCACGTACGACTCGCAGTACGGGCCAGCAACCAAATCGATCCCCACCTCGGTTAATCCAACGTACTGTCAAACCGGGATATCGATTTACCAACCACGACCGATTCCAGCTACGATCATCCAGCTGCATTCTACGACCAAACCGACCTCAGCTTTCAGCTACGATCATCCAGCTGCATTCTACGACTCAACCGACCTCAGCTTCCAGCTACGATCATCCTGCTGCATTCTATGACTCATCCAACCTCAGCTTCCAGCTACGATCATCCAGCTGCATTCCACAACTCAACCTTCACCAGCTACTCGCAACTAACATCCAGCTGCGCACATCTACGACTCAACCATACCAGCTATCGACATTATCATTCTAGCTGAATGCCGAATATAACCACCACGGACTTTACACACACGTTTGTAAATCTGACAAAAATTTGTCACTTTTGTTATATTTGTTACCTCGCCTTTGTTTCCTTCATTGTCTTTGGCTGTCACTTACACGCATAAAACTTAATTCATTTGCGGGGTCGACATGCTTATCGGCTCTGCAACACAACCAACCACAACCACAACCAACAACATACAACCTGTTCGTGGGATCGACACATTCGCATATACCTTTTCCTCACCGGATATTTTAGCTATCATAGCCAAAAGTGACTTGCAGAGGAAGTTCTTAAGTTGCTATTATTTTGGTTTCTGAAACAACTTTTCGTAAAAATCCTTTTGTGCTTGTGGGTGAAGGAAAGGAAATTACTCTCTCGAATATTTTGTTTTTCTTTCTTTTGGTGGAGGTGGTTTTGAGGGGATTAATTTTAAAAAAAATTAAAAACTGTTATAGTTTCTCCAGGAGACCTCTGACAGGAAGCGAAATCCGCGCATGCCTGAAAAGAAGGCTTTCTGGCGCCAAAAGAAAAAAAGTTTAGAAAAAGATTTTTAAAAAATCTGTTTTTAGTTAAAAGGATATATCAAATTAATTGTATGATATGTGTTTTGCGGAGCCGATAGGCACGTCGACCGCGCAAATGATTTATAAGGTTAAGCGTGCGAGAAATGACAGCCAAAAGACAATGAAGGAAACAATGGCGAGGTAACAATATAACAAAGATGACAATTTATTTGTCGTATTTACAAGGGCGTAAGTAAAGTTCGTGATAGTTGTATTGTGTCTTCAGTTAAATGGTTGGTGTCGGTAGCTGGTATGGTCGAAGTCGTAGAGGTGCAGCTAGACGTTCGATGCTGGTAGCTGATGTTGGTCGGGGTCGAAGTTGATAGTACCGAAATGGTCGTGCCTTTGCACTCGGACGGACGAGTGAATCGACAGCTAAAGCTAACCCGTGCTTTTGCGCTGCGCAGACGTGCAAACAGACGAGAGGACCGACAGCTAAAGCTAATCCGCGCTTTGCGCTGCGCAGCCGTGCAAACGGACAAGGGAACCGACGGCTGAAGATAACTCGTGCTTTAGCGCTGCGCAGCTTAGCGGACGAACGGACAACGGAACCGACCGAATGATTAAGACCGGGTGGTCTTAGAGCCCTCTTCGTATGTACCGCCTGGTCGTTTGCGTCAACGAATCCGTAAGGACTGTCAGATGTGTATGAAATTTAAGATTATAAATAAGGGGAAAAATTACGGAATAAAACATTTAAATGTTATTCGTTGATGAATGTTTTTGTGAAAGTTGAAATCACTTCCTGATTTATTTTTGCATGTAGGTTTTTTTCAGCAATGAGAAATAATTATTCCTACAAATAGTTATAGTTGCTAATTAGATAATTATAGGTTATAGCTAGAGTTTTTCTTATTTATTGTAGGTTAGTAGTAATCTAGGTCACTCTCTTGTCCGCTTCCAGTCTGTAGGGAACGAATAAATAAATAAAAAATTAAATTTAAAAAAAAATAGATAAAAAGAAAACTATTAAATTTGAAGAAAATCCCAGAGGTCTCTAACGGAAAAGGAGATGACGCATGCGTAAAAGAAAAAAGGGTTTTCCTCTAGAAAAAGGAGACGATATTACCTTTCTCTTTCAGGCAGTGTCCGTCGAACCAACAACACCATTTTACTGTCTGGTGTTTTGGCCACCACGCTACGTCTTGGGACGTAGCGTCGGTTAGTCCCTTCACCCAATAAATAAAGGAAAGTATAGAAGAAATGTTTTCGTCTCTTATCTATTTCTATCTTTTCTTTTTGTATATTTCTTTTGGGACTTTGGGTAAGGCATTGCGCCGGCCAGTCAACGTGGGGTAAAATAATATAATCAAAAATATGGAGTCAGATATCTACGGCAACACAGCCTTGCCCTTAGCCCCTGACCTTCAAAATCTTCAAACCCCACAAGTCAAAGACTCCATTTAGTTGGCACTTTTTGCCTTCAATTAAAGAAGAATTAAGTCCTGATGATTATTCCTTTTTTATTCATATTTATCTATTTATTTTTCTCTCTCCATCTTTAAATATTTTTCTACACAATGAAAGAGTTGTACTCAATAGATAAATAAATTTAAAAAAGGTCAGATTAATTTTTAGGAAGAGGTTTTGTTATTATTTTTAACGAGGGAAAGTTCATTGTTGGCGAGGATAGGTTGTAACGTATGTGTGTTTACGTTGAGTTGTTTCCTCGCTAAGTTTGTAAGGTACTCGCTAAAGCTTGTTAAGTATTTTAAGAGTAAATAAAGGAAGAATGATGAAGTAAGATGCCGATAGTCGAAATGTGTTTTTAAGAATATTTTTTATTTGCAGTATGGAATATTGTGTTTGCTTTTTGTGCTGCAAGACTCGTGGTGAGTAAGATTGTGAGTAAGGAGACGAAATGGAGTTATGAGAAGGTTGAGATGGCACCGTGAGTTTTGTGCGTCTGGTGGAGAGTGTGCGTTGTCTCCATTAAAGTGGCCCAGAGGTGAATTGAGAGCTAGAAAAGGCATCGCGTTGACATAGCCAATTTTGGGGGTGACATAAAGTTGTGCCTGTGCGTGGCATGTTGAATGTATCTAATTTATATTCAGCTGGGATTCCTTGCAAGGAATCCATAAATTAGATAGGTTCCCTCATGTGTCCATGCTGTTGCTGCTATTGAAGAGCCGCCAGTGATACGTCTGCACTGGGCGGCGTTGTCCAGCTAAAGGGGGTATGTTTGGCAGCTTACCCAATTTCTACTGCCCGGGAAAAGAGATTCAGAAAGAATAGGATAGGTCATTGGGTGAAATTTTGCGTCGAATTAAATTGCGCGCCAAACCAAAATACGAAATTTTCCTTCCACTACAAATTCGAGAAAGTCGTTTTTTGATAACGTTGTATGACTTCATATAAAAGAAAATCAAGTCGAGAGATTTGCATTGATTTTGAGCTCTGTAAATGACATTAATTATCTTTTTAAATTTTGAAAGTGAAAAAAAATATTAAAGATAAAATCAAATTTATTTAATAAGAAGCATGATTTAAAAGTTTTAACCATTGAAGTAAATATAGATGTAACTTTAGTATAAATTAAAAAACAAACAAACTATAAACTGAACTCAATTTTCACTGAAAAGTGTGTCTTGGATGAAATTCGTAAAAATACGTACATTTTGTTACAGAATAATGATTTCAATTTTACTTTTATTGCTTTTTGTTTCCTACTTCCGCTTTTGCTTAGCGAATCAATACTCCTACCATTTCAAATGCTTCATTCTTCTGAAATTTTCCCGAGCGAATGGTCGTCAAAAAATGGATCTCCAATCATGCATAGGTGAAGACGTGACTATATTTCTTCGAGAAGGTTCTTATCGCGGAATAATCCATTCTTGTAACCGTATAGACCAACGTATAACCCTAAAAAATGGTAAAATTAAATTTTAAAAAATGTCTTTATGTATGTTTTTGTTCTGGTTACACGTGGGTTAAGTTTATTGTTTATATATATACGTAGCGTCCCCCTTTTTTTAATTTTTCAAATATTGAATTAAATGCAATAGAGGCCAGAAATTCAAATTGATTAGTTTTGAATAATTCTGAATTGATTTGGTAACCTTAAAATGCTATACAAACTGAAAGAATTTTTAAATTTTATTTTATTTTTTTCTTACGCGTCTAAAAATATCACTATGTAGTAAAGCGCACGATTTATTTTTGATTGATATGGTTTTAGCTTTTGTTGCAGTTATTGAGTAACGGAAAGCTTGTTATACCTGGCAAAAGTAAATAAGATTCATTCAATTTTTTATCTATAAATTTAATTTGTCGATTAAAAAATGCTCTACTAAGTATAGGTGTGAACATACAGTCATAAAATGATTATAAAAAATTTAAAAGGTTAAAAAAGCCTAAAACCGATTAAAAATTTTTTATTTATTTTTGTATTTCCAGAATAGCACGTGTCCACGTGAAATAATCAAATTACATTTCCTTCATAAGTTGATAATTGACTCTTTTTGTAGTTGGAAGGAAAGAAAAATGAATTTAGTATTTAGTTGTCGGTTTAATACATTGATTTTTTTTAACACACACAAAAACAAAAAAAAACAAAAACAAATGACTGACACTCTTATCTACATAGTGAAAAGTATTACATTTAATTTTTTTTTGTGTACATAAACCAGAAATAACGAAAATAATTAATGCTCGGGCTATTATTTATTTAAGAATTAAAATTTTTGTGTAACGATAAAATTCCATGTGACAAAATCACCTCCCGTGAAAAGTAGGAATTTATTTTTCTTAATAATTTTCAAGAATCTTAAAATTTTAAAAACTGATTTTAAAATATTTAAAATCTCATTCACTGCAAAGAAAGGCATTTACGATATGAAGGACATTTTTTTCCATTACTATTCGTGTTTCTAAAGAAACGTTACATTCTACAGTTTTGTTCACTGATTTTTCTGTTTAAGTAAGAGTAAAAACAGATGTCTCTGTTGCTTAGATAATATTTCCAAAAATTAATTGACAGAATTATTAGTGCTTAATAATTGATACTAGTTTAGAATTACTTATTTTTGTCAATAGTTGAATTGAATAAAAAATAAATGAAGGTTTTATAGTGTAATTTTCCGACCTAAAGAATAGAAAATGCGTTGCGTCGAAGAACCTATGAAACGGCAATTTAACCACATGGTATTTGTGTACCTACTGTCAGCGGATTTAGAAGCAATGTAGCGGAATAGGAAGGCTGATAGATGGCTGAAGACATTTCATCTGCAATAGTTCACAAAAAGAAATCTGTCCGAAAGCGACCGGTAACTAGGCACAGTTGACGGGTTCAGTTGAAGAAAGTAATCTAAAATGATTTTTAAGGAAATAAATATTGTAATTAGTTCAAACAATTTATTTTTGCTTAAACTCATGATTTATGACATTTTCCCTCCTAATAAAACAGTATGTAGCAAAAAATACACGTAGTAAACAAACAAATGGAAATACAAACAACGAAAGAAATGGTCGCTGTTTTTTCTGTCGGATCATAAAGGGAAGTAATCTTGACTTTCCAATGATTATTCTTTACATTTTTGTATGATAATTTTCTGAAATGTAAGGGAAAAAAAAATTGTAGATTTAAAAAATTTTTTTTACAATTTATAGTAAAAAAAATTTCTTTTTTTATTATTATAATGGCGATTTATTTTTTAGTTATTTTAATTTTACTGACAGAATTTGAACCTTGAAATTGTTCACAAAAACATAGGGGTGGTTGTAAAGTTTCATATTACTTTTTTTGGTACTTATGCATCTATGTTACCGCAAAAAAGCCGAACTTTCCCGAGCGTTTCCGGGCCGATAACGGAAAGAATCGGAATATTTGTCTTTTTTTAAATAATTTTTTTCGTATTTATGCACTTATTGTACCGAGCAGAAGTAATAACGTGTTAATTTAGAAATCCATTCTTACCATGGGGAGGGGGGCTGTTTTGTAACTATTCTGTACTTTCACCTAACAATTTAATATCCAGGTCTTGCATTTGGTGTTTCGGCATCTCCAGGCATAACTTTTCCATTTTTTTTTTTTTTCTAAGGTGGCAAGGATGCTCACATGCCTGGCAACTTTTAATTTTGCCAATAAGGTTTTTTTCTTGGCAGAATTGGATCACCATTTCTGCACATTGTAGATTTTCTCTTAGCTGCAATAAATTCATGTTTACACTTGTTTGTAACTTAGTAAACAAACTGATTGAATTATTTTATCTTAAATTTGATTAGCTAGGTGTTTCGGCATATTCCGATTCTTTCCGGAAACGCTTGGGGGAAAGTTCGGCTTTTTTTGCATAAGTACCCTTTCTTTTTTTTTTCGTTTTCGACATTAAGCAATTTTTTTACGGCATATATTTCTTGTCACCTACTGTTTTATTAAAGCAAAAAAAAAAATCAAATAAATCACTATTAGCATTTATCTTCAACTCTGCCCAGTTTACTTGTCTGACAATGTCACCAATTTAATCAAATTGAGAACCCTTCATGTATCAGCCCACATTAGCTCCTCTTCAATCCAATATTACTGGCTTCAGTGGTGAATAAAAAAAAAACAACAAAAAAAACCCCAGCTTGATAACATTGTTGATGGAGGAATTCTGTGGGTAACGCTTAGGTTTAAAAGGGCAGTAGGTGCAATCCGGATACTTACTTATCATCTGTCTATGAGCCAGATGGATACCAATTGGCTTTGAGGATGGTAATGTGTTCATCCAAGCATTATTTGGAGGCAGAAATGAAACCTGCAAGTTATCTTAGTCAAGTGGACATTTGAGATAGACTGGATGGTGTCCCATTATTGTTGAAGTATTGTTTGCGAGCTCAAGGCCATGTCATATCCTCTGAATGGAGTAGGTTCTGTGGTGTTTTGGCGATGAGGCCAAAATCTGATACAAAAGCGGGTTTAATGTGGGGTGCATTGGAGAAACTCGCTCATAAGGGTACAACATGTGGCTAGTGGTGATAAAAAAAAAATCCCTGAAGAAAAACCAAAATAAACCATAAATAGTTGTTTTTATTTTTCTTCTGGGATAGTTATATTTTTATTTTTGTTCTGGGATAGTTATATTTGCTAAAAGTAGATTTTTTTTTTTTTTTTTTTTTTTTTTTTTTTTTTTGTGTGAGTGTGTGCAACTATGTTAAGCGGAAACCTGCATTTGTTTATGTGAACTGAATATTTTTAAAATGGGCATGTAAAGATGGAGGAATCAAGTTTTAATTAAAATTCAAAGTATAAGATGTTTTCCAATTTGCATTAACAAGTCCCCTCTTCTTTTTAACTGTTGAAAAGTATAAGAAAAATGTGAATTTAATGCTTTAATTTCTTTTTATAGTTTCTAATCCAGTTAATGGAAATAAATATCCAGGTATTAGGCATTTTTATGCCAGTGAAATTCTCAAGCGTAAGTATAAATAATCCCTTTTTTTTCTTTTCTTTAAATTTCCTGAAGTGATTCAAAACAATTAGAAAGTCATGAAATCAGACTAAATTTATCTCTTAGGAAAAGATAACTATTTGTTTAAAAACTAGAAATATTGCTTTTTGCCAATTTTGTGATTAAATAAATCCATATGTATCCTAAAGGCAACAAGAAGCTGGAAAGAGGTCTGTTTTGATGCCACCAAGTGATAGCAATTCATTTAAACATGTTAAAACTAATGTTGAAAAATATTCATTGATCTTCTGAATGATTTTTAGTACCAGTTAGGCAGAGAAAGATAAAAACACAAAAGGCTTGCACCATCAGCTATCTTTTATTTAATATAATTTTCTTTTTAGCTTTATTATATTTTCAAAAGTAAGTAAAGATGGTGTTAAAATTGTAGTTGTCTAAAATGAGTGAAATTAGTTGCTCATCTGCAATTATAGGTTGAGAAAAATTCAAGCCTAAAAAGAAGTGATCATAGTCAAGTGTACAAACATCTGTTCAGATACTTAAAGGAGGATTCAGAAATGTATTTAAAAATGATAGTAAATCATAGACTAGTGGTTTGAATATTTACAATTTGATATTTTCCTATAGAATAGGACTTTTAAATTGCCCTGTATATAAATAGCTCTCTCTTTTATTTATTTATATATATATATATATATATATATATATTGTAACGGTGCATAAATATTCTATCTCAAGACGAGAGTTTATTTTACGCACGTGTGACGTCGGGGCAGTCTGGCACTTGACCCCTCGCAAAATAAGGCCTAGTCAAGACTCCTGTCCCGGCATAAGGTAAGTGGCAAATAATGTGTGGGTTAATTTGGGGCTAGACTCATCTCGATGCTGGCAAGGGGGATTCCAATTTCACTTTACATACCCCACCAAGCCCCTTCGTTTTCCTACCCCCTTGGATAACGGAAAACGTGGACTTCTAGGTTAAAACAAAATATATTTCACTGTTGTTGGAAATTCCAATTTCCCGTATAATGTTTTCAAGGCAAATAAGACATTTAGCGAGAATAAATTAAAGCGAATGAAGCTGAAAAAGATATGTGCAAAAGAAGGCAACTCGATAGATAAACAACATAACAAATAGATTTCAACATAAGGGAACATTTAAAATGTAACAAAATTTTAATAAGTGAGGATCAAGCAAATGGGATTTAAGAAACAATTCCTTTCTTTTCTTTCTTTCTTTTTTAAGGTGCCGGCTATATTAAGCCAGCAGACAATCTTAAACATGAATGTCTCTCTTTCTTCCTTTTCTTTCTTCTTTCTTTCTTTTCTTTTAAACTATCGGCTTTGTTAAGCCAGGTCGGCAGTGTGAAACACAAATGTCTCTCTTTCTTCCTTTTTCTTTTCTTTTAAACTATCGGCTTTATTAAGCCAGGTTGGCAGTGTTAAACACGGCATTTCTGTAGAATGTGGCTGAAGGCACTGTTATCTTCTGTCCAAAGATTCTGTTCTACTCTTTCCCTGGAGCTTGGCTAACTTAGCGTGGATCTCTTGCCAATGTCTGTCCAAAAACTGAAGATCCCCTTGATGAAAAGCCATTTTTGGCACGAAGGGCTCTGGCCAATCATTTGGCCTCTTTCCTCCTACTCAACAACCTACATTTCCTTCTCCATCCACCCGGTTATGGAGTGCAGGTAGTTTGACCTGCATTCTAACTGCTTTAGCGGTCAGTCGTTGTGCTAGTTAGTTCAAACACAGAAGAGGAAGGGAAATTAAATCTTAATTTTCCCCTCTTGGTGGCATACCACATCACAATATATATATATATATATATATATATATATATAAGTCCTTTAACTGCTCGCCACCGGTCCTGTTTCTCTGTCTCTTTCTCTCACTTGCCGAAAGTTCACCACCAGTTCTGTTTCCCTGCTTCTTTCTCTCACTCGCAACATCAATACACTGGTTTGTGCGATTCTGTAGTGAAGTAACCAACAAAATGCCCCTCCTCACAATGCTTCTTTTATACCGGTTTCTTGGCTGACCGAAATTTGCATATGAGATGAGATGCGGGGCCTAAAAATTGCACTCACAATGATACTCATGCTTCCATTTTTACTGTACTTCTGGTACTCTATACGCAAGATACATTTGCGCCATTTTTGAACTTCAAGGTAGGCCATTTTGCTCGTCATTTCTTGTTTCTTTCTTTTAGTGTTGCCATGAAAGGAATTCAGTTCACACAGCTTCGTTGTCACATTTCATCTCTCGTTCAATGGGTTCACCACCTGTTTTATTTTTATCCAGCCGTGTATGGTTGCTGAATTCACATAAATGACAGCATGCCACTCGTGGTCTCTTAGAACAATGAATCCCAGTTGGCTCGTTGGAGGCAGCAGTCTGCGGGTTCTGCCTTTCAGTTTCACTATATATATATATATATACGCACACATTAATAGATGACTTCTTTGGTAGACTGTATATTTAATAGGTTCTTTGATGGCTTTTTAAAGAAACTTTTAAATGTGTTTCAATAATTTGCATAACTCTTAAATTTTAATTGAACGAAAATATCACAAAGTTATAAAATCTACAGCGCTCATTTAGATGTGAAAGAAGATTGTTTTTCATTAAAAAAAATTCTCTCAAGAGGATTGGTTCATGGCCTATTTTTGTTTATTGCAGTGGTAATGGACATGGATTATAAGGAAGCATTGGGTGATATTCCTCCTTCTGCAGTTATCCAGTAAGTATCTTTTTTTATTTAAAAAAAAAAAAAAAAAAAAAAATTGAATTTTACTCTAGTGGTGAAACTGTAGATACAAGTCAGAATTTTGTGGTTGAAACTAAATAATTTCTTTTATAAAAATGATAGAATTGTTAGCATATTTTTTGATTCTGAATTTTACTTTTTATATTGCTATTGCTTTTTTATTTTGTTGTTCAATATATTTTAGAATTTATATTTGATTCATTACTTTTCAGAACTGATGAAGCTCCAGCTTATGAAGATGCTTTTCCAGTCACTTCTAAAGATTGTAAGTTAATGTTTTTTTTTTTGTTTTTTTTTGTATATAGCGATGCAAAATTTGATATTGAAGTCATTTTTAATAAATAATGAAGCATTGTTGGCAAATTTTTAAATTGCATAAATCTAAAAGTATAATGAAAGTCTAACTAGTGTTACACTGCCATGTGCCCAGCGGGCTTGCAGGGTGCCGTTCATTCCCACCAAGTCCACCAGTTAAAGCAGGGCACACTCGTTGGCTGTGGTTTGCGACGCTATTTAATATTACAGATATCACCAACTCCTTAGCTGAACCACATTTTGGGGGTTCTAAGTGAATTATTAAAATTCAACACAATAAGATCAAATTACTTCTATAAACTGTTTCTTTACAAGATATATTCTAACAAACTGATCCCTTCACCAACCTGTTTCATGATTCCCTACAAATAAACTCTTAATAAAAAATAAATAACCAACTAATCATCTAAAGTTCATCATTAATTCCTAAGACCTCTCCTTTTGAATTTCTTTTCAGACTTATTTTCTTTAACTTGATTCAGCATTAAATGACCAATGAGGTTGATATGCCGTAAAACAAAACAGTTTTCTTTAGTCCATTTTATGATTCAACATACGCACTAGTGTTGCATGCAAAGTTTTCTTGTAAAATCCTGTCTTTAAGATTTTTTGCTTTATAAAACCATCTGTATATTATTTATTAATTTGTTTTTTTATCTAGATGACTTGCCTCCTAAAAACAATATTACTGATTACCCTCCAGCAAGTTCATGTGATAGATACACCATCATAGAGGAATTCAATTGTCAATTTGAAGAAGCTGTAAGTATTTCATTCATTTCTTAAATTTTTTAAATAAGGCAGTTTTTCTTTAAGCAATTCTGATACTCAGCAGAAAAGGAAATTGTTTTTTAAGCTTTGGTTTTATCTTGATAGTTTTTAAGCTTAGTTTAGTCTGGTACAAGTTGTAATGTGGAGATATTAGACTAAAAATAATAATGCACTACCAGTACTGGTTTGAAGATTGCCCTTTAAAATCTTGACTTATCTTGTTTGTAAAACTAACCACAACTATCTTCAAAACACTCTGAATGAATTCTGAATTGTTTATAAATAAGAGAATATACTCTGTCAGGTTTCTCTGGGATTTTGTTTTGATAACTCTTCTCAAATTCACATTTTAGTTTAAATCTACTTGATAAATTTACAATCTCGTTTTCGTCATGTCTTTCTAAGCTCACTAATGTTCAAGATCTCTAAATTTTATGTCTGGTAAATTTTTATAAATTTTACATAATTGTCAAAGTATCTTGTTTTTTGAATTGTATATTTTTAAAATTTATTTTTTGCCACTAAGACCAAAGTGCCAGTCTTTCTTCAAACAATTTTGCTATGTTTGCCGTGCTTTCATTTGACTAATTTCAAATTTTATATGGTTTTGTTTATAACTTTGAGAAGAGTTATTAACATACCAGAAATTGTTCAGACAACTGGAAATCTTAGTGATATTCTTGATTTTGTTAGCGGTTTAGTTTATACTCCTGAAGAGGGCTGAAGAATGGATTAGATGAAATGTGCTGAATACAGAGAGCATTCAGTTGTCTGAACAGTTTTTAGTTTGAAAATTGTCTTGATGGATATAACCACAAGGAGCAACTTAAAGTTAACAGCCTTTTAACTATTTTGTAGAATTTCACATTGAGTGAAGATGTCAGTATTATATATGATAGGAATTTGTTCTTGTACATTGATTCTTTAAAAAGATCAGTGTAGGAATGTAAAGCATGGCTTACCCAATATGAAGCAAATATGAGTTGCATCATGATGAATCTGTCAATGTGTCTAGCAGACCTACAGAAATTTGCAGTGTTGTGAGGGGTGAGTGATCACACTGAGGCATGTTTCTGCCATCTTTGTGTATCATTGAGAATGGATTGACCAAATGCTAGTGCATGTCTAGGCAATCCTGAAGGATAATATGGTGGAACTGACTGTGGTAGTAGCAGCAACAATGTTGGCAACATTTACTTAGTCCTGATATTCCTTTTGGTCCATAACTGCAATGGACTGCAAGCAGTGGCCACACTGGGATTTGCTTTGTTTTTGGTGCCTTAATGTAGGTCACCTGGCATGGACTCATCTAGGGCAGATAGGAACTCTACACTACTTGTAATTGCTGTCCAAATTAACAGGAAGTTTCACATAGCTCTTAACTCCGGTTGCTCCCAATCAATAGCCAGCAAAGACATCTGCCGATCATGGATAAAGATGTGTGTGTGATGACCATCAATGGAGAGACTAATGCCTACATTAGCCTGAATGTGTCAATCCTGCCAAGGTTTATGTCCTGATGACTTATGAGAGGCCACTTGGGTATGACCTGCTGATTGGCATGAACTCAATAAGAGATTTGTAGGTACAAATCACTACATCAAGTGCAGTTTTGTTGTAGTAAACCACTCCTATGGGTAGCAATAACTGTCCTTGAACAGGACTTCAGTGATAAATTTGACCATGTGCTGAAGATTTGGACTGCAGTGTGTAAGTGGACAGGAGGTTAAGCACCAACAGTGCTGCAGAATACAATAGCAGTGTATCCTGTGTCTAACATAGTGTGATGGGAGTATGATTGTGAAATACTAGTCCGGTTGGACAAGAGCTGGTTGATGTCATATCCTGAGAAAGAGCCTGGGTTGCCTAAGGGTTTAATTCTACTGATGGGTATGCTCCAGAAGAACAAAAGGAAGGTTTGCTCTGTCCTGGGCTACCAGGAGCTGAATTAGATCTGTTGATGCGTTCATGGCAAATATATCAATAGATCTATTCAGCTCTTGTTTTCACAAGCTATCAACTTTGAGATAGTGTATCCCTGCTGGATTTAAGAAAGGCCTAACTGCTAGGTTTTGAGCTGAATGTAGCGTCTCTTATGTGGTCAATTATTGATGTGGTATTCTCAAGATAATAATCAAACATGCCACATCAGTATACAGTGATGACAGTCATATCAGCAAAAGCCTTGTTTGAATGAAACAAGTCTGGGAACAATTTTGTCCTCTTGTGCAAGGACCTTGAGAGGCTGAAGGATAGAGCCAAAGTTTTGCACATACTTCAATGGAAACGAGAGTGAGATCCTAACAGTTCCAGCTACCATTACTTGTTGAAGAGCATTTTCATTATGTGGGAAGTTCACTGGTCTCTTCCCAGTGTGGTTGGTTGAAACCAGCAACTGGGTTTCTGAAACAATGATAAATATGGTGACCAGAGGCTGAGATAAGACTTGCAATGCCCTACTAAAATGCATGCAAACTAAAAGAGTGATCAGTTTGTGTTAAGAGGACCCTGTGTGAAGGAATTGGGGTGTGTGTGGGGGTCAGGAAATAAGTGTGGGTTGATGCACTTTTCCTGGCTACTGTAGTTGTGTTAGAACTTGGTGGGGACATGGTTGAAGATGCGTGTGGACTGCAATGTTGCGGCAGTGAAAGATATCAATCTGACACTCTAATAGAAAGCAACAGTACTGCACCTGCTGACTGATTCAGTATGTGTGCATCTATGAACACTTTGTTGATGGATACTCATTATCTGGGTAAAATCCAGCTTGTTGATGGTTACAGGGCATGTTGGCTGTGTAGGCTCTGCCTTCTTCCATATTACACTGAACCCTCTAGTCACAGATGATAGGCTTGGTGTGCACTAAATTTGACCAAGGCCACATTGATGGTTAGTCTGTATGCTTTGGCAAGCCTCTCAAGAGTACTGAGTTGACATCTTATTAGCATCTCTGGTTGTTTTGGTGTGTATCACTGTATTGTATCTAAGTAGATAATAATTTTATTAATTTAGACTCTATACAAAAAATATTTTATGTATGCATATGATTTTTTTAATCAATTTTCTAGATGACACTTATCCAAGAACAGTTGATAATAGGATTTCATCTAGTGTCTGTTGGAACAGGAAGGCATGGAAAAATCTGTTGGATAACTGTAAGTATTTTTTTCCCTACACCTCTGCAGTGAAGCTAGATAATTGTTATTAAAATATTCGAACTATTGACGCGGTCAATAGTCTGATATTCTAAATAACAAGTCTGCAAACTTTTATCTGAATATTTTGGGATCGGACACACGTCAGAATTGAGACAATGGCATACACAAACCTATATATATTTGGTTATTTTATTGGTAAACCATAAGTCTTTTTTCCTGGAGGAATATATTTGTATAGTGTACTGAAAGTCTAAGATTTGTAGATATGTGTGACACAACTGTGGCATGTCATAGGTAAGAGTTGTATATTAATTGGAACTGGTTAATAGAACATTTTATCTTAAAATATATTTCAATTCTTGATTTATTGATAATAAAGTATCTCTATAATAAAAGAAAAAAGTAAATCCTATAAACAGAATCATACTATTATCTTTTCTTTTACTGATTCAATGTAGATTGAAATGTCAATTTTTTTTTTTTGTCTGCAGGTTCATAAATCAATAAAAGGATAACATTAGAAATACTTCAATGAATTGAATATCAGGGTTTTTATAGTTCCATGTTCTCCTTGGCCTGGGAATAGCATTTATCTTTCTTTTAACATAGGAGATTGATAAATAAAAATGTTCAGAAACTTAGGATGAATATGTAAGAGTTGATGTGCCATAAGAATAGAATGTTGAACTTTTAGTTCAGTAAAATTTTAAAACATTAATTTTGAAAAACACATTTACAGATTAATAGTTAACTTGTTGACAGGAAATGTTGTACCTACTGTTTTTTTCTTGGTACTTGTATATCATATCACTGTAATCATAACTACATGGTTGTGTCCTCATGTTCCCTGGTTACATCAAGGAGCAAGAACTTTTTGGTTATTTAAACATTAACTCTGTTCAGTTGTGCCACAATTTCTCTTACTCTTATTTACAATTCTCACCTCTGCTCTAAGAACAGTAATTTTTCTCAAATTAAGAACTGGTAGGAAGGTGACATTACAGTAGGAGAGAGTATTCAACAAAATGTTATTTGCTTTTGGTTAAACCAAATTGGTAATGTTTTTTGATGAAATTTTCATTTTCTTTGCAAACAAAATTTTCAAAGTTAGTTCCATCCTATATGTATTTCAGTTGATATAGCTAGCATCTTGTTTATCACTAGCTATGCTGTGTGACTATTTTTTCTCTTATTAATTTCTTTAAAAAAATGGTAGGAACCTCATAATTTTTAGGAAAGCTATGAATAAACTAAAAAAAAAAAAAATTTTATGAACATTTTCAGAGGTTAATTGTTATCAAATACTTAAATTTGAAATGCTTTTAAGGAACAAAAGATTGAAAGATTTCTTTTTTTTTTTTCTTTTCCTCCTTCCCTCCTTTTAGTGTATGATAACATTAATTAAACTTTCTTTCCAAGATTTTAGATGTTTAAAAAAATTTGATTTGAATTTTATTTTCAGATTTCTGTTGAAAAACATGTCTATCTCTTTGACTTTCTGGTATTAGGAAAGAACCTTTTCAAGAAGGGTTTGAAGAGTGTGTTGGAAAGTAAAAAAATTACCAAGGTAGATTGTTTGCAAATTATATTAATCTTTAGTTTTTTTTAATGTTTTTTTTAAATTTTTTTCTCACATGAACTAGAAAATGTTTGAGATGAGTTGTCAAAATCTAGGATTTTTAAACATTTTCGTCCATTTTTATTAATTCATAATTTTCTTGTATTGAATTATTTTTTTTTCTTTTTAAGCATTATCTTTATGTAATCACATCAGAACTAAATTATGTTGCTTGTCAAAGAAAACAATGCAAATCAATGTTATATAGCTAAACAGTAGATATCTAATGTTTGAATAGTGTGTATGTATATATATATATATATATATATATATTATGTGATATTTATTTTTATTTTTAAAAAAATCAGTGACTTCAGATTATTTTTAAAACTTGGAAATAAGTTCTCCCCCACTTTTTTTTCCCCAGATTATCCATGATTGCCGTTTCATCTCGGATCTCCTTTATCACAAATATTCAGTGAATCTCTCAAATGTATTTGATACTCAGGTTTGTAAATATTTCCTTTTTTTTTTTTTTTTCTTCACACAACCAATTTCAAATTCGTTTTATAGTTTTGATGTATATTTTGTTTGAAAGCCCAACAGTTAAACCGTAAGATCTTATGACCAATGTTCATTACTTGAGATATTTTTCAGCATATTTAAAGAATTGGCAGAACCCAATGGCCCTGATGTATAAGATAGTATTAGCACCCATTTCTTTACAAATACAATCCTCTTTGGGAATACTGCCCTATCAGGTGGAGCTGTAGAATACGCAGTCTGCACATCTGTAGAGGAGTAAAACATCTTCAGTGAGGACACCTGTTGGATGTGGGTGGGAACCTGTGATGCTTTAGGATGGAATCCTGGTGGCTAAGCAGTCTGTGACTCAGTTGCCTAAGTAGCCACATGATTAGCAACACTCACTTTGGTCATTACTGGGCTAGACAGGTGGTTGGAGAGGCTCGACCTGATCAGTTGGCTGGTCATGCCAAGCCCTCTTACAAAGGCTTGCAAAAGAATCTTGTAAGTTTCTAAATCAGAAAGTGGTGGCTATAGGGAGAAAGACCAATGTTTCCCCTTCTATCTCTAGGTGAGTAGTCATCTTGGGAATGAAAACATAGTTCTCAAATTGTTGGTCTCTTTCCTCAGTGTGAGTATACTGAATGTATAGCCCTGATTTGCCAAGACGAATGGGTTACCCCTTGATATTTCCCTTTATAGATCTCAGTGATGGGTGGGAAGAACAATCGGTGAATTCATCTAAAATCCCCATGAATACAAAAAACAAAACCCAAGCTCAAAATCTCAAACCTTAAAGCATCCACATATAGAGTCTGACTTGGATAATGACTGATCCGAGTCTTTTTCTCAAATTTATATTGCTGAAGTTGACAGAGGATACTCCAATCACTAAGTTGTCTCCAGTTTATTACTGGAAAAAAAACTTGGCTCTCTAATCAAACCTAAATCTGTCCAAAATTAAACAATACTTTACTGGTTGAAGTACCAAAGAAAACCTCTCAGACCTTTTATTTGAACAAAAATACTTTGATACTTTTCCTAAATAAATCACCAATCTATAGTGCAGCAGTCATAACTGTTGACCTAACAAAGAACATTATTGCTAACCACAAATCCTCCAAATTTATCATCCACTCAGACTCTAAATCAATCCTTCAAGCTCTACAGAATAAAAATACATCAACTCCTCTCATCACATGACTCCTAGATGAAATGAACACTTTTTCTAAAAATAAATGTCATTCTCACCCAGATACCAAGTCACATTGGTATACATGGAAATGAAAGGGCAGACAAAGCTGCAAATAAAGTACCGCTGGAAGATATATCCAATACAAAATTTCCATACTCTGTGACCTAAAACTAATCATTAACAAAATCATACTTAAGAAATGGCAAAAATCTTGGGAGGATCAAACACAGAACCAGCTGTGCCATATACAAGAGACTATAGGTGAGTGGCTGGCAGGCTACAGAAGAAATAGAAAAGAAGTGATAGTTTCCAGACTATGCATTGGTCACATCCACATTTACCCACTTGCACCCACTAAAATATGCTCAACATGCAGAATACTCCTCACAGTCAAGCACATTCTCATAAACTGTAACAGGTTTAGACAAATTCATCTAAAATACTATCAGACAAGCAACTTAAAGGACCTTTTCAAAAACCCTAAACCGGAGGAAATCTTGAGCTTTATTGAAAAAATTAAAATTTTTTAATTTTATTTTAAATCAAAATCTAACCAAATATAATAAAACATAACAAACACACATACCCTAAAACATACACAAGACAAAACCAATCTAACCCTTCTGGCATTAAATAACCCACATAAATAAAACTTAAACTCTTTGTTTCATGAAATTAAATTGAGAAATGACTGGTGCATATCACTCTTACTACAATTTCCTTTCCTCATTTCTTCCACCTTAAGGTAATATAATAAAGGATGATGATTAGTTATATTAGGTAATTATTTTTTTTGTATTTATATATAGTAAGCTATCTAAGAACTTTAAATAGAAGTGTAAGTCATGAAGGTCTTAGGCGTACATGTGTAGCAGGATATGGGATGACAGCAAGTCATAACAGGTTTTGTTTTGAAATCTTTGTTGGGCTGGATGTTTAAAATTAAAAGCATTTTGAATTCAATGACAGCTGATTTAGCTATCAGGTATGGAAAGAAATTTAATGACATGTATTCTTATATCATTAGAGGATGAAGTAAATATACTATATAAGCAAGAGATTTTTTGAAGTCTGTTGGGAAGTTGAGGGTCAGAGACAGCCAGTTGAGCTCAGATTTGAACCCTCTGGGGCGAAGAGACAAGAGGGGCGCAGTCTGTATCGTGTTCATCTGATAGTGTTTCTATATAAGAACTGTTACCTTTCATTCTGTTTCTCTTGTGTTTTGATGACTAACTGCTGTCTAAAATGATGCGATCAATATATAAACTCTTCATATTGGAAACAATGGAGTTGCTTTGTACTTTGCAAAATATAACAACTATGCATATTTATGATTCTGTAATCTAACATTAATTATGCCATGAAATATGGATCAGTGGCAACATTCCTAAAACATGGAAACCAGCTAGTGTAATCCCAATACCAAAGTCAACCATGGAGAAAACGCTAAACAATCTACTGACCTAATGCACTAACCAGCTGTATATGCAAAACATTTGAAAGAATGGTAACTGAAAGGCTTGTGTGTTGATTTAAAAATCAACAAACTATTAAAAAGTACCAATCAGATTTTAGATACTTGATAACCTAATTTGGCTATAGACCCAAATATGGGAAGTACTTGTCAAGAAATAACACCTATTCAGTTTTTGTTTTTTTATATATAAGCATGACACAGTCTGGAAATATTGCATGGAAAGGCACCTGAGATAACTTGGCCTGAAAAGCAAAATGCCAATTTTCATAGGCAACTAACTAGCTGACAGATTTTTTAATGAGCAACACACCATCAGACCAAAAGGAACAGGAAATCCCACAAGGAAGCCTCTTGTTTGTCACCCTCTTTAACATCAAAATAAATAACTTAAGTAAAAACAAACACTGGAACAGATTGTGCTCTATATGGAGATGACTTTTTAATAGGCTACCATGCAAAAAACATGCACACTATAGAATTCCAATTTAGCATCAACAAGATAAACCAACAGCCCACCCAAAATCACTTCCAATTTTCATAAAAATAAACATAATGCCTATGTTTTTTTTTTTTTTTTTTTGGCCAGATTAGAAAATTACATCATGACCCCCACTCTTTAAAAATAATGATATCCCTGTAGTTAACTAATACAAATACCTAGGTATGATATTTGAAAAGAAACCTAAAATATCTAAAACTTAAATGCATCTCTTCAGACTCTTAGTTCACACTGAATGGGGTTTCTGACAAAGCCACTTTAACTCTACTGCTCCTTAGTCAGATCCAAATCAGGTTACAGCTGTTTCATTTATGGAACAGTAGGAAAATCATTTGTAAGAGCTGACCACTGTGCACCACTAAGAACTATGACTGATCTTAGGTGCCTTTTTAATTTCCCCAGTAGAAAGTCTACATGCAGAAGCCAATGAACCAAAAAAAAGCTGGCACTCCTCATGTCTGACAAACCTTACTTATAATTGTTTTCCACCGACAATACTCAGCCCCATTCAATCAAAAAGAAAATAGCATTAAGTTATACAATTTGTGAACATAAGAACTCCTCAATGAAATCTAAATAGACACAACCCAAACATGAATCTACACTTTGGACAATCAACCAAAAATATTAAAAGTAAATGCTCTAAAACCAAAACAAACTCTGCCACCATAAGTGAAAAATATCTACTCATCAAAAATACATACCGTGAACACCTTCTCTATAAAGAAGGATCAAAAGATGGAGGCAAGACAGGATGTATAGCCATCCAATAAAAATCGAGCTAATGAAATGTCTTTCAAATAAAACATCCATATATACTGTGTAAGTTTTCACCATTGACTTAACCTTAGACATCATAACCTCCAGCAAGTACCAAAATTCCTCTTTACTGACTCCATATCCATCCTAAAAGCAAGAAAAATGACTGACCTATTGATTACCAATTTAAGTGGAATACAATTATGACTCAAAAAAAAAAATGATATAATACTATGCTTGATACCAAGCTATACTGACATCCAAGGAAATGAAAAAGCTGACAAAGCAGCAAAAAACTCACTAAACATGAACCCCTCAAACACAAAAATTCTATGATCAACCACTCATAAAACAATCAAAAACAAATGGCAAAATAGCTAACAAAACAAATTACACAGCATTCAGCAAAATATTGGTGAATGGCACCCAGGATATAGAAAGAAGAGAAGACTCTGGTACTTTCCAGACTTCATACAGAACGTACGCATATTGCACAAACACTCAAAAATGAAGAACCCCTGTTATGTATATCATGTCAAGAATCATATACAGTAAAACAATGATTGACTGTCATGACCTCCAACAAGGGCAGATGACTAAAAGGACGTTTTTAAACACTAAGCTTGTGGATATATTAAATTTCATCAGAAATAGCTTTACAAAAAATATGAACAAATAAAGTAAATAAGCAATAACATGGAATATGTAATAGTTTATTTAAAAACCAAGACATTTAGCTACAAATTACTTGTGTGTATGTAATGTAAAAACAAGATTTGGTGTTGAATAACTCAAGAGTTAATATACCATTAAGCACCAACCAAACTATTTTAATTACAACTTTGGTCCGTAATAACTGGATTGTTGTGTGTGTGAAAGTATCATCATTGCAAAGGTAAAAAAAAATTTTTATGGTAATTGGGAAGAAGAAAAAATTTACCAGGATCTATCACTCGAGAATCAGCTTGTTCAGTTATGTGGAATGCACACAGCATTCCACATCCAATTGAGTGTTCAATAGGCACATCTATTATCTCAGTTGACACTGTTATCATACAAGACAATTATTGGTCGTGGGAACAAAAATTGATGTTTATTCCTTTACCAGGGAATTGGCATGAAATAAACCTATGGTATACAAATAGAATATTAATCTTTTTTTTCTTTTTTTAATATTATATCCAATAGTATTTTTCTTATTTTATTTATTTAAAAAAATTTTTTTTTTTAGATTTTTAGGCATGAAAGTTGAATTTTTGCCAAAAATATTCTTTATATAATAGGGATTAAATATAGGGAAATACAAAACCTGTGTTAAAAGGTTATTTTTATGTACACTAGAATAAAGAATTTAAATTTGCTCTACACTAATGAAATTTGTCAAAAATAAAATTTAAAAGAAAAAAGGTGAAAATTCTCTTGCATTTTGACTTTTATCTATTTTTTCTGCTAAGTTTTGTCAAGATAAAGTTTTTAAAGTTGTGCATAGATAGTAGTAACTGATTATAGAACCTGTCATTTAAACAATGTATAGTTGAATCTCTGAATTGTAGACAACAGAACCTGGATATCTTCACAAAGGTTTTGAATAGCTAAAAACTGTTGTACTTGAAGACCAACAATGCAGCTTTTGATTTCAACAGTTATGTAAAATTTAGACTTTTTAAGAAATTTTGAAACGGTGTGTTTTACTCTTTAGATATGTGTAACAATATGCATTCAGCATTTCATAGTTATATTACATCCAGAATTTAGTTAATTTAAAGTGTATTGCTTTAATAAAAATCTCAAAACCATGTGCCATTTTCACTGGATTATGTTGTCTTGTTGACTGGGGCTGTAGAATACTTTGACTGGACTTCTGCAGTGAGGCTTACCTGTTGGCCGCAGGTGGTAACCTGTAATGCCTGAAGATAGGATTCTGGTAGCTGAGCAGTCTGTGGCCTGGTAACCGGAGGTCACATGACTTGGAACACTCCACTTTGACCCTTATTGGGCTAGACAGGTGGTTGGAGAGGCCTAATCTGATCAATTGGCTGGCCATCTCAGCCATCTTTCAAATTTTTGCAAAAATCTAAACCAAAGAGTGATGGCTGTAGAGTCAATCATGCTGAGGAAAGACCCATTCTCCTTCCTGTTTCTGGGTGAGTAATTATCTTGGGAATGAAAACCCAAGAGCACAATGTAACTATCTATCATCAGCATGAGTATATTGATTATGTAGCCCTGATATCCTTTGGTGAATGGGTTTTCCCCTAGACATAACCCCCAGTGGGGCTCCTTGGTGAGTGGGAGCGTAGTCAATGAAACTCAAAACTTATTTTTATGGCTTATGAAACAAAAAAAAAAACAAGCAAAAAGACCCTTTTACGAATCTGATTCAGAGCAAGAACCACAATACTCCAAATTCATTGTACTGCAATCAAAAGAACTCCCTCTTACAAAATTATCACCTTTTATTATTGAAGAAACCATTCTCTCTATAATTACCTCCATTTTGGTCAAAAACCTAAAAAATAAGCTGAGATAATACTAAAACTGAGAAAATTCCATAATATTAATACCTACACCCATAAGAGACTAAACACCTCTAGAGGTGTTGTAGGGAACAAAGATCTATCCCTATGCTCAATTATAGAAATAAAAAATGAATTAAAAAAAAACAATGTGATAGACATCAAAAGAATCACAATCAGAAAATTTAACCAAACCATGAACACATACATGCTTACTTTCAATGATCCAAAACCTTCACCTGAAATAAAAATTGGATATATGTTAGAAATAGTATATTCCAAATCCCAGAAAATGCCACAATTGCCACAAATATGGACATTTGAAAGAAGTTTGTTCCAGAAAAGCAGTATGTGTAAAATGTGGAGCATAAGAGAAACTTGCCAAAATTATTTAAACTGTAGCAACTGTAATAAAAGCTACAGAGTAGACTCAAAACACTGCAAAATCTAGAAAAGAGAAATCTTAAAAATCAAAGTTACTTTTACTATTACCTTCCCAGAAGCAGGAAGACTTGTGGAAATGTCTTTCATCAAACCAACTTTTGCAAAAATCACAAAAACTCCTCGGTCCAGTTGGCTGGGGCTGTAGAATTTGCCAACTGCATTTCTGCAGAGGGGTAAGACCCCCCCCCTCATAAGTGTCCTGGATATGACATCAAACCATCTGATAGTGAAGCTCCAGCCTTGAAGATTTGAGGAATGTAGAGTACCCCTTTATTGCCATTGCTCTCAGGCCCACTCTGACCCAGAGTGGTACCACTTGATAGGGTCCTGTCTATGGGTCAATTAGAACAAACTGCAAATAAATGACTGATGTTTGAATTATGAATGTTTTATAGCAATACTTGAGACCATGTAACTGTGGGCAAAAAAGAGCTCAGGTTCATTTAAGTATGTTATGTACTCAATGTATTTAGAAATCATATATTTAATAACTTTGTATAAAGAGGATTTGTCATTAAATAACCTACAATGGTTGATATACTATCAAACCAAGCCTAACAAAAACTCCTCCAAATAAAACTGAAGTAAATAAAAATAGAATTGATAAACCTAATAAATGAACTACAAAAGCTAATTAAAACCCTAAAAATACACTTCCTAATATAGAAAAAAAACCTCTCAATACCCCCCGCCCCCCAACAACAACCACTACGAAAAAAATGAAACTCAAACTACAAAAGGTTGATATGTATCAATTTCAAGAACAAAGGAAAAAAAAGTGCCCCCCCCCCAAGGATAATCCAATGGAACTGCTGTGGTGACGAGGCAAATTACAATGAACTGCTTCCATTGATAACTGAATTAAATCCTACCATCATATGCCTCCAAGAAACCTTTAAAAAAAGCAGTGACAGACTTAAGATTAAAAACTCATGAACAATATGATTACATACATGATACTAGCCTAAGAGTTTTGGGTGGAGTATCAATCCTAATTAAGAAAAATATCCCTCAAAGTTTTATCAACATCAATACCCACTTGCAAGCAATTGCAGTCTCAACAACCCTATTCAAAAAACTGTCTCCATTTGCTCATTATCTATCCCACCTCATGATCCAATAAATGAAAAAGAGCTAAGCAACTTAATAAAACAACTCCCTAAACCATTTATCTTGATGAGGGATTCAAAAGAGGCCAGACCTTCAAAAAAATCATTGATTGCAAAAACTTATGCCTCCACAATCAGAAATCTCAGACTAACTTTGACCCATCTGTGGGTACATTTTCTACTATAGACCTAACCCTCAGTGAACCATCAATCTTCATAGACTATGTAACTGGGGGGTACACAAAGACTCCTATGGCAGTGACCACTACTCAATGATAATGGAAAATACTATGATAGGAAACTGAGAACCTCAAACAATAACAAAACCCCCACAATGGAATTTTATAAAAAAGCAAACTGGCAATCCTACAAAAAGAAAACTCTTACCACACTAATCCCAGAAACAAATACAAATCAAGAAAACCTATAATACATTTTACCAACTCCCTCATTACCATAGCCAACAAAACTATCCCCAAAACCTTAATATCTCTAAAACACAATAATCCATGGCTCACAGAGGAGTGCAAGAACATAAGAGAACGTTAAGCAACTCTCAGGAAATCCCCCCCCCAAAGAAAATCTAAACAGATACAAACCACAAAAACTTGATATACCATCAAATAAGCCATAAGATCCTCTTGGAGAACTTTCATCTTAAAAATAAACTCCAATATTAATCCAAAAATAATTTGGAACTTTATAAAGAAAATAACAAATAAAGACATCAACACTCCAATAAATCATCTCTTTCATGGAAGCAGAAAAACCACAAGTGAAAAACATATAGCCAACCTGATTGCAGATAACTTTGCTCGAGTGTCATAAAAGATGCAACCAATCTAACCCTTTTGGCATTAAATGACCCACAGAGGTGGACATGCTGTTAAAACTTAAACTGGATTATGGTTACATACAAATATGAGAATTTTAGGTTTGGTTTCTTTGTTTTAATGACATATCAACTTTGATGGTAAAGCCATCCTTATAAAAGAACAATAGTGATAATATTTAACCCATAGCTGGGGGTGGAAATTAGGAGGCTCATCCTTTTTTTCATGGGTATTAGTCTGAAAGTGAATGTAATAGCATAAGTAGAATTCAAACTTGCTTATTACAATGCTAAGTACAGCATGTTAGCCACTATACATACCCGCCCTCTAAGAGAATTTTAGTAATATCTAGATATAAGATATTTGAATATTGAAGAAAATTTCAGAGAAAACATCTATATATTATTAAAAAGAAAAAAATTGTTTTTAAATTATCAGTATCTTTTATCGGTTATAAGATTACATGGAAATCATTTTAAAAAAGAAATTATCCTGTTTTTGTCTACTTGTTTTAAAACCATTCAACTTTTTATTTTTGTTATTGATTAGTTTTATATCTTTTTTTTAATTTAATTATTTTTTTTTCAAGGTGGCTGATTCTTTTGTCCATCGAGCATGGTATGGAGCTGGTCATAAGAATGTATGGCCAAAATTTGTTCAACCATTATCTGTATGCTTGTTTGGTCACTTACAGTTAACAACTGAAGAAATAGCTGGCCTCAAAGCATGTGAAGGAAGAACTCAGGTATTTGTCTATTGGTTTTTTTTTCTGGTAAATTGATAATAGTTTTTTTATGTTCATTTTTATAAACAATGTAGAAGAACTGTCACATAAGGATAAAGAAAATATAATTTAAAGAAAAAAATCAATTGTATAGGTTAAATTTTGTAAATTTAGTTTTTAGGACAAAATTTTTGTGTGGATCCTATATATGAGTAATAATTGTGTAAGGTTGAAATTAAAACAATGAGGAGGACTAAGAGCAAATTTTAGCTTCTAAAAGTATCTTTATGAATTAATGGTTTTATGATCATAAATCAAGGGTTGACCTATACAAGAGGGTGTGTGTATATATGTATACACATGTATGTCTGTATGTGCTATATTTCTGGCTTCTAGACATACTTAGTTTGCATTTTTTAATGAAGATTGGAATTTCTCAATTTGAAGTTACAAACCAATGATCTTATTTATGCAGATTGAGCAGGAATTGTGGCCCAAGCGACCATTGAGTGTTTCTCTGGCTGAAACATTGGTATGTTCTGTTAAATATTTGCAAGAATTACGTCTGCTACTCAAAGAAAAGATGATGGTTGAATACATGGCTGGTGTAGATATTTATCTCAGCTCTGTGAGAAATCTTCCCAATTCTGAAGTCTCTTGGTATGCAGTAAGTATATAATTTTATTATTGTAGTTTATAAGGAAAAATTCCTCTTCATACAAGTCTTTAAAAAGTATTGTGCATTTATGAATATACATTTGTATATTCAGCAAAACTGAATCCTTGAAGTTGATAAACAAGTTATATATCATCAAAAACTTATGAATTTGGATAAGTCTACATCGTCTTTGTTACAGTCTGTCTCATCTGTAGTACATTTTTACTTTGTTCTCTTATTCAATAACCTTCTGCGAATTTTGAACTGTACCCTATATTCAATTCATATAGATAGAGTGTTTTAATTCTACTGTCCATGATGGGATGTATCTCTATTTATATAATACTGTTTTTTTTCCATGCTTAACTGGAGTATAAGATTGAATTCATGACCACTCTCTGAGAGCTTTTGATTAAAAAAGAACTGATGTTAGTTTAAGCCCTAAAATTTTTTCACTTTAACTGTTGTATTAGATGATGGTTTTGTGCTGCAGTTTGGAGAATACTTCTTTCTGTGACGCTAGAGTCCTGGATGGTTGGACTAAAGGTAGACACTTGAATGATAGAATATGCCTAAGAGCAATCATTCAGTATATACTTTTATATACTGTCAGGGAATGGGCAAATAAATAAGAAATGGAATTTACAAAAGTAGCATCTGCTGAGAGGCAGACAATGAGTGATAAGATCTTTTTTTATTTCTGAGCAGTAAAAAGTAATTGTAAAAATAATAGAAAATCCCATGTCCTATCAAGTTTGGGTGATCATTGCTCTTCACAGTAAATTATGAAGTACTATGATATTGATTGAGAAAGATACAGTGGGTTCCAATTGTCCTTGACTTTCAGCTCATCACAATAGCTAGAGAGCCTAATCAACTCTATTTCATACATAGCTGTGGATTTATGTCTTTTCCCCAAAGGTATTAGTGTGAAGTGAGCACAAATAGCCATGGATGGAGTTTTAACTCTGCTTGCTGATTCTATTTTTCATGTTAATAACTATTATGTCACCCACAAATTTTACAATAAATTATATTTTGATGTTAAAGAATTGGGTAGGTGGGGAACTCCTCTATGTAGCAAAATACTGATGTGTCTCTCTGTCTCTCTCTTTTTTTTTTTTTTTTTTTTTTTTTTCTTTTAGAATAAATCTGAATTTCTTCCAAAAGCTTTTTATCAGATGAACAAATTCACTCAGACTGTTAAAGACAGTTTCAAAAACCGGGAAAAAAAGTCATCTTTGGAGATTTCTCCATCAGAAAATAACATAGAAAGAAAAGGTGAGGATTTTTTAAAGTTTGTAGTTGGAGCTTTAGCTTGATGAGATTGTCTGCAATAAATTGCTAAGCTTTCAGGTTCATTATTTTGGCATTGATTAGAAGACAAGACAATCATTTTATTTTTTTTTCTTTCATTATCAATAACAAATTCATAATTTGGCCTCTAAATAATACAGTTGAAGACTTTTTTTTTTTTAAATAATGTTAGTACATATTTTTGTTTCTGATAAAATAACTTGAAAATATGTAATGTTTTAATACATCTTAAATGCATAAACTAAAAGAAAACTTAATTTGATAGTATGTATTTTTAGATGATAATTATTAGCTGATATATTTTGTATTCTTTTTTCATTATTGACAATGATAATGTCATTTTAGAAATAAAATCTGTAAATAACAGTTGGAAAATAGGTGTATATTGTCTATAAAAGTTTTTTACAATTACATATTATTTTAAAAAAATTTCTTTTGATTATAGCTATTCAAAAAATGGCTGTCCCTGACAAAATGCATGAAAACTCCAAATCTGTTTCTTCCTCTGTTGACAATCCTCAAAACACTGGTAAATATTTTTAGTATTCTAAAACCACTTAACTTTTGCCTGAAAATGCATAATCATCTTTTAAATTTTTTTTTGTTGCTAAGACAGTGGTTGTTGTACTGTAATTTGTAAAAATTACTATCATCCCAGAGGCAATAGTGAGTATAAAGGTAAAATAGGTACTGTGACGTTGAATTCTACTCTGACCTTAAGAGATCAACATCTCAGTCATTGTCCTCTGTAGAAGGCTGTTACGTAGAATGTGTATTGCCGAGGGCAGTCTGTTACTTGACACTCCCTAAAATAAATCCTGGTCAAGACTCCTATTTCAAGCGTATGATAAACAAATAATGTGAATGCTAATTCGGGGTTAGACTGGCCTCAGACGTTGGTAAGGGGTTGCCAATTCCCTTTCACATACACCACCAAGTCCTTTATCCTCCTACCCACTCTGATAACTGAAGAACGAACTTCTAGGTTAGATAATATTAACTGTAGACAGATTTCCAAATCCTCTTGTAATGTTTAAGGAGGCAATTAACGAGAATTAGCGAAAATTAATGAAAGCGGTACGAGGCTGGGACAAGATACATGCAAAAGAAGTCAAATCAATAGAGGAAAGAACACAACTAAAAGATTTCAACCCAAGGATGCATTTAAAATATAACAAAATTTTAATATGCGATGACCAAACAAATAATGATGAGATTTGAGAAACAGTTCTTTTTTTCTTTTCTCTTTTTAAAATACCGGCAATATTAAGCCAACAGGAAAACATCAAACAAAAATGTCTCTCAACAGTCCTTCTTCTTTCTCTTTTTTCTCTTTCTTTTTCTCTTATTTGAGTAAGAGTGTCTAAGCTGCCGGACTGAGGCGTGTAGCAATGTTCATTCAATAAATTTAACTATTGGTGAAATAGAGCATTTACAGATTCTCTTTTTTGAATACATACAACTTTCCAATATTTAAGAATTGTAGAAGAAAAACAGTTTGAGCTGTACTTATCTTTGATGGGTTTTCAATTTTCAGATTTTTTCTCTCTTTTTTACGGGTGAGTGACTTTTCCGGAAGCTGGCTGACCTCAACGATCTTACTGTGATGCTGGATTTGTCCAAACTGAAATTCTCCTTCAAATTTCTCTAACGCGTGTTTTTTTGGCACGAAGAGCCTGTTGACCAATCATCCGACTTTTCTCTTCCACCACCTCACCGAATCACACCACTTGATTGACCTTGACTTCTTTCCTTCAACAGACTAAAGGGCATAGGGTACAGATAGCTTACCCTTTCTCTCCCCATCACTTTAACGGTTGATCCCTGTTATCCGATCTTTCTTAATGCCTGTTGATTCAAATAAAGAGGGGTAGGGGTATTGACCTCCCCTTTTCTCTCTCTCTCTCTCTCTCTCTAGCATACCACGTCACAGTACATAGTGTCTTTCTTTTTCCAAAATTGCTCTTTTGAATAAAATTTCTAATAAATTCAACTATGAGTGACAGTAACAATCAGCACTAGGAACGTATGCTAATAAGCTTATAATACATGTACATGTGCACATTCACATGCAGACCTTATATTATCTGTTTCACAGGTTATTAAAAAAAGGTGTACTAAAATACTGTGGCATGATAATACTATATTTGGCATTAACTTTTCAATCTGTAATTCTTTCATGACTCGCACTGTCAGCAGGTCTTAAAATAAACTGACTAAATACCATGAAAAGGAGTAAGACTTCCCTATCCTACATCTGGTGGCTCTGAGGAGTATTGAGTACCCTTTGGTCACTAAATAACTCATAAAGGGCTGATATGCTGTTAAACAAATAAACCTATATCTCATCATGACAAGTTGTTTTCATTTAAATGAATTCTCTTAAATAGACAGGGTTTACCCCATACACTTATTATCTAGCATGCAGAGGAAGCAAATAGATAATGGGGGGGGGCAATTAGTGACTAATGATATAAAAGAAAATACTGTTTAGAATTAATGCTTTTCTGTTTTCATTATGCTTTTAATTTTAAGTGTTAATTTCTTTTGTTTCATCATGCTGATTGGAATAGTCTTTGCTTTTCCTAAGGAAGTAGTGATGTTCTCTTGTGATTGAAAATTGCAAATTGTATAAATATTTCTTTTATATAAATTCAAAGATAATCAAGATTTGAAAGAAATTTTTAACATTCTGTATTATTCATAAGCATCAAATCTTCCGCTGAAAATATTTTCTTTAAGCATGCTAAGATTTTGTAAATTTAGTCTATTTACTCTGAAACTCTGATTTCAATTCAGGTCATTATTACTGTTGCCATAGCAGAACATGAAAGTACAACTGTGAAATTCAAACACCAATTCAACAATCAGTTGCCTATAGTGACAGGACAAACATTTCTTGGTGAACAAAGTTACGTTCAGAGTGCTCTAGGTTAAGGACTTAAATTGATTTCAACAAAATTTTGTGTATTTATGTATGAGCTAATCCTTAAAAAGTTCCATTATCTTTAATAACTACTAAAAGAAATAATACTGGAATAGAGAGTAATTATGATTATTAATGATTTTGCGACATAATGAATGATCTTTATATGAAGTATTTCAGTGTTTAAAAAGTAAATTTAATAATTTTATTTTTCAGAATCTGTTGAGTCCACTAGTAACCCAAAAGAGAAATCAGCCGTAAAAGAAAAACTTGAGAAATTGACAGTTTCAGATGATGACATAAATACAAGTAAGTCTTGTTATTTTGACACAAATCTCTTGTGGATCCTTAAAAATCTTAAATTGCATAAAAGTTTATTTAGGTTACAATTATCAATTATTCCCTTTAATCCTTTTCTATCACATTTACCAATTTTATGTATGCATTAATAATTGCTCCAAGTTTTTATAGTTTCCAGCAAACAATGATTCTTTTAATCACTCAAAAATATGATATAGACTGGTGTTAGAACAATAAAAAATAACATTTTCTGTCTTGTTTTACAGTACTTATTTTGTGTACTGAAGTATGTATATCATCTGTTGATGAATTATTGTAATCAAAATTCACTAGTTTTTCTCACTTTACAAATTATTTCAGAATGTGTTTAGTATGCAATGACTGTTTATTTTTGAGTTTCCATAGCAACAATGTGACTGAAAAACATGATAAAAGTAGTTAAATTTTGTGTCAAAATGATTAGAAATTTCTCTGCAAAATTCCCCAGCAGGTGGGGAATATGAACTAGCAACCATAGTTGCACATGGAATTTAAATAAAAAAAACAATTCAAGAATTAAAGGTGTATTTGCATTTATAGTTTACTAATTCATTTTTCATGTGAATAGTACTAAATACTAGTAAATTATGTTTTGTATTTTAATATTCAATTAATTTATTTGGAGGTGAATGAAAATTAAATTTGGTTACAAGGAGTGTATCAAGTAAAAAGTTTGAGAAGCCCTGATTTAGACATTACATCTACAGAAAAGTTTTTGTTATATGCATATATATGCTCAATTTCTATGGAAATATTATTAGTTTTATCTCAATATTTTAAAAAAATTAATTCTATTTAAATGTTTTTTAATTCTTCCTCTTTAGGTGTTCCTAGCTCAGTTACATTGACTGATGAAAATAAGTCTGATCTTAAAAGCAGTTCTGAAAATGGAAAAGAGGATATCTTGATTCAAGCAGCAAGGATTATGATAGCCAGTGATATTCCTTCAGATTTGATGGATCTCTTAAAGATGCCAGAAAAAAATCCTCCTGTGTCTGATTCTAACCTGAAGACTTTGAACAATCCAGACATATCTGCACAGAATAATTCATCCAACTCTATCAGTCAAACTGGTGTTGAGTGGTCAAGGTATAGAAAAGACAATTTCAACCGCAATAAACTTAGCTTAGTGCCAGCTGGTTCCAGTATGACACTAAGTAAAAAGAAAAAGTCTAGTCAATCATATACTTCTATTCAAAATTGTAATCAACAGTCTCTTCCTCAGAAGAGTCAGCCTAAATTGTACCAACAGCAGAATAATGAGAACCAAAATCTGGATCATACTGAATCTTCTTTTGATGATAGTCAACAAAATAGTCATCCAGATAATCAAATTACAGATACCTTTTTTGAGATTCCAGATAGTGACTCTTTTAAACAGGGTTACCATGTATTGGGTCAAATACAGACATATTCTAGTAATCAGCAGTCTTTTCAATATACACCCAGTAACTCTAACATGGATGACACTAAAAATTGTATAAATTCTCTTTCACATGCTCACACAGGACCAAAATCTCAGGTTTCAAGTTCTATAAAAGAGACTCATTCCACATCTCATCAAGAGTTGCTGCTACACACAAAACCAAAATCTCAGATTTCTAATTCAATAAAAGACAGTCATTCCACAAAAACATCTCACAATCAGTTATCATTACACACAGAACCAAAATCTCAGGGTTCAAATTCTATAAAAGATAATCATTCCACAAATCAAAAAAAAGATTTGCCATTAAACACTGAAAAATCCAATTCACCTGAAGTTCAGACTGTATCTGGAATTGCAAAAGAAAATGGTACAAATAGAAATTATTGGGTGAATGGCAATGGCATTGTGGGAAATGGTAGCATGACTCATATAGAACGATTGATGGCCATTTGGAGAAACAATTGCAAATGATGGGAGGATACAATCTTTGTGCTTATAAAATAGAAAATTTTATTTCCATGTTCTAATATGGCATTGATGAGGAAATTTTCAAATGATATTGTGGAAGAAAGTGAGATAGGTCAATTACAAAGTATTTCTTGTATTTTTTCTCAGCCGTTCTTTATATGACTAATCTTGGGTTTTTAGTAAAAACAAATGGGGAATTTTTATTTTATTTACTGAAAAGACTCTTTAAGGATTGGAATTACATCTATTGCCATTTTATGTTCACTTTTTCTTTTGGTTGCTTTTATTTCTTCAAAAAAAAAAAAAGAAGGTATTTTGCATGTACACCTATGGAAGTTCACCAAGAGAAAAAAATTTTCTATTTTTAAAAAAATTTTTTTTTTGGTGTGTGGTTTAAACTAATTAGATCCTCAAACTAACCACAATTTTTTAATTTTTGGAAAAAAAAAAATTTATGTTTTAAAAAGGAGGTTCAAATTCTAACTCAATGTAGAATGATCACCTAATTCCAGAGTTGTGTTGAAAAAGATAACTAACCAGACAGGTTAAAAAATTTTTTTTCTACTGTGATGGTGGGTGCATCTTTGAAGAGGAAAATACTTTTATGAGAGGTCAATTTTTTTAATATCTATTACACAAATCATTGAAAAATGCAAGAAATAACATGACAATAAAAATTAAATTCTTTTATGAATTCCTACACATGGACATGCCAGTGTTGGCCTACCAGCAAAGACATAGATCAGCTTTATGCAGACAGCGGATACAGCCTAAAAGACCTATCAGGAGCAATGGATGATAGAAATGAATGTCAAGAGAGTCAAGGAATTCTATGCTGTCAGCATGACTTGATGATATTAAGAAATTGCTTGTTTGCCTTTTCTTTTTTTTTTTTCTTTTTTTTTTTTACTTTCTTGGGAAGTGGATTTCTTTTAATTTGTAATTTTAGGTGGACTTTTTTTTTTGTGTATATATATATATATATATATATATATATATATAATTTAATAAATGTGATAGGGCTAGGATTATTGTATAAAAGTTAAAGCATTTTCCCTCTCCCCCATCCCAAAAGCAGAAAACACATTACAAAATTTTTCTAAAATAATTGCAGTGAGTTTGAGGATCTAATTAGTTCAAATCAAAAAAAAAACTTGAACGGGTGCATGTATTGAATTTTACCAAAAATATCACATCATATTGTATGTATTACACTTACATCTTTTGTATCCCATTAAATCTAATTCATGTATTAACTAATTTTTTTTAGTGCTGAGGAATATTATCATTATTTTGATTCATATGTTGAAATATTTCTAGTTAAATGCATTATAATTCTTATAAATTTGAGTCGTATTTTGATACTTAAAAAAAATGTTTTAACCTAAAATTCATGTCTTTCTAACATACACATGCTACTTTGGTCCTTCCAATTTAAAAAAAAAAAAAAGAAAAGTTCTTATTGTTCATTAAAAACACTAAAAAATTCAATTCTCTGTTCAGAATATTATGTATGTTCATTTTTTTCATTTTCTTAACAAAATTCTTTGATATTTTTTTTTCCACTCTCTCAACTTTTGAGTCAGAAGTTAAGAGAGTGGAAAAAAATATCAAAGAATTTTGTTAACAAGAGAATGAAAGAATAAACACGCATAATATTTCAAAATAACTATATTTTGCGCTTGAATTTTATGTTTATTGTAGTGATTTTTATTTAACTTTTATAGTTATGAAACATGTTCTCTTGAGATGCTCCTCCTCCTGCTGTTTTTATTGATTTTAGATGATGATATAAGAATAGTTATTGTCAGAAATGACAATGATTTATATATGGATTAGCAATTCTACTTAAGATCAGATTTGTGTGCTTTGTCTCATATAGTAGTAATGCCATGAACAATCTTACCTCGAAGAAACAGAAGGTGTGCTCTCTCTGCTCCCAGCACGCGGAAATCAGAAGAAGAAAAGGACGCAAGAGGTGTGACTTGTTTTATGGAGGAGAACGTGATAAGCCTACATGAAGTGGCGAGATTTGATGAACATAAGAGACTAAGTTTGAAGTGGAAAATGGCAGCATTTTGCTGATGTCTGATTGGTGCACATCTATCGGTTCATTTTGCAAGTTAAGCAAGTTGACTAGCGTCCAATAGGTTGATTCTTCTTCGATGAGACTTCTGAAACCAACTACATTAGGATTAGTCTTGTATCTGTATCCATAATAATCTGATAGTTATTTTATAGACTATATGATATAAGATTCAAAAAATTACTTAAGCAGAAAATACATGAAATTCAGAAATATATGAACTTGAGTACAACTGCATTATGTTGTTGTTATTCATGATGATTTGTTAAAGCCAACTAGAACAGATACTTAAGACTTGTCTGTTTTATTAGTGATGAGATAAAATAGTGAAACTTGAAGAAAAATAAAAACAGAACTTTAATGATTAGCTGATAGAATTTTGTTGTAAAAATGAACTCCAAAAATGTTGAATTATCATCACTGATATGTCACAGAAAAAATAAGAATATTAAAAAGGATGAAGAGTAAAAATGGTGCAACTCTAAGAAAAGATAAGAATGGTGAAATGTATAATGAATGTCTTGGTCTTGTCCAGGGAAAGTTAGCATTTATTTTCCAATGATCCAATTTTGTATGTGGTCACAACAGCAAAATAACATATCATACCAGTTTTTTAATGCAATAACATTAAAATGTGCTAATTTAGTCATTTCTGGGCCATTGACCTAATGAGTAGAGTATTCACCAATGGTCCAGGAGACTGGAGTTCAGTCCCAGGTTGAGTCATACCATAGACTCAAAAAATGGTACTTGATGCTGCCTTGCTTAACACTCAGCATTATAAAGTAAGGGTCAAGAGTGGAGCTATCCAGAGAATAGAGTAGCACCCTCCCCTACACCTCAGTGTAGTAGCTATTGAGAAGGAGCCTTTGGGTCACCCTCGATTAAGGTTGCCAACAACTTAAGTCATTCAGTTTTGACTTGTCTTTGAAAAACAATACATAAGTGTTTTATCAAGCTTAATTGAATTAATTTTGAGATGGGGGACAGAAGTTTTTTTTTAGTCTGGTACCCTGGCCTTAGGTTGCTTACAGTACCTGCTGTTACTAAGTGGTTACTTTTCTAAGTAATGAGCAGCTTAAATTTTTGCTGCTTAAATCTGGCAATCTATCTTCAACTGGTGTTTTCATTTTAACTTGATGGTAAGCCCTCCTACTTGTCCAGCTATAGAAAGAGAAGTTCAAGTCCTAATGCATTTCTTAAAGCAGTTATCATCCTTGACTTATGGTCAAGTCATGTTGAAATTGCCAGTTTCCATCTGATTACTGAAGTGATCCTATTCAGTATTTAGATGAGTGACCATCTAGCAATAGCAACCCTATGTACCAGATTAAACAAAAGCTTAGTAAATGACTAGTTATCATTTTTAGTATTTACTATGCTTTGTCCAGTGCAAAGAGAATGGTTGTTGGCAGATTGTGTTATATCATTCTTCAAGTCGGGTGATCTTGTCTGCCATGAAATCAACATTTAAACTGGCTTTTACCTGGGACTGAACATCAATTTTTTTTATGCTGATTGGGAATATGTAGATAAATCAGCCACCATACAAGCCTGACCTTGTCATTCATTTGATACATCATGTAGATTTTTAAGCCATACAAAAAGATCAGGGAGGGAGGAGTCCCTGTGGCATAGTGGCTAATGTGCTGGGCTGTGACATTGTAGTAAGCGAGTTCAAACCTCAGTTACACTATTATGTTCTCTTTCTGACTAATACCCTTGGGTAAAGTATGAACACTTATCCCCACAGCTGCTGTTCTTCTACAAGGATGGATTTGGTATTAATCCATGAAGGTTGATATGCCATAAAACAAAGATCAATGAGATCAAATACTGCTAAGATTTGGTCAGTTTTACGGCATATCAACCCTTGTCAAGTCTTTTTTACAAGCAGTTATATGCTTTCAAGTAACAATTACAGCTTCAAGTAACTATTCTTAATGTGAATAATTTGCACAGTTATACGGCTTCAAATATTCTTATGTGATAGTAATAATTTTCAAACAGATCTATTTGACTATGGATGGAATCTTCACAAGTACTAACACTCAAGGTCATAGGGGATTTGCAAGTGATGGGCAATGAAAAAATGACTCCACACTTCCCAAATCTCCAGAACTCTTGCCTCACTACCAGATACAGTTTAGTGTCCTGGATAGGACACACCTTTTTGGGTGAGGATCTTACTTCTCTTCAAGGGTTACAATAATTGGCATATTCTAGGCTTTTTCAACAGAGCAACCAAAAATTATAGAAACTGAGTTTTTTAAGACACTAAATATTGTTTTTAGCTAGTGGACGTTTCTTATGATTTTGGTCGTCGGATGGCATGCCAAGTAATTCCCCTTCATGGTAACTCTTGAAGCAGTAGGGGTTACTTGGCAGTGTCCATCTCCTCTCCAAGTAATACATGACAAATGTAACATGGTACCAGCAGTAAGGAGTATTTCCTGTCCTGGCTTTAAAAGACTAAAGGGCTTCTGCTGTGCTGATTTTTACCCATAGCAATTGGATGAATTTTTGCTCGTTATAATTTATCGGCTATTTGATACTATAAAGTATGTTTAATTATTTCTTACTCGCCAATTTCCAATAATAGAATTAGTATATCCATTGATACACTAACATCGAATAAACGAAAAGGAAAGACGAGATAAATTCACATAAAAACGTTTAATAGGTACATATAATAATACAACAAATGTTATAATAATTTACACGTAACCTAATATAAATTAATCACATAAAGTTGTTGGCGACTTTAGTCGAGGGTGACTCCCTTTTCAATAACTACTACACTGAGGTGTTGGAGAGGGCGCTACTTCATTCCCAGGATTGCTTCACTTTCCCATTGATCCTCACCTTATAATGCTGAGTGTTAAGCAAGGCAGTACTAAGTACCATTTTTTGAGTCTTTGGTATGACTCGACCTGGGATTGAACCCCCGTTTCCCGGACTATTGGCAAACACTGTCTTTTGCTTTTCACGGTAAGATGAAATTGAGAACTTCACTGGGGTTGGAAATCATGTCTATTTTTCACCTAAACTAAATAGACTAAGTCTTCGTTCGAAGAACAAGAACAAAAGAGAAAAAACTAAGGCTTTGAATTCTTACATGACCGACAAACACGTGAGGTGAGAAGTTGTTTCTCTACATCGCCTATTGCTTGCACCCAAATCACTCTCTCAAATTTGACCAGGAAAACTTGTCTGTAGGCTGGTGGAGATGGAAACAGAAATCAAAACTATTTTTACAGGCAACAAAATCAGATTCGAAACCGGAAAAGTCCAAACTTCCATTTTACTTACACGTATTGGAGCTAAAGGAAGAGATATTTTTTTCAGATTGAATTTCGAAAACGACGAAGATAAAAAGAACTTTAAAAAAAGTAATTGAGAAATTTGACAAATGTAATAATTAGAATTAAGTTTTTTACTTACAAGGAAACGATTAATCGGAAGTCCGACGACTACGTGACGGAACTACGTCAACGTGCTAATAAATGTGAATTCGATGACTAATACGACTCATTAATAAAAGACATTTTAATAGTCGGTCTTAAGAATGCCTATTCAGAGAACCTGACAAAAGAGGCGATTCAAACTAGTTAGGCTACTGAAGAAACAAAGGCAAACTAAGGAACTCACTACTTCCGAGACTCCAGAAATGGACATTTCGTGGATGAAACAGAAAAACAGAACCGGAACATACTTTCAGACAAACTGCAATGAATATGACAATGTAGCAAAGAGTCTCGCTTCAACTCTTGCAAATTTAATATTAATTACGTGGACAATACCCAGCATACTACAAGCAATGCACAAAATGCAACCGCATAGGACTCTGTTATCACTCACGAAAACCAATGCGGCAAAATATATACATTGATTCATTTGATCCAAACCTGGATCAATCAAAATTCTTCCTGGGCACGATTAATGTCAAAGATCTCCACCATGAAACATGTTGCGGAGCCGATAAGCACGTCGACCCCACAAAGTGTTTTAGTTAAGCGTGAGAGTAATGACAGCCAAAAGAACAATGAAGGAAACAAAGCCGAGATAACAGTATAATAAATACGACAATTTATTCGTCGAATTTACAAGAATGGATATAAGTTCGTGGATAGTTGTTGGTGTCGTCAGCTAGATGGTTGATGTTGGTAGCTGGTGTTGGTCGAAGTCGTAGAGAGGCAGCTAGATGACCGATGCGAATAACTGGTGTTGGTCGATGTCGTTGAGAGGCAGCTAGATGTTCGATGCGAGCTGCTGGTGTTGGTCGAAGTCGTAGAGAAGCTGCTAGATGTTCGATGGGAGTAGCTGGTGTTGATCGGAGTCGTAGAGAGGCTAGATGTTCGATGCAAATAGCTGATGTTGGTCGGAGTCGTAGAGCGGCAGCGAGATGTTCGATGCAAGTAGCTGGCGTTGTCGAAGTTGGTAGATCAATGTTCCGGTTTTTGAAGTACATTGGATTAACCGGGGGGGGGATCGATGAGGTTGCTAGTCCGTACAGTGGGTCGTACGTGGACTAGATCCTGCAATGCTGGAGCATGTCGTCGATGAGATCGGTAGTCCGTAAAGCGAGTCGTACGTGGACTGGATGCTGCATTGCTGGAGCATGTTGTGGTCGAAGTTGGTGTTGTCGGAGTTGGTAGATCGATGTCCCGGTTTTTGAAGTACATTGGATTAACCGGGAGGTGTCGATCTGGTGTTGGCAGCTTGGTCGCGTAGAGTCGAGCAAGTGTGGTGACTAAGACAACCGTGTCTTAGCACTGTGGACCAAGTGAACGGACAGGGTTTGCCATGCCCTAGCTGTGCGGACGTATCCGAAGGTGAGGTTAAGGCTATGCTGCGCCTTAGCTGTGCGGACGTATCGGTAAGTGAGGCTAAGGCTATGCCGCGCCTTAGCTGTGCGAACGTATCGGTAAGTGAGGCTAAGGCTATGCCGCGCCTTAGCTGTGCGGATGTATCGGGAGCGGTAGCTAAGGTTTAACCCGTGCCATAGCTGTATACTATCGAACAAACAGATCGGAAGGCCGCGGAAGATTGGCGGTATCTTCGCGCTGCGCAGATAGGGAAGCGGTAGCTAAGGCAAACCCATGCCTTAGCGCTGCGCAGCCAAGCGAACGAACGGACAACGGAATTGACTGAGTTGGTTAAGACCGGGTGGTCTTAGAGTCCTCTTCGTGTTTGCCTCCAGGCCATCTTCTTCGACGTGTTCGTAAGAACCGTCAGAGATACTCTAACCCACAGAAGGAGACCTCAAGTGGTCCTTAAAAGGACCTTTATTGCATATCTATGTGATGCAAGGCAAATGCGACCACGAGAAGTAGGATTCAGCCTTGAGAGCCTCGCCCCGAGAGCTTCGTAAAACGAACTCTGAAATTTTCTAACCCCAGAGCTTGTTTATCAAAAAGGAAAAGTATGTCACTCTGCGGGGTAAGCGAAAAGTTCTATAAAAATAAGAGTGGAAATACAGTTCTTCTTTAGCCTGGGATAGGCAACAAAAGATAATCCACTCTATTTTGATAGAGTTACTTTTGACAGACGGGTTCTGTGAATGTTGTTAAAATGAAATTTATTCCCTTTTCTTAGCTGTAACGGCAGGTCAGGGTCATGTCGGCTTCATCATGTCCGGTTGTAGCCGGATGTATTGTGTAGCAGAAATTGGCGCAGGAATATTTTGACTTTTGGTCCCGAACTCATATTTTCGACCAATGAAAATATTTCATGCCATTCTGCCCGAGTCACTTCCCCGGGTAACTATAAAAAGGCGAGGTAACATTCTTGCACTCTCTTTCGAGCAGGACAGACCTGTCCTGTCTTTCCCTCTCTTCGCTTCCTAGCAGCAGCAAGGACCAGCCAACATGAGAGACCACATTCACTCATTGACTCTTCTTCACTGACTCTCTCTCACATATTTCGAGCAGTCCGCTAAGCACCATGAGAAGACCTCATCCAATTTATGGACCGTTGGTGTCTGGGAAATCATTCTTTCATTATTTATCTTTCCTTCAAAACCAATGGATTCTCGGAGAAACAAAGTGGATATTTTCAACTGCTTTTAACTTCAGGTCTTTAATCCCTGTCCTGACGACAGTATTTCAACTCCTGCTTTTAACTTCAGCATTTTAATCCATGTCCTGACGATAGCATTTTAACTCCTGCTTGGATTCCAGCATTTTAATTTCTGTCCTGATGACAACGTCTAAATACCGGCTCTATCATTTACAACCGTTTTCTTCTACCTGCAACTTACAGCACAAGGGTTCCTTTCGTCTCAAGCTGTTAATAAAACTTCCAAATTGAAAACTATCAATATCTTCGTCAACTCATTTGTTCTTACTTTTAATATAACATGAGGCAACAGAACTGTACAACCTCAACTGCCATTTTTGTATAAAAGGTAATATTATCTGCCCTATTGTAATAACTGTTTACATTTGTGAACAGGTTGCGGCAAACACACCTTTTAAACAAACCCCCAACATTCTCCATTAACTCATTCACTAAAATTTGAACCGTAAATCTCAACACTAATGGTTTTATGGTTGATTTTTAAATTGACTCAGGCGCTGAGATAAATGTACTCGCCAAAACTATATACAACAAACTTCATCGACGTTCAAAACTGAAATCAACCCCGGTTACTCTCACTGCCTACAACAACACTAGCATTCCTGTTCTAGACAAATTCATAGCCTTAGTAACTCACAAAAATGCAATCTCTCGAGTTATATTCTTAATCAAATTTTCAAGCCTTTCTATGTCCTGATACCAGTGAGAAACCACTATTAATCAAGTGGATTTTTAACATTGACACAAATCTACCAGGATTCTTTGGAAAATATCAGAACTGTTTTGGTGAAATTGGAACTTTGAGTACAGCACACCTCATAACTGTTAATCCTTCAATTCCTCCTGTGGTCAACCCCCCCCAATTCTCTTTGCATTGAAAAAGAGGTTAAAACAGAACTAGACAGAATGTCTAAAATGGGCATCATCAAACCAATTAGAAACCTACGAATGGGTAAATTCGTGGAATCGTGGCTCTTTACGCCTTTGCCTCATCGTACACATAGACAGTGGCAGACAAGTCACTATTCCAAAAAAATACAAATGATAGTCTTCCAAACTTCAGATGCACTGATAAACTTTTCCCCGTCTTGATTTTTTTCTTCACTTCTGTTGTCGTGGAGGGATACTGTGATTGTACTGTAAAGCCCTGAGCGGTGACTTTTGGTTTGACGCTGTTGTAAGCGACAACCTTGTTAGTCAATGAAGATGCTTTGAAATGTATACATATGTTTGACACACTCTCCAACTATCAGTACCTCATACAAAGTATGTAAAAACAATTATAATATTTAATTTATTACACTAACCGATAAAATATGAATATATTGTTCGATGAACAAGCAGAATGTAAAAAAGTGTGCGAAAAAGGGAAAAAGGCTTATTTGATGTACAGTCAAACCCAGGCAAAGAAACAACGTCTGTACTGTTCAAAGAACAGAGGAAAGAAATCACGTTTTTATTGTTAACAGAATTGAGGTAAAAGAGACCGAGATGGATTCTAGGATTATCACGTGACCACAGAAACGAGGTACTCGACGAATATGCCCCATAGTCCAAGGGATACATTTATTATCTTCCTACAAATGTTTCCAGAGTTTAGTTTTGGCACAAAGCCACACATATAAGGGGTTCAGTGAGGATCGAAATCATAACTCAGTAGTAATGTCCATCTTGCTAACCATTGTTATATTCTGAGTTGTGGGCGAGAAATGCGTATGGTTGCAAAACAAAGAACGTATAGATACTCACAATAACACAGTAATGATGTTATAGAAAATTTTTTATAAATAGATTAAGTACAGAGAGTAGAATGGAGAAATATGTTCACAGTTGAAGAATGAATTCAGTGGTAGTAGTTACAAAGTTCGTGTACCGTACTTGTCTCGTGGTGAAGGGATGGTTTTCTCGGAATTAGGACGGCGTTGGTAGCTGCGGCGATCGTTTGATGTATCGGATGACAGGCGCCGGACGGTGCGTAGAATCCTTAACACGGGTCGTGTGAAGGAACAAGTCTGCTTGATAATTATTTGGTCCGTCTATTTATATATTTTCTGTAGGCTCAGAAACGGCAATTTTTGTGCCCCGCGGGAAGCGTTCCGATTGGATATTTATTAATGTATTTTTTTTTTGTTAATTTATCGCAAACGGAAGTTCTGCGCGGAGCCCATGCGTGAGCGACTAACTTTTCATTTTGAGTTGAGAACTCGAAGTGTTAACTTCCGGTTTTTTTTTCTTTTCTTCTTTTCTTTCTTTTTGTTTTTTCAAATCAAGGCAAGATCTCGTCTTGTAACACCATCACACCACGACGAGACGCCCATATTACAATTTGAGTTTCAGATAGTTTTGAAAAATTACTAAAGTACATGTAATACAAATATATATTAGAAATAAATTTGATTCATAGACTTTCATTTTAAAGTTTATTTCAGAAATACATCTACAGAAGATGCATTAATGAATTTATCTATTTTCAAGCATTATTATTATTAACCCGAACTAGTCCCACCGATAGGACAGCAACAGTTATCACTGACTATTGCCAGTGAGATGTGTTGAATCAGCCACTTCATCTCGCGAGAAACCATACGTTCAATCTTTTGATTGATTGATGTCAACCCATCTAGGGTTATTTAATGCCTTAAGGTTAGGGAATTGCGTCCATTTTTTATGTTTACATTTTTGTATAATTTTTAAAGAGTTTTTGCAAACGATTATATATCAAGTATTCCTCCTATAAATAATTTGCAAACATATTTGACTCATAGATGGGACACTAGTTGATACAACCACTCCTAGTGAGGGTGGAGATGAGAATAATGACTATGAAAGGGTACTCTATACTCCCTAGATCTCCAGAATTGGAGCCTCACCGCCAGATGCATGGTAATGTCATTTTCAGGACACCACAACAGGTTGTAATCTTTTCAAGTAGAGTGGTGGTGTTGATGGTGGTGATGACGCGTTGGCCGATAATTCCGGATGTTTCGACAGTGACTCGTGCCACGACAGACCTTGTCTGTTTTTAAAAAAGTGTATTGCATTTTGGATGGTATTTTTAGTTTTATTTCTGATGCAAGACTTTAAATCCAAAGAAGATAAGTCCGATGTTTTTAATTATTTGTTTTTCTTTTACAAATCTTAAGTGAGATTAAAGTATGAAGCAAGGTAAAAAATCAAAGCCAAAAAACCAATGTACTTCCTTTTCTAGAATAAAAAAAAAATAGCAAAACTTGTAACGAGGGTAGAGTGAATTTAGTAAATCATACACGGATTCGTAACAAAATGTTGCAAAATCTTGTTGTGGGGGGAATCTTCCACGATAAAAGGTTAATACTGTTCTCAATTATAAAATAAAATGAGCAACAAAATAAGTTATAGAAGGTTGAAGTGTTATTTTGGCAATAAATGATTATTTACAAAATATGATTTTGTGTGAGAGTTATTTTTTGTGTGTGTACAGTGTGCAGAAATGGTTTTTTGTATTTGTCGGGGTTGTATGTATGTAATTTGGTTATTTCAGTAGATGTGCGTCCGTACTTTACGAGTATTGCTCCCTAAATTATTTCCTCCACAAATACAACACAAAACTTTACATTCGCGTAAAAGAAATGGAATAGAACACAACGAACATTAAACAACAAACAATTTAATATGCATATAACAGAATATGAAAACAAATAAAATACATGATGTGTAAATGGCCTTTTGGAAAATAAAGTTTGGCAAGAAAAAAATAAATTTGTTTAAAGATGTGTGTATGTTAACGGAGTCCGTAAATAAGTCGTTCTTAATTACATTAAGTTCATAGCGGGTTTTATGATTGTGGCGACAGCGTGTCGCGTTGATGAAAGAAAGTTTGTCGGGGTTTTCTTTTGAATGTGATTCGCGGCCATCTGAAGCTAGGTCATGAACTTTAGTTGATGAAGGAAAGGAATTTGCTGGACATAGTATCGGCTACTGCTTTACTGGCTTAGTGGCTTGTTTTATTTCCGAAGAGATACAACTCTCAGTGAGCACAAGGCCCAAATAGGGGGGAAAGGGAAAGGGACGAAAACTGTATTTTCCTATGAAGCCCTAGCTAGTCTCACTTATCGCCAAACAATCATCGTTTAATCAGTTTTTTTCCTCTCATTCTATACAATAATTCATTCATCCACCAACCACGCTACAATCACCAAAATACCTTCATTCGCTCCATGAAAGTCATACTAAAAATGTTATGAAATGAAATGATTTATATACAGCAAGTTTTAAGGATGATGACGGATTGGAGAAAAAAGCCCCAAGGTAAACAAAACATAAACCCGGTTGGTTTCCCTCCCATCCCCACTTCTATGCTGTGGAGAGTTGACTGTTTTTTGTTACCTGGATAAGGCCCAAAAACAAGCCAAAACTCTCCCTATAGGAGACAAAACCTATGACTAAACGGGATAAAAGAAAGAAACGGAAAAGGGGGGTCGGTCAGGAAAAGGGGATGAACATGAAATACAGAAATATGTGACCAAGATCCTCAAAAAAGGGGCCGGGACTCACAAGTGGTTGAAAGGTGAGAAAAATAACTGGGAGTGGGGAGGATCTTGAGTAAAACTAACATCTAAATATCGGGGAAAATGACACACATCTCTCTACTAGCTAGGGGGTCAAGAGATTCTAAGAAATTTGTAAACTTCCTAATTACCCGGGGTGGGGTCCCGAAGGACCCGGACCATCGTCGCCATGAACAGGCAGAGGAGGGAATGATGAATCCAATGTTGCTCCCTTGCATACGGCCAAGCTTGCTGCATGCACCCACCTTTTGCTGAATGTTATGCGGTCCAAGCATTTTCTATCGCATCTAATCTTGACCCTAAGCTGATGCCTGAAGAACAAGATCAGATCACGATAAGAAAAGTTTGCACCCTCATACAATCCCTTGTTTCGCGTCTGCCAAATCACCATTCTAGCCACGGCTAGGATCACGAGAAACACCACACGTTTCTCACCCTGAAACGGAGGGCTAACGTTGTCCACGACGTAACCAACGTCGAGCGGCACAAGCTCTCTGGGACTGATGCGAGCCGTCCACTCCTCGACGTGGCTCCAGAACGGGCGAACCCGCTCGCAGTAGTAGAAGGCGCGCAAAGCCGTTTCCTCTAGTCCACTGGCGCAGCGGGCGCAGTCAGGCATATCTGCTAAGCACGCTCTGTAAGCCCAGTCGTTGAGGGCCAACGCGTTTTGAGCTAGCCGCCAGGTGAGCGAGAACTCGGAGTTGTTCAAGAAGCCCGAACCTGGTGCCCAATTCCACTTGGAGCGAATCTCCTCCGCCGACCAGCCGAGCCGATCTACTAGAGGATCCGAGGCGGAACCCACCACTAACCCTCTATATAGCTCCTTACGAGTCCATGAGAGGTCGCTGGACCGAGGAAGTTTTCGAAGGGCCCCGCAGCACTCGATGACGAATGGCGGCTGGTCCCTCGGTCTACGACGACCTTCAGCCGAGGGACACAACCCCAGTTCAGGGAAGGCGACCCTGACCTTGAGGCTCCACACCGCGTCCGTGGTCAATGAGCGGCCCAGGTAAGCCAGTCTCTCAGCGAGCCGGAGGCTCTCGAGATCCGGCATCCCCAGACCCCCATCGCGAGGACGTTGATAGCAGACCTGCCTACTGACCAACGAGCTTCGACCTTTCCAAAGAAGCTTGAAAAGGGATCGTATCAGTGCCGCCCGATGAACCTTAGGCAGAGGCAGTACGGACAAACGGTAAAGGATCAAGGGGAAGATGTACACGGCGCACACCTCTGCCCTGCCCTTTAAGGACAACCGCCTTCGAAGCCAGGCAACCACCCGCGCTTCTACCTTGGCCCGTACTTCCAACCAATTTCGCTCCAGCTGGAGGCCGGGCCCGAACCACACCCCAAGGATGCGGACGGGACCGTCACTCCAGCGGAAGGGCCCTGGCAGGGGAACGCTGCCCCTCCAGGCACCCAACCGCAAGCCTTCGCTTTTGTCAAAGTTGACCTTGGCACTTACTGGCTTAGTGGCTTGTTGTTTAGTCTTCGTCTTAGTCTTCGTTAATGGCTCCCTAACTCTGTGTTATTTATATCCTACAGGTGGATCAAAGAATCGTCCTAAAATTTTGGCGCGTAGACATTTATTGACCAATCAGATTTGTATTTTACTATTTTATTTTCGAGCCTAAATATTTTCCATTAGTTGACTTCCGATCCTATTTTTCTAGAATGTTCTATTCTATGTTTTTAGCTGATTGGTTGAAAAATATAAAAATGTAATTTAAATGCTAATACGGTTTTGATCCTACATTTCTAGAATGTTCTTAAGTATGTTTTTATTGCTTATTTTAAGACTAGAAAAAATGTGTATCCCATATATTCCTTTTTTATTTGTTTACTTTGCGTGTCAATCTAGAATTCCTTTGAGGATAAAAATTGGCTATCATCGTGAAATTCGAGGTCAGCTTGGAATATATAACATTTGTTTTCTTCGACTACAGGACTACAACTGACTACTGTGTGCGTGTGGGGGTGTTTGCTGATATGTTGAGACCATCTAGATTTTAGCAACAAAATAGGGAAAAGTTATTTTTGGAAATTATGACACACATGGGTCTTTTTCTATTTTTAGATTTAGCATTTAAAATTGTCGTAGACTCATGAAAATTCAGTTTGTTATTGCTATACATCTTATGAGATGACTGACCAATTTTTATGTTTTCAGCTTCAAATCAATAGCTACAGCAGCAATTGGAATACACCCTACTAAAGCCTGATTGTCACAGCTGGTGAATTTCAAAAATGCAATCTGGACGTGAGGAAGAACGATATGCAATAAAATTGTGTTTTAAACTTGAAAAAAATGCCATATAAACGCATGGAATGCTTCAGACTGCTTTTGGAGCATCTTGCATGAATCGAGCATCATTTTTTGAGTGACATAAGAGATTCAAAGGAGGCAGAGAGTCTGTGATGATGAGAGTTGTGGAAGGAGTAAGGAAGTCAATACATCAGAGTTGATTAGCCAAAGAGTTAGGGTTAGGGTTACTATGTTGAGGTTTTAAGTGAGTTCAGCAGGAGATTCCGTCGGAAGGGGCCAGCACTCTTCAAATCGGGTCAGTGGCATTTCCACCAGGACAATACACCAGTCCACAACTCCATCCTTGTTACAGACTATTTGACCAAGATGGGCATCAACACAGTTCCTCACCCTCCCTATAGTCCAGACGTTGGTCCCTGTGACTTTTGGTTATTCCCTAAGCTCAGAGGCTGTCGTTATGAGACAATTGAGGAGATGAAAGAGGCTGTGACGAAGGTCACTGACACACTCATACAAGAGGACTTCCATGGGGCCTTCCAGAAGTTGTTGGAACGATACAAGTGCATTGCAGCCGGAGGAGATTACTTCGAAGGGGACTAGAGTTTCATGTGTGTACTATCAATAAAACTGCCCATACGAAAAAAAGTCTGGAAACTTATTTAATGATCCTCGTACATCAATTTTTTGTTGTTGAAAACTTCCAGAGATTATACAAGACAAACAGTAAAAAAGTATCAACAAATAAATAAATAAATAAATTAAAATGAATAAATCGAAATCCTCGAGGTTTTAGCAATGAAATTAAAAAATCCAACTCTCAGTAAGATCTTAGGACTAGTAATTAGAGTTCTAATTTTATTTTATTATTAGAATTTCTCATAAATGTAGTGTGACGTCATCTGGTACGTTACTGGCCAATACTATTCTCATTTAAATCGTGACAGTTGCACGACGTCAACATCGCTTCAGTATTCAACGATAATTTGGTTAAAAAATGAATATGTAAATAGCCAATAGCTACAATACTTGTCTTGAGACGATGAAAATGAATCTTATTTAAATTCTACAAAAACAAATATCATTCTTGAAAATGGTTGTATAGACATCTGAAAATGCACGAAGCCCAGAATCTTACGAATGATTTCTTCATTCAATCGATCCGGATTTATGTACTCTTGTTCGTAACAAGAGAAACCTTTTAAAAATTCATACATTCTTCATTGTCTATTCTTTTTAATCACACACACACACACACACACACACACACACACACACACACACAGTAAAAAAGTATCAACAAATAAATAAATAAATAAATAAATTAATTAAAATGAATAAATCGAAATCCTCGAGGTCTTAGTAATGAACACACACACACACACACACACACACACACACACACACACACACACACACACACACACACACACACACACACACATTTATATATATATATATATATATATATCTTCACTAAAATGAAGATGAACGAACGTCCAATGTAATCTCTGCTTTTAGTTGATCTGGTGTATATATATATATATATATATATATATATATATATATATATATATATATATATATATATATATATATTTCTTTTAAATACCCAATCCGGTGGCAAAAGCTGCTTGGTAGCGCCAGGAGTGGCAGTACCGCCTTGAGCTACCGAAACTGTGTTATCACCCTGGTTGGCGGCTGATGAGGGCAGGGTATCGCACATGCTTTCACACCTTGTATGATGACGCTCCCCCATGGGGTTGGGCACTCTGGTGAAGGAATTTTCGGCCGCCGCTCGCATAATGCAAAGCTCTTCGAAAGAATTGAGCTCTCTGGTAGCCGATAGGGTATAAAAATGTAAACAAACGCCTGCTGTTGTTGTTACATAAATACCTTAACAATTCCCTTAGCCAAACGTGGTACGCTTGTTGGCCGAGCGGTCTGAGACTTAGTCTAACGTAAAGTTGGATGGGTTTCGATCCCGGCTTCGAGCGTCCTACGTGTCTAGCCACACTGAAGAGTTCTGATAGAACGAAACAATCTGTCTGTGGATGACAATATATATATATATATATATACTGTCGGATTTTGATCCATATTTACTTTCATATATATATATATATATATATATATATGAATATTTGCCTGTGTCTCTCTTTATATATGTATGTGTGTGTGTGAGTATGTGTGTGTATGCATCTAAGTTAGAATAGAGTAGTTACAGAGCCAAAGGCGCTTGGTGACTGTCACTTTCTCGCCCATGTGAGTCACTAAGCGGCATTGGCTCTGTGTTTATACTATCCTTGTAGAAGTGAACATATGTATTCTTTATTTATAAATAAAGCAGACTAGTAAAGTTGGCGACCATAGTCGAGGGCGACCCGAAAGCTTCCTTTTCATTAGTTACTACACCGAGGTGTAGAGGGGCGCTACTCTTTTTTCTGGATTGCTCCACTTTATCCTTGATCCGTATCTTATAATGCTGAATACCACTTTTTAAGTGTTTGATATAGTTTGTTATATTCATAGAGTACTATATATATTTGTTTGGTTTGATTTAGTTTTATGGCACATCAACCATTGTTGGTTATTAATGCCAAATCCATTTTAACGTATTAACAATTCTATTTCAAACAATTAAGTTTAGTATACGTACACAGTTTAAATGTCAAAAAAATTCTATTACGAGCAATTTAGTTTAGCATAAGTTCGCAGTTTAAATGTCAAAACAGTTCCATTTTAAACAATTCAGTTTAGCATTAGTACGCAGTTTAAATGAAGTATGTAGTTTAAATGTCAAAACAGATCTATTTCAAGCAATTCAGTTTAGCATAAGTACACAGTTTAGTTCTATTTGACCCATAGATAGGGCCCTATCAGGTCCTACCACATTGAAACTGTTTGAAATAGAACTGTTTTGACATTTAACTGTGTGTAAACAAAAACAATAGAACTGTTTGACTAAACTGAGTAGCATGAAATAGAAATGATTTTTACAATTAAATTGTGTACTTATGCTAAACTGAATCTGTTTATTTATACAAATAAATGTATTTGGCATTAGATAACCAACAAAGGTTGATATGCCATAAAACTCAAACAAACAAATCAAACACTTGTTATTTCTCGTCAAATAAAAATTGGCTCTTTTAACATTTATCTTTGTTCTTCTTGCCTTAGTTGTTACTTATTTCAAACGTTTGTAGGATAGACATATTCATCGACCCCGCAACATTATACATATATAGAGTGAGAGATTTTATTTAAAGCCGAAAGTATATGCCATATAGTGTGGATCGAACTCGCTACTCAGTAGCAATGGATCTGCGAGATTAGCCTGCTAACCGTTACACCACGACGAGGTATCCTCACTCACCCACATGAACGCCTTAAAACAATAAACAAATAATATCCAATTATTTTACACCTTACGCATGGAACTGAAATATCCTCCAATAGACTTGCAAAGTTAAAGTAACGTGGAAAGTTTTGCTTACACCCCCTCCTTGTCCGTCGACTCATATTCATGAAAAGAACGAAAATTGAATTTGGGCCATTCCATTTTTATTGGGCATCTCAAAATTAGCTGTAGAACAGTTTATTTATTTATTCAGCGTCGAAGCAGTTAGAACAACAGTTGTTTTTGCAAGTTTGATTTTTACAGTCCAGCAGAACTAACTTAATTTTTGTAACATCGAAATGTCTTTAATGGTATATCAAAAGAACCCTTCGAATGAGTCCAAGAAATCGGATCACTGGATTTTTACGAAAAGCCAGGTCGATAATCCTCCTAGCATTCGACACATTACTTGTCCAATCACTCTCAGACAAGAGAGGCTATTACGTAGATGGTGTGCTTTGTACATAATGGCTACAGGAAGAAAGCTGTACGTTCCTGGACAAATAATTTACACAGCAATTGTATACATGCAGCGCTTCTTCATGGTGAACTGCTTCCAAGACTTCAACAGTAAACTAATCTGTTCGGTGTGTCTCTACGTTGCTTGTAAGTTTGAAGGTTTGGCTCGTCCTTTCAGATACCTCCTCAAAGAAGCATGCAATGCTAAACAGAAAGGAAACTTTGCAGACACAGTATTTAGTCCAAGCAGAACCCTCGACGGTTTGAAATACGAAGACCTTCTTCTGAAAGCTCTTGATTATGAACTACAAATCGAACACCCTTCGGCCACTGTGTATAAAATTTGTCAGAAAATAGCAAGTGGTAAGGATCTTGCTTACCTTGCCAGCAGTCTGGCCAGGTGCAGCCTGATGTTTACTGTGATGTGTCTGATGTACAAACCGGAAGTGATAGCCTGCGTCTGTATACACCAAGCTTCTGTATGGAGCCACCGCCATATTCCCTTGAGTAACGCTGAAGGAAAACCTTGGTACGCTGGATTTGACAATGTCACTCCTGGCTTATTGAACTTGCTTGCCGCTGACTTTGTCTGCATTTTGAGCGCTTTTTCTCCAAACATAAAGGATTATATTCTAGCTAACACTCGTATAATACGAGCGAAAATGTAATTGCATGTTAACGTTGCCAATATATAAACTAGAAGCGGCAGTTGGGTGAATAACTGAAGAAATTTTACTTTGGAAGTTTCAAGTACACTCGTGATAAATGAGACAAAACTTCATCTTGTTGATAAGCTGATCAAAAGTCATGTAATATATGTATATATTTCGATCTTATAAATTTCCGTTTAAACTGAAATGTTCTTCCTGTGAAATGGATGCTTAACTCAACAGTTTTTGACTTTTTAAAAGAAACTTTAGAGTTTCTATAAAAATCAAACTTTCTAGCTGTTAAAGTGTACATAAATTCTTAATTACTAATTTTCTGAGTTACCTCAAGAGTGGTTGCAAATGAAATATCTTAATGTTAGTATGGTATATGCTAAACCAGATTTTATTCCTTAAATGATTTTAACTTTCTGAATCTTGTTACTCGGATTCCGTTAAATCAACTTAAGCAGTTAGTCTTTAACTTAAAAGTGTTCCTACTTTCAGACTAATATTGACTTGCTTAAAACTCTAGCAATTAATTCCGCAAATTTTTTCCCCCGAAGAAACTTCCACTCTGGAATGACTTGTAAGTACATAATCACTTAAGAGGTAGCTTCCTTACTGTGGTTAAGAGTGCGTAAATGTCTCATTTAATATAAACTTTTCTCCCCCCCCCCCGAAAATATACTTGATTAGTTAGCATTAATCCAACTAGCGAAAGTTAATTTTAATATTTACTACAAAACTAAAATTTGTCATGCTGCATCTGGTCGGGGCTATATTGCGTTTGTAATATAGATGGTACCAAATGCTACTGATAAATTAAACCCGGACGGTACATTAAATTTGAACTTTAACTCTTTAGTTGTTCGTCACATAATCAATATCAGACAAGTGATTTATCCATGAACTTCAGCTTTACGTAGAAAGTTCGCTTAGAGCGAACTTTCGCATCCTTCAACTCAAGATATAAAGTTCTAAGCTGATATCGTGAACCTATCCTGATTTGTAATGACAACTAGATTTCTGCATTTTTACACTCTTATTGTACAAAAACCACTGCTTGGTGCACGGTGAAATTTTACGCGGTCGATTGTCTATATACGGTCTTCTAAAATTTAATAGGACAAGCAGTCTCTATGGTCATACTCCCTCTCAACACGTTCTTGAAATGTCCGACGGTTGGTTAGAAAAGCAATTGATATGTTATTTTCTTTAGTATAGCTCGTTTGAATTCAAAATTTCTAGATTTGGTTACCATCCGGAAGCTGAAGAATCCAGTTTGCCCGATTTTACAAAGAAATGGATTTATGCTTTTCTCGAGATTACCCTCTTAGTTTCTTCTCGCCTTCTACAGGTTCGGAGATCACTTTTTTTCTTCAAGAGGACAATCGTTTTCCCTTCTGTTGTACCTTCCCTCTTGCGTTCTTCAGCTGTTACGTAAATAAAATTTCTACATTGACTTTTATCTCGAACTTGATTCTCAGTCGGAGGGAAATGCTAAACGGGTATTATAATAATGATTGTCTCATTAGACTTGGTTTGCATATCCGAAAATAAACAAGCGGCAACCAAAAGTTATGTCTTGACTGCAATTGAAACGAACGTGTTATGTTTTTTCCAAATAGTCACTCGATGTGCGTGAGGCGCATTTTTTAAAATTTTTTTATATAGCCCAAAAGTTAGGAATTACACGAACAATATCTTTTCCGGTCCACTTGCCTCACTATATTTGGAACGATGATCGAAAGTAAGTTATATCTATATCCAAAACCGTTTTATGGCATTGCAGAGTAATATGAATTGGAATGTTCCTATTTTTGTCTTTCCTAAAATATCTTTCGTCATCGGTTTGTTGCTTTTTTTTTTTTTTTTTTTTTTTTTTTTTTTGTTTGTTTGTTGTTAACATCCGTATATTTTCTATGTAAGTTGTTTCAAAACCTTGTAAACTATATAAATTATTTTTAGTTGAACAAAAGCTAAATTTAGCAGCCAGAAAGTTTTAGTCAGTACGTATTATACACGAGACCCCCCCCCATCCAGAATTTCGTTTTCCAAAGTTGGAGCGCGTGTTATACACAGTTCCGATAACAGGATGGCCAAAGTTCATCAGAAGCCTCCTCACCTCTGGTGACATTACCCTCTCAGGCTTAAAATTTTATTAAAGTTTATCAAAATTTAAACTAAAACTTCAAATAGTCTCTTTTGGATCCTTCATGAATTCAAATTGACTTATTTTTACTTTCAAGAAACCCTGTCAGAGATTATGGCAAACACTTGATACGACGAATGTCTTACATAGGTGGTCACTCGTCCTTTATTAACTCCAGTCTGATCTCCTTACCGTAAGCATAATTAGAAATCCTGCTCAATACGCAACTACTGAGAGGCAACCTGAATCTGTCATAAGCATTTTTTTTGTTTTTGTTTCTCTACTTGCAGCGTGCACAAAATCTCTACCCACATTTTAGGGAACGGCTTTTTATTAAGTCAAATTATCACCTTCCACAATTGACATTAACGTTTCTATTGTTTTACAGACAAAATTGTACAATAAAGTTAAAAGGAAAAATTAACATGCCTAGTTCATTCTTTGATACTAATATTTTCAGGGCCGGATTTTCACCTGCTGTGGCCCTAAGCTATGTGAAATTTTGGTGAGTTGCAATTTGGATTAAAAGAGGGGACAAACCCACCAATTTTTTTAGTATTGAAAAAGTTCCGAGGGTGTGTGGCCTCAAGTTTTGATTTATCGGTAAGACCAGCACTTATGTGCATCTAATATAAATAATCTATGAGCCTTGGCTGCTTACAACGTTGGTTCTCGAATAATGAACAGAACTTCGTCCCACTGACCTTTTTAGAAACTAATGTTCCACCTTGACATTTTCATAAACTTAATGTTGCTTGTGAAACTTAACTTAATTCATGGCGCATCCGATTGTGCCAATATCCGGTCCTAGTTTAAATCAAGTCAATTGCGTTGGATTTTTTTTCCCAAACAGCTATCGCGTTAAAGCTGACCTCCCCCACCACCGCAAAAAAAAAAAAACAGCTTCTTACAACAAAATAAGTTCAGAAAATGGACGTAAAATCTTCAGTTTCGTTGTTTGGCGCTCTTTTTGATTCCACCTTTTTTAAGTCAATTTTCCTTCTTATAGCCTAGTCGCTTAATCAAAGCTAAAGAATTCGGTTTGTCCTATCAAACTAAAGCTGTAGGGAGAACAGATGGATGTATGCATTTCTTGGGTGCAAAGTGAAACTCGGCCGCGTCCAGGATTTGAACTTAGATGGTTATGTCCATTTTTAAAAGACGATAACCGTTACGCCACGTTACAATACCTTCTCTTCCTAAGTGACCGTTCGTTTCTGAAAAGGGATGGTTCATTATTGTTTAACGTGACTTAACCGTAATCCAGCAACTGTTACCGTGAGGTTATTTCCCCAAAACTTGTGATTAGTAATTACACATCCGCATAAGGTTAGCTACTGTAATTTACTTAGCATTTTTATTGCCCAAATTGCTCACTCGTATCCAAAATAAGTTTTATTTATATTGAATCGTCATAACGACACAAATCCTCTACCGACAAAATGGAGGTAAAGTTTCAGTTCTTTGGCTTATGACTTTTTATCAACCTTTTCAAAAATTCTTGTTGGTCTTCTAATTTAGTAATCCTTTTCGATATTTGATAATGAACGTTTTTCAAATTTGAACACTAAAAAACAAAAAAACAAAAAAAAAACATGTTGACTGTAAGTTTATCTTTAGTACTTAAATGATTACTTAGTAGAAAATTGAGTAACTCAAGTTAAACTGAAACATCTCTCTCTCTCGTACAACGCCACCCCAACTACGAGACTGCAAAGAAACTATGCTTCTACTTATTCATATTATGTTCATGACACAAATTAAATCAACATCACATCTTATTTATAATAGAAATACAAATTTCTTTTAGATATTAATACTCTTAAGATTATAGGATTTACACTCCTATATTTAAAAATGGCTTTGATACTACTTGTTCCCGAAACAACGATGGTGGACGTCGGTAAACTAATCAGTCTCGGGAACCTATTGGTCAAGAAATTCACGTGGTTAGTGCTCACAACTACGTCTGCAACTTTGATTTTGTCCCGTGCATTTGGAGCCGACTGCATGACAAGGATTGCCTATATGTACTCTAGTCTTCAAATAACTCATTCTTTCCATTTTGACTTCCAGAGACAGCAATACACACACTCACTCACTCACTCACTCACTCTCTCTCTTACATTTTGACTTCCAGCAGTCAACTTCACGAAAACGTATACATTCTGCAACCTTTTTCTTTCTTGTTCTGCCTTTTCGGTTAGACTTCTTCCAGTCTCGAACACAGCCTCAGAAATTTCGACAAACTCCGAAAGAGACAAACAACCAACATGGGAGAAGACACGTTCCTCCTAGGTCACGTTGCTATATTTCTATATATCGATACCATACATGAAATACTTAGTCCAGATACATTTTATAGTCTACAGGACACTCTCAATAGTTAGTCTTTTTCCTTAACATCCGTGTTAGTACACACATACACACACAGAAGAATATTCAACAGACTCGTGTTAGTTTCATTCACACACGCACACACACACAGTAATATTTAACAGACTCGTGTTAGTATCATACACACACACACACACACACACACACACACACAGAGGAATATTCAACAGATTATATTAGAATGTAGCAGAAAGAATTTCAAATTATTGTCTGGCGCAGGAATATTTTGACTGTTTTGGTCCCGAGCTCATATTTTCATCCAATGAGAATATTTCATGCCATTCTGCCCGGGTCACTTCCCCGGGCAACTATTAAAAGGCGAGGTAACATTCTTTCACTCTCTTCCACGCAGGCCTTTCGAGCAGGACAGACCTGTCCTGTCTTTCTCTTTTCGCTTCCTGCTTGCAAGCAGCAAGGACAAGCCAGGCAATATGATAGAGGCATCCTCTCTTCGCTTCCTTACTGACTAGCAGCAGGACAGACCATCTTTTCTTCTCTCACCACAGCAGCAGTCCACTAAGCATTTTAATCCCTGTCCTGTTGACAGCATTTTAACTCCTGCTTGGATTCCAGCATTTTAATTTCTGTCCTGATGACAGCGTCTTAATACCGGCTCTATCATTTACAATCGTTTTCTTCTACCTGAGACTTATAGCACAAGGTTTCCTTTTGTCTCAAGCAGTTAATAAAACTTCCGAATTGAAAACTATCAATATCTTCGTCAACTCATTTGTTCTTCCTTTTAATATAACAAGAGGCAACAGAACTGTACAACCTCAACTGCCATTTTGTATAAATGGTAATATATTCCACCTTCATGTTATAAGAATTTTTTGTAATGTTTCCTTTTTTATGTATTTCTTGATATATAAATTTAATTTTGATTGTGCTGCTTTGTTTTAAAGGTTCTTTTGTCCACGTCTTTCACACCGTGTACTTCGTTTACCTTTTCAAATATAAAAAAATTGATCGGTAAACTTCTTTCTTCGAAGGAATATAAAATAAAACCAGTACGTGAAAAGAAACAATGTGTTAGCTTCTGTATTGTGTGACTTTTTCATTTTACTAACACGTGGAACACACGCAACACATACACTTCAAACCCATCGTTTGATGGAATGGAAATGAAGATTTCTTTATTTATAGTAATGATTATATCCTCTTCTTTCTCTTACTAGTAGCATATTGATTGTTTTGCGACTGACTATGGCCAGTGAAATGCGTTGGATCGGACACTCCACCGAGCAAGGTTCGCTCCTGAGGCAAGAAGCCTTTCTAACAATATTCTGATGTAGATTGCTTCGACGAATTGGAGATATGCTAAGCTAGTTGGTGATGAATTTTGCTTATCTTTTTGCCACTAGTTACACAAAAATGCGTGGAAGCATTTAGATTGTCAATGAAGCGGTAGAAAAGAGATAACTGTTAGCATAACGAAACTAAAATAAATTTATCATCTATCTAAAATTAGTGACAACAACGAAGTTGGGCTTTCGGGCTCCGCCCGAAGAAATATTCTCTCATGTCTATTTTCAACCAATAAAATTCTCTCGCAATAAGTGATTTGCCCTTTACTTTGGTTGAATTCAGCATGGTGTCTCAAACCATCAGGAATAATAGTTTTAAGTCCCTAACATTTATACTTATCTTGTTTTTTTTTTTTTTTTTTTTTTTGATGACTTAGATTAATTTTGATAACAGTGTTTATGATGATATTATACAAAGAGAAAAAATTATGTAACTAGTTATTTTGGGTCCATGAAAATCAGCACTACAAAACAAACGAAATTCTTCAATTAACATGACTCAGACGAAATAAAGAAAGTAATATCTAAAAAATCTAAAATATGTTTTACTCCCCGTTTTTCAAATATATTTTTGTTTCAACTTAACTGCTAAATTTTGACTGTAAATATTTTTCTGTCTATTAATATACGAAAGGAATTTATCGGGTCTAAAAGATTGGAATCCCTTGTATGTATGTTCTGTTCCACAAACCCAAACATTCAGCAGTTAATATCAAAGATTTTTGTGACAACTGAGACCTGCACTTTACCTCGGTCAAAGGCATTTGTGCCCCCCCCCAAAAAAGAATTAAGCCGATAAAGAGAAAATACCGTTTTCGTTTTTTTTAGATTGGTTAGTCGTCAAGTATTAACTGTGCACACCTGAGCAGGAACAGGAACTTGATGTTTAGAAAAAATATTGTTAGATGATAAAATTCTTATATAATAAATTGTTTAAAAATGAGCGCGAATAACATTAAAAGGGTGTCTTTAATTGAATTAAAATTAGTTCGCGAAAGTTCAATTGTAGGTCAGGTAGATGTGGAGACCTTATGAATTGATAAAAGGAATTATTGTAGAGGGTATCGTTGAGTTTGGTGAGAAATAGTACAATGTAATTGTGAGTTTTAATATTAACTAAACATAGTCTATATTTGGCACAAGACCACTATAGCATGGTGGCAAATTGTTGGGTTTTTGCTTTGTTATATTAAGAAAGAAGTAAAACAAATGAGTGGGCGAGAATATTGGTAAGTTCCAAAACTTTAATGTTAGCTAGAGACGGAATCCCTTGTACTGTGAGTCTTACAAATAGAAGAAAACAGTTGTGAATGTCAGAGCAGGAATTAAGCATTCAACCTGAAGTTTCAATGTCAAGTTGGTCTAGAAATAAATGATAAAGGAATGGTCTCCTAAAGGAACAATGGCCCAAATGGTGAATGCGCTCTCTTCGTGTTAATGTGGTCTGTCTGCTGCTCGAGTCAGTCAAAAAGAGAGGAAGAGAGAGCGTTACACAGCCTTTTATATTGCCCGGGAAAGTGATCCGAGCAGAATGGCATAAACAATCCTCATTGGCCGAAAATATGAAATCGAAACCTCAACGGCCAAAATAATTCCCACGCTAAACAATAATTTGAAATTCTTTCTTTCTGCTACACCACAAACTTGGAGTACCCAGTTAGAATCGAGCTGTTAAATATATCAACCGAAATAGTCTCTTGGATATATGGTGATGCAGTTATGAGCCACCATCTAAGACGAACTACTTTTGTATTTTAGAATGCGACAGCGCATCACGTGACTTGTTTGCAGGCGCCACTAAAATTTGGCGCGCACTTTGTATTTCTTTTGTCTTTGTTTTTTCTTGGTACATTTACTTCGGGCAGTGAAAGTTTGTGGTGAACACATGTATTACGTCTTATCTTCTTATTCCTTATAAACACAATGGGTCGGTACACCCCTGCGATATTAACACAAACTCTCAATAAATGCGAGATTATTTGCTTGTAAATTGTTCTTGTTATTTATTCGGCTTAGTTGTGGCATAAGGCTAAAAGTATGGAGAACTCAGTGAAAATCGAAGTAACTACTGATGGTCGGCTAATCTAACTCGTTAATCATTATGCAACGTGAGGCACTTTATTTGTCATGAGCATGAACCACTCAGTGAGGATTGAACTCATCACAAACAATTTGCGAAACGAGCTTGTTAACCAAGTTAAGTGACGTTTTTATATATTCTCTAAGCCTTCGTTGAAAAAATTATTGTGAAATGAAGATCCACTCACAAAAACAAGAACTGAAAAAGTATTTTTCAGAAATACGTAAAAAAATCTATTCAGACAAATTTATTCATTCAGTATTTTTACATTAATTAACAAAATCCCAGTCACCTGCAGAAAGTGATAGTTCTGTAGCAGAAAGAATTTCCAATTATTGTTTAGCGCATTAATTATTTTGACCGTCGATTTCATATTTTCGACCAATGCCCGGATGACTTTCCGGGGCAATATAAAAGTCAGTGAAAACGCGCGCTCTTTCTCTTTCTCATATTTTTCGAACAGGACAGACCGATCCTCTCTTTTTCTCTAACTCCAGTAGAAGTCCACCATCACCATGAGGAGAGCATATCCAATTTATGGACCGTTGTTTTCTAGGAATTCATTCCATTATCGTTTATTCATCCCGCCTAGACCAACGGATCCTCGAAGGTTTCAAATTGGATTTTTAATTCCTGCTTGGACATAGGCAACTCAATTTTTGCTCTGACATCAGCAACTCAATTCTTGCTCTGACATCAGCAACACTATTCCTACTCTGACATCAGCAACTCTTTTCTTCAATTTGTACGACTTACAGCACAAGGGATTTCGTCTCCAGCTGACATTAAAGATTTTGAAACTCAATCAATATTCACGTCGACTCATATGTTTTTTCCTTCTCTTACAAAGGCAACAGGACTCATAAACCTTAATTGCCATTTTAGTTAAAATGGTAACATTACCTGGTCTCTTGTTATAGTTCAATCTATGTATGTTAATTTTAAACTTGAAAAAAAAAACAAGTTTAATTTTTTTCTCTTTTATTAAATACATCCTTAGATTAAGCCCCCCCCCCAACAAAACAAAAACAACAAAAAAACAAAACAAAAACAAATCGATGAAATAAATCAATGCCAAGAAGAGCAATAAGTAAGTAAAGTTGACGACCATAGTCGAGGGTAACCCGAAGGTTCTCTTTTCGATAGCTACTACACCAAGGTGTAGGGGAGGGGGCTACTCCAAAAGAAGAGCAATATTGTAACTTATTTTACTATTTTTTTTAATTAAAAAAATAAGGCACCCGTGCGAACAAACTGACAAACTGTTGTAAATAAAATCTAATTCTTCATGGAATTATTAGATAAATGTAAAAATTATTCACCTGCACCTTCATTAACTGAATCAAATTACCAAAATCGTTGAGGGAGAGTTAGCGCATGACAAAAAAAAAAAAAAAAAAGAACAACTAAAAAACAATCCAAACTAAAACTCCATCCCTCAAAAAACAACAAAAAGTAAAACAAAGCCTAAAAAGATAAAAACACCAACAAAATTTTTAAAAAAGGTGCTTTAGCAGCTGCACGTTTTGGTACATACCTAACAAAAGTATAATGAACGTAATTTCCTAACCTCTAAGCATAAATTAACCCTGGACAGGATGATAAGCCGTTAAAATCAATCATTAAAAACACTGATATTAAGTAAATTCTGAGTATAAAAAAAAGAAAAAGAAATAGTAACAAAATTAATCGAACCCGTTGACTATGTGCAAAACAAATGTTTTTCGCTATTCACGAGTTTTATTTTTTTGGATATTTTTTTACATCTGTTTCGCAATACTACTTTTTTTTTTTACTATTGAAATACCTTGACCTAAAATTAAATTAAAAAATGATTGTGGTGAACCAACACCTTTTTTTTATGACGTGCTCATTTCCATATGACAGCGTTTACTAACGCTGTCATATGGAAATGAGCACGCAAAATGATGACGTCACTTAGCAACGTTACATGTTTGGAAAACAATAAACAACACGCGTCGATCCGGTGTGAGACTTCGGCAAAACTATGACTGTTGCTTAAAAATCGGTAAGTGACAGGACAGTTAAAAGAAGAAAAAAAAAAAAAAAAAAAAAAAAGAAAAAGGAAAGAAGTCTTTTTGGTTAATTAATTTTGACTTAACAAAACCCAATTCTCGTGTTGAGTTTATTTCCCTCGTCTACTCTTTTTTTCTCTCAGATATTTAATTGGTTTGTAGCTACTGGAACAACTGCGATACTAAGTGACAATTAGGAGTAAATGTCATTTTGTGAATTGGCATGTATAGCACAACGGTTATAGCATAGGGTTCGAAACATGAATGAATAAGTTCTAAAAAGATGATTATTAGTTAAGAGTTTCTAAATCTGATTTTTTAAAACTTGTTCATAAAAATTGTATTTAAAAGATAACTACATTTTTATTAGTGTATTGTATTTTCCAAACATTTTTTTTATAGGAAACCCACTTTTTAAAAATAATCTTTTGTTGTAACGTATTGCTTAATTTTTGTTATCCTAGCCAAATAATGAATGATGGAAAAGGAACCAGAATTAATTAAAGTGTATATAAAGCAAAATAATCCAATGAAAATTAAAGAAAGATCAGATAATAGTAGTACCTTTTGGGTGACACACTTTAGCTTGGAAAGCCCAGCACTTAAATTGATGTGTATGTACGTAAAAAAAAAATATATTTTCTCAATTTTGAGTTTTCGATATTTTCACAAATTTGGAAAAAAATTAAAAAAATAAATTAATAAAATTAATGAAAATGACAGTTGGATACTCGTTAAAAATAATCCAGAATATTTTAGATAAGTACCAAAAGCGTTTTATTAATTATATTTCTGATTTATAATTTCTTTCGATAACTTAAAAACTTTAATTAAAATTTTTAATATCATTGGAATAAAATTCTTCTTTTTCCCCAGTTCTTATTACTAATTTTGCAAATTAAAAAAAAATGTTTTTGTAAATTACTGAATTTAATGAGAGATGTCTAGTTTTCAAGATATTTTAAACAAGTATCAAAGATAGAATGTTTTATTAATTATTGCTGATTAATATTTTTGTTTCACTTACTTCAGAACTTCTTTTAATTTAATTTCTGATATCTGGATTATTATTTTTTTTTTATTTAATGAATATAAGATAAAATAGCATTTCCAAAACATTCCATGAAAATGGAGTGCACAGTCACTAGTTAGCTCACTATTTATTTATTGTTCTCATGTTATTTTTTTTAATCCCTTGGTTGTTGACGTTAAAAGTGCCCAGTTACACTCTGACCTTTTAGAAAGAAAACGATTAATTTGTTAAAACTTTCTCTTTGCCCAAAATACACTGACTGCACCTCTGCAGAGGGGTAAGACTCCCCCAATGAGTGTCCTACATATGACACTAAACAATCGTATGGTGAGGTTCCAGTAATGCTAGAGCTTTGGGGAATGCAGAGTATTCCTTCACTGCCATCACTCCCAGGTCCACTCAGGCCCGGAGTGGTAACACTTGATAGAGTCCTATTTATGGGTCAAATAGAATTAAACTGTACATGCTAAACTGAATTGTTTGAAATAGAACTGTTTCGATATTTAACTGTGTGTAAACAAAAACTACAGTTATACTAAACTGAATTGTTTATTTGAAACTTTTATCAAAATGACTTAATTCGGCGTTAAATGACCCAAAAAAAGATTGATACGCCATAAAACAACCAACATTTACTTAACTGAACTGAATTGTTTGAAATAGAACATTTTTTACATTTAACTTTGTAAACTAAAAAATTGTATTTAAACCAATAACTGTGTGTAAACAAAAGACTACTTATGCTAAACTGAATTGTTTGAAATTAAGTGAAACCATTTAACTGTGTGCAAAAAACAAAACAAAAAAAATAACTAACAAAAACAAAACAAAACAACAAAAAACGACCTCCGTGTTGTTTAAAAATGTTTTATTGAAAATGTGTTTAGAAATCATATATCTAATATATGTATAAAAAGAATTGTCAATTGTATATATATATATATATATATATATATATATATATATATATATATATATATATATATATATATAATGTAGAATTGGACTTAGAATGGTTGATAATCCATTAAACCAAACCAAACCAAACCAAGACTTTCTTTGGAATTCATTTTTTTTTGTTTTCATTTATGCATTTTCATCAATATGACTATTTGTTTTTTTTTTAAAATAAAAAATATCTAACCTGATCAGCAAATAATTAGAAAATAAGCTTTGTCTCTTGCACTACCTGGTGCTCCTAAGAAAGCTGTCACTAATCAAAGTCTTGATCAGGTTTATTGCTGCTTAATTTCGCTGATCAGGTGGAAACTAGTACTTTCCTCATGATTCATTAATAAATACAATAAGAGCTTGTTAACCGAGGTAAACAGGTTTTACCCCGCCTAAGAGTGAAGTCCGCAGATGATAAGATAACTAAATTTATCTCCATTTCGTGCTTCAGTGGAAAATTGACACCTTATTTTAAAAAGGTAAGGAAAATTAAAAAAATTATCTTGTTTTTGTTGTGAAAATAAAAGGTAACAATTTTTGTCTAAAAATTTTGGAAACATTTTTATTCAATAATTATAATGTAGAATTGGACTGTCGTGAAATCAATCCCAGGAATATAAATCTGTAATTTGCACCATATTTGATATTTCATAAAAAAAAAAAGATTTGATGGCAGATGAAAACCCCTAAGAAATATATTTAACTGTAAAAATAAAAACAGAAATATTTCAGTGGTCATTCTGTACGAATAAAAAAAAAAAAAAAAAAAAAAAATTGAAAAAATGCTTTTCCACTCAAGATCTGATGACTTGAGTTTTTTTAAAAAGTTTTTTAATAAAGGCAATCATTAGCCTAGTGGGTAGTGTGTTCACCAATGGGTTCAATCCCAGGTCGTGTTATACCAAAGACTTTAAAAATGGTACTTGATACCTCCTTGCTTAACACTCAGGTACATATCAAGAGTAAAGTGGAGCAATCCAGGGAAAGGAGTAGCGCCATCCCCTGCACCTCGGTGTAGTAGCTATTGAAAAGGGAGCCTTCTGGTCACCCTTGACTACGGTCGCTGACTTATATTGTCTGTGTTTTGTTTATGTTTTACTTCTGGGAAATATATTTTGCTAATTAGTTTTAAGTTTTAGCTTAAATGTTTTGAATCTGAAAAGTTTTGTTGATTAGGTTAACATTGGATAATGGGGTCCCATTGTATATGACTGATTAATAATTGAAGTTTTTGTTTTCTTAATTCATTCAAAAAGATTCAACTTAAAAACTTTTTCTGTTAAAATTCATCCGAATAGCAATAATAGATTAGCATGTTTCATGTAATTCTTTGAAATTGAATATTTTTTGTTAAACAAGTAAATTAAATTTAAAAATCTTAGTTTTCAGATTTTAACAAAAAAAAATAATTGGATTTAAGAAACTTTTCTTATGAGAACAATTAAAGTGAAAAAACCCAAAACAAAACAAACTTAGAATAATGGCGAACGAGCCATTTCTTTCAATTCAAGAAGAGTTTACCAGAGATGCAATTAGCTAAATGCTTGTTGATATCAAACTTTAATACCTCAATTGTTTAGAGAAACAACATGTAAGTTAAGATTAGGCAGTTTAGCTTAAGTACATAAATAAAGGCATTTTTTTTTTATTTTAATTATATGAGACTGCCTTCTGAAGAGTATAAATTATATGAACATTATGGATTGTCTCTCCTCCCATGTAACAATCCATATATTTGATTCTGTCAAACACAGAAACTATATTTTTTACCCACCTCTCATGTCCTTTAAACACTTAAATCACCCACCCTCGACCTTTGCATGATCTGTTTTAGTCCTATCATTAACTCTTTCATTATGTTTGGGCAATCTATCTATTTACAAATTAACCTACTAACAAATACATGTACAGTATTTGTTCGTAGGTTAATTTGTATCTCTTGTAATAACAATGTGTGCAAGTATAATTTTTCTAATATATATATATATATATATATATATATATATATATATATGAGAGTCTATTTTTGTGTGTTTAAGGTGAGGGAGGGTGTAAATAATATTTCTCTACTATCTTTGAGCTAAGATTTGAAATGTGGTTCTTGTTCAGAAAAAAAGAAAAAAAAATTTTTTCACATTTTCCTTTGAAGCTTTATTTTCATGAAACAAAAATTAATCAAACAATGCTTTAACTTTCAAGTAACTGTTGTAAAAAGATTTGGGGGGTAAAATTTAAAATATAAAGAAATTTTAGGGGTAAAAATTTCAATATAAGGAAAGTTTAAGGGGGAATAGAATGTGAGTGACATTAAAGCCAAGTTTGGTATTTAACTGGGTAATATTTTTAGGGGGCTTTAGTTTGCCATTAATGGTAATTCAAACAGTAAGTTTAAACAGTAAGTTTAAACAGTTAGTTCCGCAGCTTTCTAGATCAGATACTTATTCGAAAAGATAACACAGACAATAAAGTTTTTAAAACTGAATTTTATACAAAAGAAATGAGAAAGAAAGTGATAGAAAAGATAAAGTGTTGCAAATTTTAGTGCAATTTGTGGGAAACTTATCTGAGAGAGAGTCCGTAAAACAAAGTTCTTTGAATGTGAGTATTTTTCTTTTCTTTTTTTGTTTTGTAGAAATGTTTTAGAGACAGTTAAATTGTAAGTCTTCTTGAAGTTCTTTTCAGCAGAATTCTTGGTTGAATTTTCTTTCAGTCATTTAACTTGGTAGAATTTGAGTTGTTGACTTTTGCTTGATTTTACTTTTATTTCTTGGGAAGCTTCATTCAAGAAATGAGTGACGAAACCTTTCTGCTAGCTTAAGTTTTTCATGCCTTTACAGTTTGGTCCCCGAATTCGTACTGATGGTCTGAAAAGTAGTTCAAAAAGAGGAAGTCACTTTTTGGTACCGCACTGTCTTGGATTATTTCTCCCTTCTCCACTCTGGCCAAATCAAGTGCCACACGTGGTCAGCTTGATTTTTTCTTAGAAATGAATTTTTATAGTTGTCTAATAATTTAACAAATTATTAGTTTTGAATTATAACTTTAGCTTTAAATATGCAATTTTTTTCTTAACCTGGAATGATAAGTGTGCCTTGTTAAAAGTGACCTGGAATCATTCAATCACTCACGCATATATATATATATATATATATATATATATCTATATCTATATCTCCTTATATTATCCAACGCCAAGTCAGCCGATAGTGGGAATGATTCTATTTTAAGATTTTCTTTCTTCAATATCCATATGATTTATTTTTGTCTGAGGATGCAGATCTGCCATTTAAAAAAAATGATCTGCTGATATAAATATTATTACAAAAAGATATGAATAATTTTTAAAGGTTTTTCTTATATATATATATATATATATATATATATATATATATATATATATATATATATATATATATATATCTGTGGTCAGGGCGTAGTTATGATTAATTCTGGAGACTTTCAGCAGTATTGTGTCAAAGTTCTAGTCTGAGTAACCTAGCATTTTCAAAGGTTTGTTCCACATAAAATTTTAAGTTCTGTACAGAAGTTTTGAGTTAAAATTGTACTTAATTCAGAAATATGTGATGGGAAGGTTTAAGAAGATCCTCCGTTTTTCTTTTCGTCTTTTTGATCCATTGTGTCTTCTAGAAGTTCCATATATTTAAACATTGTTGCCTGTGCCAATTGCATGATAGTTTTTCAAAAAAGAATGCCGATTGGATGATTGAACGGTTATATGATCTTTCTTTTTATATATATATATATTTCTCTTTTCACCTGTTTTTGTATTTTATCAAACATCCATCGTTGTTCTATCAACACTTGTTTCACCATCTTAAAGTCCTGATGAAGGTTCATTTAACATTGACTTTCATTCATAATAAATTCATCACTTTTGGATTATGTTTTTCTGTTTTTTCATACTGTCGCATTCCTTTGCATTATTTACTTCCATTCTGCCCTCCTGAAAAACAAATACCAGAATATATTCTTATACCATATTTTACATGGATGACTTTAGGATGATCCATGAATATAAAAACTTATTGATCTCTACCCATTCCTTTAAAAACAAAAGGACTTTTTTTGACTAACTGTGTGTACAAAAAAGTCACACCCTTTAGTATATCCAGTTTTCTTAAACCTTCCCATTACATATTTCCAGATTATGTACAATTTCACCTCAAAATTTCTGTACAGAACTTAAAATTTTCTGAGGTACAAACCTTTGAAAAGGCTAGGTTACTTGGACTAGAACTTTGACGCAAAAAATGTATGTCCTACAATACTGCTGAAAGACTTAGATCTGAAGTCTTTAGAATTAATCATGACTACCCCTGACAGATATATAATTATATACATAATGCTGAATTTTAAAGAGTTAATTTTTTGTCAAAAAGTTGGCATTGGCTTGTACAAGAGTAATAATTTTGGCCAGTTGAAATTCAAACATGATAAAAATAGACCTGACTTGAAAAAAGTAATTATATGAATAAATGATTTCATGACCTTAAATCAAAGGTCAACTTATACACGAATATATAAAGTGAATGAATTATAAAGAATATTGGAAAATTTCATATTTATTGAAAAAAATCATGTTTATGACAGATTTTGAAAAGGACTTAATTTCTCAAGAAATAATATTTCAGTTCCCACTATATGAGAAAAAAGATACATTAATATTTCTTTTTGTTTTAGACTACCACCCTTTCTCTGCTTTGGTATTCAGGAAGGGTCATAGTGTCAGCAAAGTTGAAGTAATATATCACACCCACTCCATTCCACTCACATTCCTACCTCTCTTCTAGTTGAAGTCCAATTATTACAGCGCTGCAATTTGTGACTACTTCAAATGAACAGCCTATATTTAAAGTAGACTCTTTCTGTTGGACTAGTACTTAATAGCTGAGTTTGTTCATAACCAGTTGAACACCTGAGCCATGTGGTTTTTGTTACTGCTTCCTCTGGAGATTACTTATCATTCCTCGGAAAAAAAGATTTTTGAAAGAACCATGTAAGATGATTATGACTCTTTTTTTATTTTTAAATTAAAAAAATATTTAAGTAATATTAATTTTCATATAAAAGTCAATGTACATGTAAATTATTCTTATTATATACTCATTCAAGATTTGCTTTGAATTGATTTGTAATTAGCAAGATATAAGATTGACATGTTCACTGATTTTTGTTTATCTTTTTTTAATTGGTGATAATGGTAAGATTTGAGTCATAAACAATTAAAGAATAAACCTCAGGTGCAATAATAATTTAGTTACTGTCTATATTTTATTTTCTATCAACTAATGACTTGAAAATTTCTTGAGTTCAATATTTTCACAAAAATTTATTATTTTCTGTAACTCATTATATGAAAATGTTTTTCTAAAAAACTTTGAAAATAGTTTAGATCTCTGAATGAAAAACACACACACACACACACATACAGACACACACACACACATACAGACACACACACACACACACACACACACACACACACACACACACACACACACCTATTTTTCTATGTCTTTATATCTTTTATTCATTTTTGAATATGTATGTACTCTTGTGAATGAACATGATGTAAATAATCATCAAAATATTCACAAATAGTTTTTGACTTGTTTTTAATAAATATTTGATTACATACAAGCATTTTTTATTTGTTTAATTTTTTTAGGTGGGACTAAGCAATTATTATCCAATTATAAATTAACAATACAAATAATTTTTGAAGTTTATATATTTTTATTTTTTTATATTTAAACATTTTTTTTATTTAAAATTTCTTTTAAAAACTTCAAAAGTACCATCTGTTTTTCCTGACCTATAATGTCTACATACAAATGATTGGTTTGCATTAATTTCTTTTAAATGCACAATTGAAATATTATTCCCCAATATTAGAAGTTAATATGATTTAAATAATTCCTAAAAATGGATAAAGTATTCACCCTTTTTTCTATAATATTTGTTTTGGAAAAATCCACCCTTGTAAATTCTATAAAATGAATATTTATTGTTTATTGTGATTTGGTTTTATATCTTATTTTGTTTTACTCCACTCAAGCATTAAAGATTTTACATGCATAAAATGATGACTAGAGATTTTTGTTTTGAACTTAATTTGCTGTTTTTATTATGGATTACCAACGTTGTGGAAATAACAATAAAGATGAAGACAATAGTCCGAAAAACCTTAATGATAAAAATGGATTACCAAGTTTAAATATTTTGATTTCAGGTATTAAATTGTTTAATACAATTGTATCTAAAGTCATAGATCATGGTGGAACATTGTGTTAAATAGAAGTTCTGTCTGTTACTCAAAGTTTAATGCTGTTAAGAGAATTTTTAAATAGTGGATGAAGCAAATTCCAATCACAAATAATCTTGGGTAGTCTTAATATATACTAAAATCCTTTTATAACATAGCAGTAAGTTTTAAAATGTCTTTCATTAAAGGAAAGATATTAAATGTTGTATAGTCTTTTTTTTTAGATAAAATTGGCATCCATAGGAATATGACTTTCCCTTGTTCTACCTACATATTCTTTGACTAAGGGGCAAACCTTAATGAAATTTGGCTTGTGAACTTGAGGTCAGGTAATGTTCCATCTACTGTCCCAAAATATTTTAACTTAAAATTGATCAGGAAAATTTAACTTATCTAGAATGCAAATAAAATTACCATTTGAAGGAGACCCCCACTTATGGGGAGACTGTGACTTTTTGAAAAAAAATCAGTAAGATGAATCATTCATACAGAAAGCAAATAGAATTAATTTTTGTTTAACAAAATTTACTTTAGTATATTAGTTTTATTCCAGGAAATACTGGGGTTTACTGCTAGTAATATATGAACTAAATATACAATTATAGAGGCCTAATAATATTAGGTTTTCATTATTATATATTTAATTTGTATATTTATCCAGAAGTAGTAACAACAATAATTATTTTTTAAAACTTTAGTCCTGTTGAGTCAACTTTGATACAGTCATGAAAAAAGGGAAGAAAGATGAAAAGCCTGTGGCCACTGATGTTGTGAGTATATCTTTTTTTATTTATATGTGAATATATAAAAAACAAATTAAAAAAAAATCATGTCCAATATAGTTTTAGTTGAAACAAATTATGAGTAAACCATCCAACTTGTATTTCTCTCTTTTTCCATAGATTTTAACAGAACTACTTATTTATCATTAAAGGTTAATATGCCCTTAAATATCAACCATTCATTTATTGTTTATTATTCTTCCTTGAGTATCTCCTCATTTTACTATCTTCTCGCATCAAACTTAAAGAAATTAAAGAAAATAAAAGAGAATCTTTGCACAATGTATACAATATTAATATAATATCTATGTACTGATCAAATTCTGTTAAGTAATTCATCCAATATTTCCCAAAAATGCCTTCTTAAATTCTTTTTCTAACCACTATTTCTGAAATCATTCAATTCAATCTTAACATTTTTTTCACTATTGCTGTTTTTGATCTGATTTGACAATTTGTTCCAAAAATATTCATATTTATTAGCAAAAAAATCCAATTGGACTTAGTTTTTGAAATCTACCTTCACAGTAAATTTACAGATTGAGGAGAAATATTTAAAGAATCTCTCCCATAATTAAAAAATCCATTATTTTGAAAGTTTCAATTAGATCATCACAAATCTCTCTCTGTAACTGTAATTTTTTAAAACTCTTTTTATTAGTTTTGTTACTCTTCTTTGTATGCCCTCCAATCTGAATATTACATTCCAATTTCTATATGTAAACACTGCATCCGAGGCCTGAGTATATGATGTATTAGGGTTTTATATATTTTTAAAACATTTGCCTCCTTTGAAATAGTATTTCTAACAATCCAGCTTATCATTACATTTGCTATTGATACAATAGACTAAATATGATTGTCAGCTTTACGTGTATCATCAGTCAACCCCTAAATCGCATTCCTCATTTCCTTTTTTGATTTCCTTGTTGCTTAATTTATATTCACCTGTAATGTTTTTGGATCCAATATGTAAAACTTTACATTTTTCTATATTAAATCTCAATTTCCAAATAATTTTCCAATATGGCAATTTATTTAGATCCATCTGTCTTATTTCTTTTGATAATGATCTAACTAGTAGTTTAATATTATCAACAAATAGTTTTATTTCTGATTCTATATCATTTGGTAAATCATTTATAAATATTAAAAATATAAAGGTCCCAGTACTGATCCATGAGGAACACTGCATGGTATATTCTGTGTTTCAGAATAATTGTTTCTAATTTTTACTTTTATTAAGAATATTAAAAATATCTTTACAATATTTACTATTTTTGAGGAATACCTAAGTTTTTCATTTTCACTAGCAAATGAAAGTGATATACTCTATTAAATGCTTTGCTAAAATCCAACTATACAATATTCACATTATTCCCTTCCATCAAATATTCATTTATAATATCAATACTTTCCAAAATATTAGATAAAATTAATATTTGTTGCTTATTGTGGTTTAGCATTTACAAAACTATGTTGATTACAATTTACATCTTATCCTATAAAATTTAATGTGATTTCTAATCAATTTTTCAAAAACCTTGTGCAAAATACATGTTAAAGAAACTGATTAGTTATTATTTTTTAAATGTATCTAACCTTTTTTATGTACTGATTTTATGATTGCTGTTTTCCAAATATGTGAAATTATTTTATATTCTATACATTTCTCAAACAATTTACTTATTATATTTACCCAACCCCTCCGCTCGGGCAGGATATGACACAAAGTCAATTTTTAAGCGGAGTTTAACAGGTTTGAATTCAGAGTTTTCCTTCTCTTAGACTAGTTGCCTCACCAAGGCTGAAGAACCTAGTCTGTCCTACTATTTACCCATAGCTGGAGGGAGAATAATTGGATGCATACCTTTCCCAAGGGTATTAGTGCTATGTGAAATGCAATCAGTCTTGTCCAGGATTTGAACTCGTGTCGCTGAGTCCATTTCCTGCAAGGATAACCATTACACCATGGGCACCTCCTACTTATTGCATTGAGAAAGATTTTTATTTGTACCCCATTATAACAGCTTTCTTGTAGAGGACCAAACTCTTCCAAAGAATTAACAGATTGAAAAAAATCTTGCTAGTTTAGCGAAGAAATATATGGTTACGTGTTGTGTTGAGTTTGTTACGTTGTTATTTCCTCACTAAATGTTGGAAAATAAAGGAGAGAGAAGGCAAAGATGCTGTAAGGTTTTTAGGATAGTTTTAATGGCAGCGTGGAATAATGGGTTTACGTTTATGCTTCAAGTCTTGTAGGAAGGAAGGAAGGAAATAGTTATGGAGTTGAGAAGGAATTTTAGCAGCTAAATGCTTGAGCGAACATGCAGTGTTACAGTTAAGGCATTGTTGAATGTGTGAGTGAGATATGGTTGCCATAGGTGTAGCAAAAATCGTGTTTGCTAGTTAAGGACAGGAACGTTGTTGTCGCCCTTGAATGTGTAGTCCTGGTCGTTTGGGGAGAGAAGTGTGAATGTCTACAGAAAATGTTGCCCAGGGATGAAGTAGTTGGATGTCTGAGTGGAATTATGCATTGCGGTAGACATAGCTAAGGTTAGAGGCGAAAATGAAGGTGTTCCTGTGTGTGGCGGATTGAATTCATCTAATTCATATTCAACTGCGAACCCTTGGTCTATAAGAATAGACTCAAGAGGTCCATAAATTAGATGGCTTTCCTCATGGTATAGTAGTGCTGCTGCTAATGAAGTGAGTGGACAGTAAGTACGTCTGTCCAGTTCAAAAGCTTCTGAGGAAGAGAGGGTTTGGCAGCTTTTCCCCAATTTGGTGCTGCCCAGAAAAATGGTCTGGGCTGAATAGGATAAGTCATCCTGATTGGGTGAAAATATGCATTGACCCTAAAGGTCAAATTAATTAACATGCCAAACAAAAATACGAAGTTCTTTTTGCTACACTAGTATATTTGCTGTTTCTGTTAATTCACCTGTCTTACCATTTTTTACTATACTAACATTTTTTGTGAATTATAGTTTTTGATTTTACATATTTGAATAATGGTTTACAATTGTTTTTTTATATTTTTGATGATTTTATTTTCTTGTTTCAATTTTTGATTTACTTCCAATTTTTCACATTCATTTTGCTGACTTAATGTATTTTGATAGTTTTCCATACTTGGTATAATTCTAAATTCTTGTCAAGCTTTATCTTTTTTCTTTTACAAAATAGTTGATTACTGTCCCAAGGTGATTTTTTAATGAATCTTTTTGTTTAGAAAATTTGATAACTTCAGTAATATTTTTCATTCTAATTTTATCTTTCTACTCAATTCTTCCCACATTTCATTAATACTGAGTGTATTAGAACTATAATTCCATTCAATATTTTTTCTCTTTTCTGATATTAACTCTTCTGGAAGTTTAGATCAGTTTCTCTGTTTTCTGCTTATATATTCAAAATCTGGTTTCACTTTAACTTCTATTTCAATGAAAGTATGATCAAATTTACATAATGGTACTATAAACTTACATCTACCACAGCTATGGATTTAATTGTATCAATGCTTTTCTATCAGGATAACTCACACAATACATAAATAATATAACTGCTGTTTTTCTATAAGGATAACCAATAGAATTGATAAATATTATCACTGCTGTTTTTCCATTAGGATAACTGTTGTACTCCCTACATATTGGACTTGCCCTCCTCCATAAATACACATCAATGAGAGCATCAGATGGAGTGCACCAATTAGCGTGACAAAATCACATGTGATACCATTTGTGTAGTGGATGGATAGTCACTACCACACTGGACTCTCAGCTTTCTATCAACTAACTACTGTTTAACCAGGTTAACTTGTATCTTGTTTCTGTTACTTGAATATATATGTTTTTCTATCAAACCTTTTGTATTCCCTGTGTCTTTTTTTGGTCAGCATCGCAACAATAACCCATAAAGAAACCACACTTACATCTATTAAACATTCATTATTTGAAAAAGCTTGATCCAATATAGCTTTTTCTTATCTATTTCCCACTAGTTTACATCTAGTATCTTCTATAAACCAGTACAATCGTTTTGTTGTAAACAAATCCAAATATTCATTTAGTATTCTAAAATGTTGACTAATTTACTTGAGACAATTATTTACCCAATCTACATTTAGCAAATTGAAATCTCTGGCCATTCAGACTTATCTGACATAAAAAGTACCTCACTCAATTGTTCTTGCAGTTTATAATCATCTTATAGGATATAAAATCCTATATTCTACAACCTCCCCTCTTGTAGATGTGTTATTGTTTCTAACATATTTTAAACCCCACAGCCCTTTAAGTTAGTGATTGCTATTCTACTAAATTAAATACTGATCACATATGCCTTTGTAGAGGATTCAAGATATATGACCAACTTTTATACACCATTTACAAGTTGGGTACCAAAGACAAGAAGTTGTCTCTAGGGCCTGAAATAGAAACGAAAAAGAAGATAGCTGGACTTTAACTAAGTTAAAGCTTAAGGAAGGTATAGGGATAGAGGAAAAAAAAAGGGGAATGGGTGAAACAGGACGAAAAAAGGGAAAGGAAAAATTTTATTTTTACACTCGCTAGTTAAACATTTGAAGCCAGGAGAAGCAGCATGGTGGATGTGAAGCATGGAGGATGAATCCAGCATCAGATCAATGGCATGCTTCACCAGATGCTGGGTGGACAAACCCCACAGGTCAACAGCCAGGATCACATAGTTTGGTCAGGAAACTACAGCTACTCATCTTTAAGGGTGGTGACTACTGATGTGATCAAAATACAGCCATCAAAAGATTACCATAACTCTAACTCAAACCATGTGTCATAACCATGTCATCCTTTGTGTGGGTAAAAAAGAGGCGCATTCTGCTGAGGTTGGAATTCTGGCTCCAGTGTTTGAAAAACCAACCACAGAACTCAAACACAAACAAAGATTACTTAAATGCAAAAGGACAATACAAATAGTGACATTTAATGTTAGAATTTAGATAGAATAGGCAAACAACTGGAACTGACAGCATCTGTGGTCGAGCATATCATAAACATAGTATGTCTACAAGAACACAGATACCATCACAGTGAAGTAGTAATAAAATACCAATACTGCTAATGGATGGATGTTTGTCTCAGCATCTGCATGGAAAAACTCTGTCAATGCAATCATAGGTGGTGTAGGAATGCTTCTCAGGCTATGCACTCTAAAATCACTTAACAGCATTGAGAAAATACAACCCTGAAGAATGGTAGCTATGTTCAATAACAACCCAGGCACAACAATCATCTTCTGCTCCAGCCCTACCAATGCTAGTGATGAAACAAACCTCAACACCTTCTATAATGAGCTATCCTCCTTGGTTCATAGCGTCCTTAAATGTTTCATCATTGGAGGAGACATGAATGCCCAAATAGGTAAAAACGTAAACAGAAATGGGGAACACCTAATTTCATACTAGAAAATAGACTAACATGCCTTAATATTAAATTTCAGAAAAAGAAAGAAAACTATGAATGTACACCAACGTAAATAATGCTAAAGCATAGATAGACTATATCCTCATTAATAAGAAATGAACTAACAACGCTTTGAATTGTGAGGCATATTCCTCTTTTGAAGGAGTGTCTTCCAACCACCGAATTGTCACGGCAAAGATACGTCTGAGCCTACACAGAAATGCATTGCAAACAACCAGGACTGCACATTATGACTAGTCCATGCTTAACAATAGAGATATTAGCTATAAATATAAGATTACACTGAGAAACAAATTCAATGCACTTCAGGAGATATCAGAAACACTCTGAATGGCAAAAATGAGAACTTTGTCAATGCCCACATGGAAACGGCAGCAGAATGCATACCAACCAAATTAAGAGCAAAACAGAGTTCCCTAGGAGACATTAGCAGTTAAGAAAAAACGTGACACTGTGAAAACTGCATCTCTATGCAATAAAAGGAACCCAACTAATACCAATGCTCAGAAACTTAAGAAGGCAAAAAGTGAACTAATTAATACTTACCTAAAAGAACAAATAGAATACATCCAAGACTAGATCAATAAGATTCGACACTCAGTTAAAGATAGGCAATCTTGAATAGCATGGCAGACAGTAGATGAAGTGAGTAAAAGAAAAAGCACTGCAAGAGTGAAACTAAAAGCCACCAGCTAAGAAAAACAGGTGCACATGTGGAAAGCATTTCAAGAACCTGCTTGGAAAGTCCCCTAAAGTTATAGATGAACCTATTGTGAAAATTATTGATGATCAACTAGACATCAAACTAGGACAGTTTATTTACTTAAGGAGAGCTCGACGTAGTATTAACAAAAATTAAAAAAAGGAAAGCTGCTGGTCTTGATGAAATACCTCCAGAAGTATGGAAGACAAGGAAATTTAACGACATACTTCTTTGATACTGCAATGCTGTATATAACCAGAAAACAATAGACAGATGGACAAAGGGCTGCATTCAATAGTGGTTAAGATTTACAATGCTCTACTACTTAACTGCATTGAACCTGAAATTGAGAAAATTTTTAGGAAAAACCAAAATGACTTTTGCAGGAATTGGTCCACTACATCACAAATTCTGACAATCTGTCGAATATTTGGTGTTTGTGCAAAAAACTCAAATCTACACTCCTATTTGTAGATTTTTCCAAGACTCCATACACAGAGGGAAGATGGAGTAAATACTTCTAGCCTATGGTCTACCCATGAAGACTGTAGCAGTCATAATGATGCTTTATAAAAATATGAAAGTAAAAGTACGCTCACCAGATGGAGACACAGACTTCTTTGACATTGTTGCAGGTGTGTTGCAAGGGGACACGTTAGCACCATACCTGTCCATAATCTGCCTAGACTATGTACTTTGGACATCAATAGATTTAATGGAAGAAAATAACCTTACACAGGAAAAGGCAAGAAGTAGACGATACTCTACAAAAACTATTACAGACGTGAACTATGCTGATGACATAGTGCTTCTGACAAATATACCCATCCAGGCTGAATCCCTACTGCATAGTCTGGAGCAGGCAGCAGGTGGCATAGGTCTCCATGTAAATTCAGACAAAATGGAGTACATGTGCTTTACTCAAAGTGGCGATATCTCCACACTAAATAGTAGGTCTCTGAAACTAGTGGACAAGTTCACCTACCTTGGAAGCAGTATCTCATCTACTGAAGATGACATCAATATGTAACTAGCAAAAGCATGGACAGCTATCAATTGGCTGTTGGTCATATGGAAGTCAGACCTATCTGATAAAATAAAACACAATTTTTTCCAAGCAGCGGTCATGTCAATGCTACTGTATGGATGCACCACTTGGATGCTGACTAAGCATATAGAAAAAAAGCTTGACGGCAATTGCACAATAATGCTATGAGCTATATTTAACAAATCCTGGAAGCAACATCCGACAAAACAGCAGCTGTATGGCCACCTACCACCCATCTCGAAAACCATCCAAATTAGATGAACAAGACATGTGAGACACTGCTGGAGAAGCAAGGACAAACTCATAAGCAATGTTTTCCTATGGACCTCTTCACACAGACTTGCAAGTGTAGGATGACCAGCTAGAACTTATCTACAACAGATACAGGATGTAGCCTGGAAGACCTGCTGAAAGCAATGAATGATAGAGACAGATGGTAAGAGAGAGTTAGGGAAATCCATGTGAGCGGCACAACATGATGATGATGATGATAATGATAAGGAAAGTACAAATAAGTAAGAAATGCCTACACATAAAGTAGATTGAAATCACTAAAACAAAAAACTTTAGTATAAATTGGTAAAAAATTAAATTAGTAGTTTCTGGAATCTGATTGAACAGAATAGTCACGTGCTGTTTTTGACTATGTCTGCACAGTTAAACTCCCAATAAACTTGTGTGGGATGATTTCTCATTCAGAAATAAAATCTTTCATTTGAAGCCAGTCATGTGATTAAGAGATCTGTTTATTCATGCATTTGGCAGCAACTAACACACAGCAACACATAGCCGAACATGTGAGAACTCCTCACACAGCAATACATGGCCAGTGAATAGGACAAAAACATCTCCATATTAATGATGACACACTAGTTGGTACATTGACATTCTAACACTGACCAAAATTTGACTCCATTACAATGAGAACTGTGAATTCACACATTCAAAAAACAACACTCATAATTGTGGCATAAGTAAATTTACAATCTTTCTGTCTGCTTATTTTCTGATGGGATTGCCTGAGATTTCATGTCCCCCCCCACATTCAGTCAGCAGTCAAACATATACTCCACTAATATTTTCTTTCACTCTCATGTGCACATACATACACATTATACTAACTTCTTACCAAGAACATTTTTGAACTTTTGATCTCTTATGACCACAATGCCTCAAAATACTAAAAACATAGTTTGTAAAATACAAATGTTAGTATGTTTATAAATGTTTAACTATTTCAAACTGATTTTCTTCTTATCATTTCTTCGTGTTGTTCTTTTATAAATTTGGGTTATATTTGTGGACAAGAAACTCAGATATAATGTTTCCTTTTTAATCCAAGTAGAATGACCCCAAGATCTTTATTTAAATTTGGAGATTTGTATATACATATATTAAAAATTTTGTTATTAGAATCAGTATTTCCTAAAGCCAAAAATTCAGTTATTTTTAACCAATTCAATTTAGATATTTTTAAAGTGTTATTGCAAATAAAAGTCAGTCCTTCTAAAGTTTGTATTATTTTTCCTATCTTCCTGTACTAATTCAAAATTTGGTATTGCTATTTCTGCTTCTTTTACATTTTCATCTGACAAATCTGTTTCTGTTATACAAATCATTTTAGATTTGTTAGCAATCAGTTTTAGTTCTGTTATTTTGTTTCTCAATGAGCTAGCATTTCTATACACTATTTTCTGATTTTCTGTTTTTTTTACTCATTTATATTGATAGCTTTTTCATTGTTACTACTTGAAAAATTAAAAAAAAAACAGCCTGGGTACATTTAATGGCTCATTTAATGAGATTTTATTTTATGCAAGAGTATAGATATATTAAACAAACTGGAGTGAAGGGAAATTTCGTATTTTGGTTTGGCGCGCAAATTTAATTCGACACTTAATTTCACCCAATCAGGATGAACTATCCTATTCAACCTGGACCTTCATTCCCGGCTAGACATTGGGTAAGCTGCCAAACCCACGCTCTTTGGCTGGAGAACGCCGCCCAGGCAGATGTCTCACTGAGGGCTCTTCTAGCAGCAGCATGGACACACGAGGGAACCCATCTAATTTACGGATTCCTTGCAAGGAATCCTAGTTGAATATAAATTAGGTGCATTCAACAAGCCTCGCACAGGCACAATTTTATGTCACCCCAAAATTGGCTATGTCAATGCGACGCTTTTATTCCGCAAACGACAACTAGCTCTCAATTCACCTCTGGGCCACTTTAATGGAGACCAACGCACGCCTTCTCCCCAAGTTACCAGACACACAAAACTACACGGTGACTCTAAAGTTCAATCCCTCACACGTCTGATGACACACGCTGCCATCTCAACCTTCTCATAACTCAATTTCATCTCAATACTCACAAGCTTAAACACCACGAGTCTTGCAGCACCAAAAGCAAACCCAATATTCCATGCTGCAAATAAAAACCTATTCATAAAAATATATTTCGACATTTGGCATCTTATCCTCTTCATCATTCTACCTTTATTTACCCTTAAAACTTAGCGAGGGGACTAACAACACTAAGTGAGGAAACAACTCAACGTAAACACACATACGTTACACCATCTTCCTCGCTAAACACAAACAACACTTCCCTCTCGCTAACAACAAAAATCTCCGGCTAAAATCATCCCTATAAAAACTATAGATTTTTGGGTAAGAGTCTTGGCTGTCAATATAACTTAAAACATGTCAATGTATTTTCATTACAAATCACTATTAATTACTGTGATTAAAGTCTTAATCCATTTATAATATTTGTGGCAAATAGTAAACTAGTGTCATGGAGTTATGTAGTCCTGGTGACACAGACCTTTATTATTTTATATTCTTTACTTAACTTAGTTTACTATAGCACCAATCTTACAAGTAGTGAAAATAAGATTTCAAAATCCTGGCTTTTACTTGGGTTTACTATTAGGAAATATGCAAGTGTCTAACTCACCAATCAGGCCTTATACTAATTTATTTTTTTCTATTTTGCTAGAATATCATGAAAAATAAAAAATGTTGACCTTTCTCAACTACCATATAGACAAAAAACTTGGGTTACTAAATTCCAAGAAAGAAAATACTGCTTTGTTAATAAGATGTCATATCTTTAATAAATAAACCAAGTCATCTAAAAATATTTCGAAATATCAAGAAGTACTACATGATTTCTTTTTTTTCCTTCAGATTGATGTAAGATTTTTATATTTATTTGCAAGTATCATTTCAGTTCTCTTGAAGAATTGAGAATGGATTATTAAAATTTTCAGTAAAATTCTTAGGATCAGATGTAATGATGTGAGAAACTTTAAAAATACATTTATTGCTATATAATAAGCTTACTTTTACCTGTACTGTGCATAATACCTCTTGATAGAAAATATCAAATCCTTGCTACACTTTCTAAAAGCCTAGTGACTTATTTTCTCAGTGGCTTTGAACCGCTTAAGAAATTAAGATGAACAAACTTTACTTGTACAATTTACTGACAATAAATAATGCCCTAAGTCAAACCTTTTGGCAAGGTAGAAATATAGTAGAAATCATTAGTTTTTAAAAATGGATAAATATTAGTTGGATGTAAAAGTTTTCAGCATTTTTTTTATAATGAGATATACTAAAAATGAGAATGATCTACTCTTATAGATTGAATTAAAGAGTTAGCTCAAAATTTTCAGAAAGTTACCAACTACATTAAGCACCTGAAAAAAGCTGCAAGACACAAACATTGTGATTATAACAACTAAGATGAGGATAACAGCTCAAATAAATCAGTGTATAGTAAAATCTTTTATTTATGCAAATTCATAGCATCATTAAATGGTTATTCCTACCTTTCTATGACTTTATGATACCTTTCAGTTAAATTGTGTATTTCATCATATATGAGTTTGGGTTTGGTTTGATGAATTTGAGATTATGAAATTGTTAGAATCACAGACCAGACAAAGAATGTTGCATGGGATGAAACAACTGATAGTTTGAAGGTGTCTGGTTTATACAATATATATTGTAAAATGAAACAACTTCCTATCTCAGCTCTATTGCATTTGTTACTTGAGGAGAGGCATTGTCTTGCACCAAATCACTCATTGATTTCCTTGTTTAGATAAAGGTTTTTTGTCTATTTCAATAAATAATTCAAATGAGCCAGTTGTCCATTGTAATGTTACACAATAAAATTCAGTTTTCGGCAAATTGTAATAATTCCCTTTGAATTCCATCAAATGTAGAAGATTTTCCCCAGTAGATTCCATTTAGGTTGACATTTTGAAAGCTGTCTTAGCCACAATGTTTTTCATTTTGGATTCTTTTAATAAATTCATTTTTCATTGCAAATGATTATCTTGTCCGGAAATGATTTTTTTCCCATATTCAGCAAGAAGAGAAAGACAAGTTTTTAGATACTGACCAATGTTATTGTCTTGGTTTCTAAATTCTTTCTAAAGCTTGTAAACAATGTGCTACACTTGACTGATTGTCTATAAAGAGCTGAGTAAACTTGGAAGACATTGAGCTAAAGATCTTTGTTTCAACCTAATAATAGTTGTATAAAGAAGATCAGTAAAGTGAGATGAAGTAAATATCCTGCAAAGAATATAACCTTTTTTGATCCTCTTGAAAATTAAAGATAAATGGGTTTTCTCCCTCTAATTGTTTGACACTGTAAATAATATTTTCATTATGTTCTTTTCAGACATTATAAAAGTGAACTATGGAATTTTTATGCCTTCTATCTGTAATAGCAGAAAATGATTGTTATTATTGTTTTATCATAATTTTTAGTTTTCTTTTTTCCCTTTTTTTAGATATTTTATGAATAATCAATTAAATTGTTTTTAGGTTCTTGAATGACCATTTTTGCAAAGATATATTTTTCATAAGAAATAAATATTTTCTGACTTTTTATTGTTAAGGAAAGAAAAAATCTTATAAAGATATCAAGTAGCACTAAAAACTAAATTTATAACAATGAAAATTAAATATTTTCCATTTTACATAGGGGTATGTATGTCTTCTCTACAGAAATTATTTCAAAAATGGCTTGTAAGAACTTTGTTAATGATTGTTGACTTAGTCATTAAATTTCTGGAGATCAAATTTAGTTATTTTTGACCTTGAACCATATATTTTTGAAATGCTTATCTACAATTTAAGTTATCCAAAGTCACTTTACATTTTCAAAACAAGATTAAAAATTTATTTTTGCAGACATGTTGTGAATATAGTAAGAAAATGGCTTGTAAATAAACTTTAGCACCAATTTTTTTTCCTATGTCAATCTCTAAGATATTTTTCATTAAAAAAATTGCAAAATATCTGTCATTTGGTTTTAATAAAAAAATTGTTCTTTATGTTGAATCTAGCAACTATTTATTTGAGCATAGTAGCAATGCATTGTGGTTAACAAAATGGGGAAATTATGGTGGTACTATCAGAGATACATTGTTGTGCATGTCTATGGGTAATAGATAAAAAATGTGAATAAGTGATTGGTTCTAAAGCTCCCCCCACACAAATTAAAGCTTCATTTTTGTTGTTACTTTAAAGGTAACATAGTTCTATTGATTTGATAATGATTCTTTTTATTATTTCCTCCTAGACTTTCATTTCAAGTAACATGACATGTTTATTTTTATTGAGAATTGACACATATTCTTTTTAATTTTTTAATAATAAAACTTTTCCCTTGTTAAGTTCTTTGTAAGTTGATACTGCATACTTCTCCTTAAAAAGTGGACCCCTAACTGAAACACAAACAATGATGTATTTCTTTTCCAGTTTGATCCTCTTTTTGTGGAAAGCAGGCAGGCATTTACTGTGGTGTTGATGTTAAAAAGCCCTGAAAGTGATATACAAGCAAGAGCATGTGAAGCTATTTACAAATTTGTTAACAAAAGTAAGTATATTTACTGTTATCTATACAATATTGATGTATAAATTTTTAGTCTTGTCACTCACATACACACATGCATATGAAAATACATGTACTGATGTATACATAAGAAATTTGCCCCTTTTTTATGTACTATTTTGGCAGTTAAAAATAATTCTTAAGTATTCATAGGAATATACATATTCATAAAAATGAATTTAATTGCTCAAAGATAAGATTGAATGAATATTACCATTTTACAAGGTAGATTGTGTTAGGTTTGATGAATTCAAATTGAGATACAACAAAATATCAAAGTATGTGAGAAACAGAAGGAATTATTTATCTAAATTTTTGAGATGAGGTTTAATAATTCATATTATTTAGAGTATTCATACTATTGTCCTTAACTTTATTGTTATATGCACAATGTTTTGGTCAATGTACTTTTCAGCCTTCTTCAGGTGTTTCTTATCAAATTTGGGTGCCTTCATGTTGAGAATGTTATATCAGCATATAGTTGCAAAGAAAGTAAAAAGAAAACACAGTTATAAAAATAAAGAACATGAAAGCACTTAAAATTTTAACAATTGTATTGGCAACAAATGAGTAAAAAGTCCAAATAGCTGGATTTGTAAAAATGTGTTGATATGGAATTAAAAAGTAGAAAAAATATCCTATGCTTCATAGTGGTAGGATTGTTGGACTTGCCTACCTACCTACACAGTCAATCAGATGTTACTGGTGTGGTGTGGAGAGGAGAGGGGTGTTTGGTGAGTTAGTGAGTTTGTCACTTCCTTCAAAGTGGAGAAGAGGAAGGTCAATGTTGGTGATGTGTAGTTTCACCTCTGTCTCTAAGTTGGAGTTCTGAGTCTGTTGGTGTCAGCTGCCTTCTTTTGATCTGTGCCCATGTTGAGAAATTTGTCTTTTATATGGTTTTTCTCTTCTGATCAGATTAGATTGGGTTTTCTTTGTTTTTTACCATGAAGGTCTCAGATTGGCTGAAAAATTACTTTAATTATTTTTATTTTTTGACAAATTTCATCAACATTTCGATATGCGCTAATCCTATGTGCAGAAACCCCTTTTTTCCATTTTGAAGAAAGTCTCAGCACCGATAACATATGGTGAATGCTCTTGTGGGTGCTAGTTGCAATCATTATTTTGTGTGTACGATAAATTAGGCAGAGACCTCTTTTGGTCATATGATAGGAACCTTCACAGAACATTGAACCAAACCCTTTATTTAATCCATGAGGGTAGAGTGTTCTAATTCCATTAACCATGACCTGGTAAAACTATTAAGGTATGTTAAGTATTTGTTATTTTCCTCAGTAGTTAGGCTTGAACTTGCAACATCATGATTATTCTACTTAGTGCTGTATAAACTGAATGCCTATATCCATTATATCATGGGTTTTGCTGGACAGTTCAGAGTGAATTTTTGGGACCTAATGTTTTTATCTGGACTTTGTATTACTACTTATTATTATCATATATGTTGTTTGTTTTGTTTTTTTATTTTTGCTCATGTTGCAATTAAAAAAAAATGATTTTGTAATATTTTAATTTTCTTTGTTGTAGGTGATGAGAACAAAAGGACTGTCTTGGAATTAAATCCAATTGATGATATTTTAGATCTAATCAAAAGTGAAGACAAAATTGTTCATCGCAATGCATTAATGGTTCTGGCTACAATGTGTGCTCATGGTGAGTAAAAGTGGCTTTTTTTGTCAAATCCTTGAAATAAAATTGTTTAAATTCTTCCCAAAAATTACAGCTAATAAATATATTAAACCCAAACAGACTTCAGTTGTTGATCACTGGTTTTCATCACAATTATTTATAAAGCATCAATTCTTTTAGTTTTGGAAGTGTTCTTTGGTCATTTTTATAGTTGATATAAATTTAATTCTATGAATAATTAGTTTGATATTTATTCTTTCCAGTATTTCTAATATCATTTAGATATTTATGAACAAACCTTAAAAAATGTTTTTTTTATTTGACTGTTTTATACAATTTAGTATTTATTTGAATAGGAAAAAGAATAAATGAATATATGCATGGATAACTTTTATAAGCATTATCATTAAATGTTGTATTTTTATTATTTATAAAGGTGATGTCCGTAAGTTATTGAGGAAAAGAAAAGATGCAGTTCCTTCTCTTATAGCTCTTCTTAATCCAGAAGGTAAATGAAAATTCTTTTATTTCTCTTAATTGTACTGAGAAAGTATTCTAAGAAATGGTGATTAGTTTTGTTGATGTATATATATATATATATATATATATATATATATATATATATATATATATATATATATTGGAAAACTGAAAAGTATTTACTTCTTCAAGAACATCTGTTGAAAAAGGGTAAAGAAAGATGCTTCTATATCTTTGTAAAATTAATCACAAAGCAATTTAAAAAAGATATACTGATAAACTAGTATTTTTCCTTCATTCTCAGTTGTAGCCAGTCTTTTTTATTTATCTTATTTTTTAATGTACTTTACACTCTGTGATATTTTAGGGTTTAGAAGATATACTTATGCTTTACTTAGATTTCTTTTTATGTACCATTATTCATAATGCTATTATTTTTAGACTATTCAATATGTATTTAATGAATAATCATATAATACATACAATATATTTTATTATATAAAATATAATCTCTTTATATAAATGCTTGTGCCTGTTGCTTTGTAATACAGAAAACATGGCATATTTGTTCATATCTCAGAGTTCAGACTTAGTAGATATTTCATTTTGCATACATTACCTCAATATCTGTCTAAATAAAATAGTGTAAAAAGTAAAACTACTTTTGTATACTTAAAACCAGTTTTAGATTGTTTTTAAGAATTTCTGTGCATGAAGTGGGGAATTAGTTTTCTATGATCAATAGAAAATTGATCATGAACTTTTATCAAAATTTAAAAACATAAAGTAATAATTTTAATGTTTTTGAAGTTTTATAGAATGAATATTAATTATAAAAATTACATTTAATTGATATCGATAAAATGATATACTGATCAAGATTTAATGCTTTATATTTTTTCTACTTTTAAGCAATGCATTTAATGATTAATCATGAATCTTGTGACCTTTTCTCTGTGTGTGTGTTTTTTTTAGAATTTATTAATTCTGCTGATAGAAAAATTAAAACCCTGTAATTAAAAATCTTTCAAACATTAAGTAGCTGTAGAAATAGAATTCAATATTTTATATACTATGATTATACATGCATGGAGGAAGAATGACCATAACACTTGGTTATAAAAATATAACTCTCTTTATTCTTCTTGGAGTCAAAGCTTCTGTAGTGTGTGAGAGAGACAGATGGACAGAGAGAAACAAAGACAGACTGCTATATTGACCCATAACTTCTTCTCTTGACCATACCATGCTGTGTTATCTTCAAGACCCTACTTACCACTTCTGCTTCTCGGCCGGTGGGGTACTCACACTGCTCCCAACTGAGTCAGACCCTCTCATGGACATCTGCAAATAGCATTTCATAATGCCCATGATTTCCAATCAACCATGTGACTGCTTCCACTTATTTACATAAGTGTGTCCTGTTCAGAGAAATCTCAAATTGGCAGCTTGGTCAAGGATCAATAGGCAACACTCCTCTTTACATTTTTTTTATACCATGCCAAAACATCTATCAGCAATTGCTTTTCTTCTTAATCAATTATTGCTTCCAGCAATTTCACCTTCCCAAATTCATTTATTCAAAGTTTCATTTTTTCTCTGCATCCTCTCATGTAAATAGAAACCTTGATGCATAATCATTGATCATAGGCAGTAGCCACGCCCTAATTTTCAAATTAACATCGAGTCATTGACTTTCACATAATTTCAAGCATACTGTTTGAACACAGAAAAACTGCCATTATCTCCATTATCTGCAGTACATATCATTTAAAGTCTGACCAAGTAACCAAAAAAAAAAGAACGACAATTTTTCCTCATCTTCCCAAAATATCAAAAATCAAAATTCTCATGAAATGAGTCAGGAAAAAAAATTAAAAAATGTTGCCTTAAATTCAAACAATTATTCCCTTCTAAGCTTTTCAGTAGTTAAAGAGAAAATTTTTTTCAAAAATATATAATAAGTCAAAATGCAATTGTCAAATTTAACCAGAAAAAAAAGTTCACAACCTAAAACATGTCAAAAAAAAGTTTTAGAAAAATTTTCTATTTTGTTGACTGTTTTTTATTGACTGTTTTTTTCTCTTTTTTCTTTACTTTTTTTCTTTTCAATTTCTAAAAATGTTGCTTTTTTTAATGCTGGGTGTCCTTGTCTTTTTTTATTTTTTTTTTGTTTTCAATTCTTTTTTCTTTTCACTGCAATAATTTTCATGTACACACATATATATATCTTTTTCTTTTTTTCTTTCTTACAATTGCTCATTCTCTGCGCTCTTTTCTTACGGAAAAAACTAAGCACACCCTTTCCCATTTTTTCCAACAAGTATCATCCTATTCACCTATTCCGACTACAACAAGACCACACTAGTTTCCTGCTCACTTCCAAAAGTGAGATAAAATTTCCTGGGGGTTCCTTTCCTAAGTAACCCAAATATTTTTTTTTCTTAGTTTGAGCAATGTACCTACCAGTTTTTTTTTTTTTTACAGATTCTTTCCAGCTTTTTCATTTCCAATTTTCTTAATGTATTGAATTCTTCCTTCTGTCCTTGGTTTTCTCTTGGTTTCCCTTCTTTTCTCCAAGTTTGTTTCATTTTTGGGCTTTTCTTCTGTTTCATTTTTGGGCTTTTTCTTCTTGTCTTTTCCTCTGTCTCTCCTATTTTTTCTTTCTTTTCTTTTCATGTTTCATTCTTCACTCCTGGGCTGATCGCTTTCCATTCATTCTTCTTCTTTTTTCTTTATTGTTTGACTTCTTCCTTGGCCCACTTCCTTGAATGTCTTGGTTTAACCTCAGAATCAAAAACATGCCAACATGGCATGAACTGGCCTTCAGCACCAAATCAAATAATGTTGTATACCATGATGAAGGAAGAAACCACAACACTTGGTTATAAAAGTATAACTCTTTTTATTCTTCTTGGAGTCAAAGCTTCTGTGATGTGGGAGACAGACAGAGGAAGACAAAGACAGACTGCTCTATTGACCCATAACTTCTTCTCTTGACCATACCACGCTGTGTTACCTTCAAGGCCCCACTTGACACTTCTTCTGCTTCTTGGTTGAGGGAGGGTTTACTCAGCCCGAGGCCTACTATTGACCGCTGCCCCAGTGGGCACTCTTAATGACTGCAAGATGGGTCTGACTCAACTCACTCTGACACTAACTGATTTGGGCATCTGCACATATCATTTCATAATCCCCACGATTTCCGATCAACCATGTGACTGCTTCTGCTTATTTACACAGGTGTGTCCTTTTTACAGAAATCTCTGATTGACAGCTCAGTTAAAGGTCAATGTGCAACAAATGAAAATCCATCATTTTAATGACGTGAATTGAATAAAAAAAATTAGCATTAATGAAAAAAATGTACAAGTAATGTACAAGATATATGTAATAATCATATATCTTTTATATTATTCATAATTGTTATACTTCATAGGATATCTATGAAATTATATATAAAATGAAATATCAAAATTTTCCTTGTCAATGAACATGTCTTTTCAGCTTCAGGATAAAATGATTTGAATGATCAGTTTCATGTAGGAATGACTATTTTTAACTTTATTTTTATTGAACTTGATTTTTTTCTTTTTTTTTGTAAGTTCTTTTCAGATGTTACAATGGCAAAGAATTGCATAAAAATATTAAATCTAGTGTTTAAGTTGATTTTCCTTTTAATGACTTCAATAAACTTTTATTTTTGATCTTTTCAGAAGAAACAATTGTACTTGAATTTGCTTCTTTGGCTCTCAGCTACATGTCCTGTGAATATGTCAGTAAGGCAGACATTTTTCGTAATCAGGGTCTTGAACCTCTTGTTAGGTGCCTTTCAAATTCTGATCCTGATGTACAGAAGAACTCATTAGAAACTATAACCCAACTTTTGCTTGTAAGTTATGTTCTTGATTATTAATATTCTTTGCATATTTATATGCAAATTAGATTTCTGTGTTTAGATTGTAAAAATAATTGTGATTTTTGGAGAATTAAAGCAGAAATATTTAATGTTGATTGGTTAGGAAAGAAACTTGTATCAAGTAAAAATATTATTATTATCTGATATTTTGTAGCTGAGAAATGTCATGGATTTGAAATTAGATTAAAAAGGATATTTGATTAATATTTTGTGGTTTTCAGATGTATATATTGGAATGTTTGGTAGTAGGGAAGATATTTGAGTTCCCATTCACCAAGGATCAGTGTTAGTATCCATGATGCACTAACACTGAACATAATGTAAGAAAAGACAAAATAAACTCTATTACACATACAAAAACATTTAATAGTATATGTATAATATACATGCTGGTAGCATTACAAGGAAAGAATACACAAATGTGTTCCATTGTAGAACTATACACATATTGTTCCATGAATAAGAAGTATGTGGAAGAGATATAAAATAGCAAAAGGCTAAGTAAGATATAGCCATGTGGCTGATTGGGTTAGAGACAATGTCTCAATTGTTAAAAGATGAGAAGCAAAAATATGTAACAAATAGGTTTCAGGACTGTCATGTGACACTCTATTAGACTCTACTTGATATACAAATTATATCAAAGAGAGATAATTATTTATTGTATCCCTACATACAGAGAAAAGATTTTATGGTTATTAAACAGGAAAAACAGCAATAGTTAGGAATTAAATTATCCGTATTGTGGAAAACTAGTCATAGGTAACTTGATATGAAAATTTTTGATGCATTTCATGCACATCTTTTTTAGTCAAGTTTATCTATGTAAAATAAATTTTTTGTATTAAAATAACTTTGAACAATTATTCAATCATTGTACTTAATTAAAATTGTAAAATACAAATTAAATAATAATTTATATTTTTTGAAAATGTAATAAAAATGTGATTAGCAAAATTTCTTGAATCTTCTCAGACAATTTCAGGTTGTATTTAATGACATGGAAATGATTTTTTTAAATGCAAAGAATTAACGTTGATTGTTGATCACTTAATATTGTTTCTGATAAGTGACTATTTAAAAAATGTATTTCCTTTTTATTATTATTGTGTTTTTTTTTCATAGAATCATCAATGCCAGATAAGTATGAAGGATTTGAACAGTTTTCCTCCCATTCTGGATCTAATTAAATCAGAATATCCAGTTATACAACGATTAGCACTTTTAGCTCTTGAGAGATCATCTCATGATGGTAAGTTCTTAATAAAAAAAGTTGTCATATTTATTTATCTGTTTGTTTAGAACTTTTGTTTTTGCATTCTTCCAGAACATTTGCATGTCTATGCTTTTTTTTCTAGGAGCTAATAAATATTTGAATGTTTCATTTGTGTGAAAAGAAAACAGATATTACACATTGCTTTAAAGGGAAAAGTAAAAAAATAATTATTCTTTTAGGTTCATTTAATGCAGAATATGAAAGTAAGGCCTTTATATTGCTTTCATATGAATGCTCCTGGAAATGACTTGATCCAACTCACTTGGAACACTGTCTTATTGCTGGTCATTTTGACCTTGGTTTAGTCATTGGCATGTTATGTTGGCAAACAGTTTAGTAAGGTCCCGTTTGTGTTGGTACTACATCTATATGTTATTTGGAAAGGAAATGGGAGCCTTTAAGTGACCAATTTGGCCAGTTGAAATGAAGGAGAAGATATTAAGTTCTAGCAGCCCAGTTTAGCATGGTGTCCCAATGACCTCATGATAGAACAATCAACAATTAAACAAAATAATAATGTTCTAATATAGAACATTACACAATAAGATATATTGCAATATTATGAAATGTTATAGAAAATAAACACCATGGTGTACATTGAAGTAAAATATAATTTTCTTTACCAATTAGTATTGGTCATACTTTTAGCAATAATGATAGTGGCATTCATATGTAAGTATCTATTAATGTTGTTACATAGTGGGCAAAAACTGCTTTCACATCACAAGTGGATTTTGTTGGCACTTGGTCCCAGACAGAACTTAAAAGTTGTCAATTGTCAATCTAGTCTGATTAATGGAAGGAAGTGGACAAATGTAAAATTTTTTGTATCTTCTCATTTTTATTCCAGTCTTAGAATGTTCAGGTTAGCTTTGATGGGGGGAGAGGTAATAAAATTCAACTGTCATTAGAAAAGGGAAATGAAATTCTTTTGTCATTCTTTTATTTAGAAGAGCCTAACCACCAAGCCTCTTCAATTATATGTTTCATTTGCAACCCTTTCTCTGAAAACCCCAATTTTCTACCTTTGCTGATGTGTTTGTATTAACCAATGAAAATCCAAATTTTCCTGTTTTGGTTCTCATAATTGTATCATAGTGGTTTAAAATGTTTTTTTTCATAAATGAGATTTCTAACACATTTTTGCAAATCTTTTTTTTCTCATAGATTTATAGCATCAATATTTGGTCATCAAAATATTTTCCTTGGCTTTCTATAACTTACTCTAACTTTTATGCAAATTATTTATTCCATTATAAAAGACAAATTCCAGTTTTAATTCATCAAGGAATTTTTCAATGTCTTGAACTTGTTGAAGCCACTAATCAGACCAGGAGTCTTTCATGGAGTAATTCAAATTATAGTCTGAAGATGACAGGTGTGGAGATTATGTTACATGCAGAAGAACTTCCTATCCTAGTCCTAGGATTGTTTGTTGTGTCTTAGTTAGGAATTATCATGCACAAATATCACCAGTGGAGATTTTTGGACAGAAAATGGTCTTTTGTTTTCCTATGTGTCATTTAACAGTTTGTCCGGATTCTAGCAATGTGTAATAAAGAATTTCCTTTTGAATCCAACTAAACACCGAAGAATATTTTTTCCTGTTAGTAGATTATGTTTAGGTTGAGATATTGAAGGTGGCACTGGATCTTGTCTTAATTTTTTTCATTTTCAATTTTTGAGCAATAAAGTGCTGAGTAAATTTCAGACATTTCTAAGATTCCTTTATAATTCCCTTAACAGTGGGCAAAAAATGAAATAGAAAACTATTATGTCAATCTAATAAATTATAAAAATTGAAAAGGTAATACTGCTATGATGACCTACCTACACAATTATGAACTCTTCCTCCTTCATAAATACTAACCCTATTTTAATCTCACTGAGACTTTCTTCTAGCACTGGGCTGGGACACACTTTGCTTGGCACACAGATCTGGTTGGGTGTGTCCTGGCAGTTGGTTGAGGTGTGCCTTGATGCGTATTCTCAAGCCTCAAGGGACTGTTCACCCCTCAGGCTCTAACCTTCCTTGAAGAGGCTAGGTTTATCACCTGGCACCAGAGGCGCCCCTTTTTAGAGGAATGGCAACTGGGCCCAAAGCATTTTTGGAGCCACTGGGTGTGCCTGGGTTATGGCCTTGCACCCAGACCCACCTTAAAAAGACTTTGTGTCTTACTCATCCAGTTGGTGGGGCGAACAACAAATACTGTCTTTCTCCCAGCAGTCAAAACTGACAGTTCAGACAGACACTTCTATCTGCTGTACTTACACTCTTATTTTGTATATATGTTCTGTTTATTCAATACACTTGTTCAACCTACTTTCTCTTCTTCCGTGTTGTCTTTCTGGCCCTTAACAGGCCACAAAAAATACTTTAAACTGTACAGGCTATTGTTTGTATTAAAATGTCTGAATTAGTGTTCTATTCCTAAATAACAAAGATATATCATAAAGTTGTAACAAATTCTTCTTGCTCTATTAAAATGCTTAAAATGTATTTCTTTCTTTGATATATTTTTCATTGTCATTTGACTGTATGTAATTAACAAAGAAAAATACCTTCTTTTAAAAATACACATGTATGCTAATGTTTATAATTCTTAAACTAGATACATTCTCATTTAAATTTTATTTTAAAATAAAAAACTGTCTTTTTAGTTGGTAACCGGGCTGCTTTGAGAGAACTTGATATACTCAACATTCTGGTAGACATAGTGGGTCATCATGAGTGGCCAGATCTTCATGTTATGACTGTTATGGTGCTGTCCAATATGCTGGAAGATACAGAAAGTGTGGAGGTCAGTCAGCAATTGGTTTTATATATATATTTAAACTGTTGGGTACTAGTTACTGTGAAAATGATAAAATTTTAACATGCTAAACAGCTTGCATATTGTTTCCACTGTAAAATTTTTTTCTTCCTTCATCCATTTAGTCTGTATTTCACTCTAAATATTTCTTTTTGCTATGATATTGCAATATTCCTTTGCAAAAGGCAACTTGTTATATCTTAGAAATCTTGAAATCTTGACGATGAATTGATTGAAAAACTTTGCTCACATCTAATATACAAATTGTACTGAATAAGTTAAACTTATGAAGGTAATTGGTAAATGGCTTTGCACTAAAAAAGACAAGAAGTTGATGATATCTCACAGAAACTATAACAGACGTATGACTATGAAGATGGCATTGCACTTTTTGCAAACACACCTACCCAAGGCAAATCCCTGCTGCATAGTCTAGAACAGGTAGCAAGAGGCATTGGCCTCCATGTGAATGCAAACAAAACGGAGTACATGTGTTTTAATTGAAAAGGAGCTATCTCCACTCTAAATGGCTGTACACTGAAATTAGTTGACAAGTTTATGTACTTTAATAGCAGTGTCTCATCTACAGAAAGTGATGTCAGTATGTGCCTAGCAAAGACATGGACTGCTATCAATAGGCTATTGATCATACAAAAGTCTGATCTATCTGATGAAATAAAATGGGATTTCTTTCAAGCAGTGGTTGTGTACAGATGCACCATAATGGATGCTGACAAAATATATAGAGAAAAAGCTAGATGGGAACTGAACAAGAATGCTACAAACTATATTGAATAAATCCTGGAAGCAATGCCCCATGAAACAACAGCTGTATGCTGTACGGTCACTTACCTCCCATCTCTAAATCCATCCAAGTAAGATGAATAAGACATGCAGGAAACTGCTGGAGAAGCAAGGACGAACTCATAAGTGACATTCTCCTATGGACCCCTTCACATTATGTGCCAGTGTAGGCCAATCAGCAAGAACTTACCTACAATTGTTCTGTGCAGACACAAGATGTAGTTTGGAAAACCTGCTGGGAGCAATGAATGATAGGAATGGATGTAGATATAGTGTCAGGGAAATCTGTGCTAGCTGTATGACTTGATGATGATGAAAGTAAACATTTTTGTAATGTGGTAAATAGGATTTGGAAACTTGGAGGTGTTTAATGTAATAGGTATGATTGTAGGAAATGGAATTAGTGACCTGAGTTCAAATTCTGAGCAAAGCTGTTTGCATTTCACTTCATGGAAAAGGCATGAATCCATCTATTCTCTCCCAGCTATGGGTAAATAGTAGGGCAGACTGGGATTTTTAGCCTTGGTTAGGCAAGTTATCCAGGAGAAGCAAAAATCAGAATTCAAACCAGCTGTACACACCACCTTAAAAGTTGATCTTGTATCACATTCTGTTTAAAGGGGTTGGGTGATACATAATAATTTGGAAGCTTATAATTTAATATTTCAGTGTCATCTTTAGTTCTTTTAATTTTGTTGTGACAAGAGAAATAACAAGCTGAATTTTGGGGAATTAAACAACAAAGAAAAACATTATACTACTTTATGTTTACATAATTTAGTTTTTTATTTGTCAGTGTTTACAAGGCAAAAAAAAGAAGTCATTTGATTCTAATCATTTGGAAAACAAAATATAAAAATAGTATATTGTAAACATTTAAATGTGCAGTAAAGATGTTGAAATCTTATTGCTACCCTACCTATGCTAAGAATAATCAAAAACCTACAAAAAATAACAACTCCAATATTTCTTTTTTGAAATAATCCCAGATTATGTGTATAAGAAGAGGAATAACTAAGCATTAATAGTTTTTATGATGAATACTTAAAAGTATGATTTTGATATTATGAAGTTTATTAGTTTTCTTATCAAATCTGACCTGATTCTATTTAAAAATCTGTTGCAAACCAAGTTATAATTGCAAGCTTATAATTGGGTACTGCTGTATTAAATCTGTAAGTGGCATTCCTTTCAGAAATTCAAAGAGGGTTCTGGTCTGAAAAAGTTGATTGCATTAGTTACTGATCAGACTCCACCAGAGGAAGAAGTACAACGTAAAGGGGAAAAGAAAGCAAAATCTGGAAAAAAAGGCAAAGAAGGTAAAACACGATTGTATATCATTTTTTTCCAATTTTTTTGTTTTTGTACAAGATGAATCCAAAGATAGCCAAATCCACTTATCTCAGTTGATTAATAACCCTACATCTTTTGTATTACCTTTCATTTTATAATACTAAGAAACTCTACAATTAATGTTATAAACTGATAAGTAAGAATAAATTGATAATCTGCTCATGTCTATTGAATAAACTTTTGTGATTAGTGAGTTTGATTCTCATTTTGTGATCCAAATTTGTAGCTTTGTTTAAGATTGAACAAAGATTAATGACTTGATTACAAATAATCTTCATGATGCAGTCAAATAATAATTGTTTTTTCTTTTTGATATTTTTAGTATTCATTTACATTTTTTGTTCATTTGCTTTATGGATTATTTTGCAAGGATATATTTTGACATCAGTGAATTGCATTTTGAGAAGTAAATAACTGAAATAAATTATTCCAAGCAAGGAAATGATAATTAAATATTGTTAGAAGTTCTTAAATGATATTTTAATGCATTAACAATTTCTTTGTATCTCTTTGAGAGTTCCTTTTGTTCATGTAAGTTATTTGATTATCTACACTTGTGCAGATCTTCTTGCCATTTGTTTAAAAAAAATATAGAACTTATTTCTATAGAAATAACATCAGTAGCAGCAGTCAAGTATAATATAAAAATAAAAGAAGTGTCGATTTTACTCTTCCCATGGGATGATACCTAACATGTAGATGTCTTAAGTACTATTGCAATTTAGCAATGTAAAATAAACTAATGGCCGAATCATACACTTTTAAAGAATATCAACCAAATTGCAAGAGCTATTCATCAAAATCATGACTATAAAAGAACTACATAGTAGCTAAAGTAACCATCTTTTTGTATGCATTCCATTTATTTATGTCTCTAATAGACACTCTAACCCGTCATTAAATATCATCTCTAATTTCACTCATCTCAAAAATAATTTTTTGTAACCAATTCCAAACTTTAATCTCTTTAGTTAACTTGCTGGTAACTGAAAAAGAAACACCAATTTACTGCATTTTCATTAAGCCTTATTTTTTTTTTTCATCATACGTGTGAAAGCATGTGTGATACCCTAGCTTCATCAGCCGCCAACCAGGGTGATAACACAGTTTCGGTAGCTCAAGGCATATTTTCTAAGAAGTATTGTTATATAATTTCATTTGTTTTATTGTGTATTAAGCCAAACATGTTGAATGTTCTTTAGGATAGTAAACTGATTCAGAAAGGAAGTTTCATTTTTTGTATAAAGTGGTGCTTGAAAATGTACACAAAGAAATTAAAATCTGAGAATAATTTTAGGTCTGGGCAAATTTTAATGGATTATGTGTTTTTAATAATCATGCATGCATCTTGTAGACTTGGTCTATCCATCTGAGAGGATTAAGACTTTTTTATTTGTGCTATGTATTATTTAATATTTTTCAAGTGAAAAATCTGTAGCAAAAACTGAACTGTTTTTTTTCTTTTGATCTGACATTAAAATTATATTTTTTTGTGTTGGATTTGACTGAAACTCAACCAATCAATTTATCACTTCCAAAGGTGGAAGAAATGTTGAAAGTCGTTTGAGTTATGCTGGTAAGTAATGGAAAGACTTATCTTTTGGAGCCCAAATCCTCATTCACTTGCACTGCCCATACGTTTTATTTTAAACACTTAGGATAGCAATTTTTACATTCTATTTTACAATCTTTAGTGTTCACAGCCTTGCATGAAGATAATGAAATTGAATAAAGTTTTTTTTTTTTTGCATGTTTTATAAATTCTAAATATACTTTCTTTGTACTTTTTGCAACAGATAAGCTGGCTACAGCAACAACAAAAAGATCAATATTAGTGTTACAAGTGGGAAATAAAATTGAGATTTACTATATCTGGAATTTTATCAGTTTAGCTACAATTGGTTTTGCAGTTAGTATATTAAAAATAGCTTACTAAAAGCATTATTGTGCATTGTACATGTGAAGGTAAAGATCTTAAGTCAAGCAATATTTCCTCTTGATTACTACCGAGTGAAAATGTTCACAATATTAGGTGTCGTAAAGTTTGTATGTATATGTATCTCATATGGTATTAGATATAATTAGAGGCAGGGAGTGCTCAAGTGTCAAATATTACAATATTTCCATTATGGTTAAAAGAAAATGTCTTCTGCACATCTGACTTGTATATTTGCTTCTTCAAAAGACAGGTTTGAATAGTGTTTTGAGAAAGGGATAGTGAATAACAAAAATGCTTAGTTTGCTGCTACTTCCCTTATATTATCTTAGTCAATAGTCAGTCTATATTTATCAAGACATTTGGTTGCTTTTACTGATATCAGATACAATTAAATGGTATTAAGTAGGAAATGTCTTTTGGGATATATTCTATTAGACAATTCCTAAAATAACTCCTATAGGAATTTGAAGATATGGGTTATCATTGTAAGTTTCTTTGAAAGCTAATGTTTTTGTTTATTTTAAAATTTTTTCAGTTGACTTAGTGCTGTTTATTTTTTGACAGCATAAAGCTGATAGGTAATCTTTCAAAGTTTTTGTATTTTTTTCCTCCAAGATAGCAGTAGATCCACTATTAATCTAACTTGGAAGAATAACCACTCATTTCTCCCAGAGATGTCATCCTCTGATTATCTACCATGAAAGGAATTGATACATTGTAGCTTAATTACAACCTTCTCATATTTGATTCATCTATTTAATTTTCTAAAACTCAGATCTCATTTTGTTTGCATTCAGTTATAATGAATATCTTAAGTTTTATAGAAACAGAAAGTTCTCCAAAAATGCTTATTTTGCTCATGTTTCAGTCATTAAATTTTGTTGATTTTTATAAAAAATATTTCTCTTAATAATTCTATGATATTACAAATTGTTTATAGTCTAAATCTTCCTTTTCAAAGTTGGTGATAATTGTTGTTTTGAATTAAGTTCAAAGTGATTACATCAACTAATTGTTATATTATTTAGACAAATGGGCATAATAAAAGACTCAGACTTAATGTCCTTAAAGATCAGGCAAAAAATCCCTTAAGATCAAAATTTTAAAAATATTCTATCTATTCACTCCTAGACGAAGCTCTTCAATCACTATGGTTAATAATTTTGGCTAGTATTATCCTTCATCTTCTTAATTCTATTTTATTGTAACTCATTTGGGTTATGTCTACAATAGCTAGGAACATCATGCCTCAGAAACAAGAATGAGTTCCTGGTGAGACTGAAACTCATGTCCCTTTTTGTCTTATGGGAGCTTGATTCTCTGTCCCAGTTGCTTTACCATCTGAACAATGGTATTACACAGGTTCAAATAACACCTTTAAAGCCACTCACTACAAAAGTGACATGCTTGTGGTTATTGTTTTACATTTACACACACACACACACACACACACACACACACACACACACACACACACACACAGAGTGTTACTAGAACATTTTATTTATACATCTTTTGATGAAGCTCTTTTGATCATTATTATTAATAGTTTTGACTGGTATTAACCTTCATATTCTTAATCCTAGTTTCTTATGTGCAATATTCCTTATTGTCATAGAAATGAAGACTTGAGTGAGTTGTGATGAAAAAAAACAATTATCAACATTTTTATGTGTATTGGCAAATTACAGGAAATTTATTTGGGATGATTTTGCTCTTTTTAAGGATTGTAAGGATAAATTATTTGTAGTATTTTAAACAGTTCAATATATTTAATTTCTAATATTGATGGGGAATTTATTAATAACATAAGGTAACCAGAGGGTTTGTATTTTTGGGATTTTAGTCTGTAGTTAATATACTTTCAAAGCTAGAGGATCTATTGAATGGTTTACATGCATGTAATAACTGTTTCCTTCCTTTCATCATAAATGAGTTGGAGGAATAGCTAGAATACTAGCTAATTTTATGAGACCACAAATAATTATTCTTTCTCATAATGTAGCTTTTGTAGTAGAGTCTCAAAAAAGAAATATCAATTATCTCTTTAATGTTTATTGGATTGTCCAATTTGTTGAATCTAAATTTTACAAATAGTAGCAATTTTCTTTCTTCTTAGTGAAAGAGACACTTACACACAACATTAGTGCTTTTGTGTTTTCAGGCAATTTCAGAATCTGGCAGCTTTATAGAATTATACAGCTAATCATGAGTTTATATAAATCTAATCTTAGTAGATTTGTTGCTCCTTTTAATATTAATGCAGCATGCAGCTATAATCTTATATTGCATGACAAAGGAGAATGACTGAGTATTGTCAAAAAATACTTGCACTCTGCTTTAGATATTAGCAAAATCATATGCATAGTAAATTGTTTATCAATTGAAATATATAAATTTGCTTTTTTTCATTGCTTGAAAAAAACAAAACATGCACAATTTGTCATTACAGATTTTTCCCTTGTTGTTATATTTATCTTGCACCTTTGTAATATACTCATTGAGTACATCATGAATATGTCAAAATTTGTTTCATTAAAGAAAGATTTATGTATAATTAAATATTGATTAAAACAGTAACAAGTGACAAAATCTTTTTATTTTATTTAGAAATATGAAGGAAAGAATATGAATGTAGACATTATCATTAACTAAAGAACCACTTTTCCAAGCTATATACTTAATTAGGAAATTTAAGCAGTTTGATACTTTATTTTAAACACATAATCGACTACAATTTGTATAAATTGGATATTGTAATTCAGAGATGATTTACTGAAGAGAGATCAAAACAAAAAGTAAATTCTAAGAGCAATGTAAATAGTGTTTTGAGAAAGGAATAAGAAATGCTTAGTTTGCTACTACTTTTCTTATGCTATTTTAGCCAATACTTAGTCAATATTTATCAAGACATTTGGTTGCTTTTAGTGATATCAGATACAATTAAATGGTATTGACTAAGAAATATTAAATAGCTAATAATTCCTAATCTCTATTATCATTCTGCTTGTTTTTTTTTATGTATGACCATTGTATATTTCTATGTAGTATTAGTGTAGTATTTACTTGATCATTGGCCCTTTTGAATAGAAATCTATTTGACTTTCTGATCAAGAAACCAATGTAACATTAAGTGGAAGAGAATGAAAAAAAGAGGATGTGAAAGAGGAAAGGTCAGATGTATGAAAGTTGAAGGAAAACTATGAAAACCAAATGAAAGGAACAAATATATTAAGAATGTGGAAGGGATAGAGGTAAAGGAAGGCTTTCTGCTTGGATATCGAGAGACAATAAGTGAAAGGTAGATTAATATATTAAGATTCTTTATGGAGAGATACTTTAAAATAGAAATTTAGATGAAAACATGGATCGATAATAAAGATTGGAAGAAATAAGGAGAGAATAAGGAAGTACAAGCAAAGAGTGAGAGAAAAGCAGAGATATTAGATTATTTTAGTTAACACCAGTGGAATTTCCATGAGTTTAGGTTATTTTAATGAGCTTTAATTAATTAACCAGTTCTTGTTTATTTTTTCTGCCTATTTCTTGCATCTCTAATATATTAAGGATGAAAATCCCTTCATTTTGTTATTGAAGTCTCTCCTTATTTTTTTCTGCTGTCATGTTGGATAGGAAGAAGAAATGTTGAGAGTAGTGCAGGTGAGTCCACATCACAAAACAAATCCAGCAATCTGTCCTGTCTCTATTTCTTATGAATTTGTATTTTTTCTTTACCTAATCATCCATTTTTATTGTAAATAGAAAGTGGGTTTTCTACACTATCCAGACAATAATATAAGAATTTATTTACGAGGATATGATTAAGTTTTTAGTTAAACTTTTTTAGATCAGAATATATATTGATAAAAATTGAACTAGTGTTTTCAGCTAAGAAATTTTCAAGTCACAATTTATTATTGATAAGTTAACAAATTTCCAGATAAAATATTTATTGATTTTTTAACTGGTGAGATAAAACATTTGGTTTGATTATGATAAATTGTTGTAAAGCTCTTTAGCAAATGTTTCATTAGCTACATCATAAATCATTTTGAGTATTAGTAAGATGTGCCATAATGTATATTAATATCATAATGAGTTTTGTATTGCTATGTCAATCAGATGTATATTTTACGAGCCAATCATATGCCATATATTTTAAACTGAGGTGATTTACATTCACTACATTGGTTGGCGAGAAAGAAAAGATGCTGTTAAATCATTATTTCAGACCACATTTTTTATGCTTCATTTACAGCTTTTTGTATTAATAATCTTTTGGTACTAAGCAATTAAAAGACTGATTTATTTTCTTTCAAAATGCTTACTTTTCAAATGAAATTTTCAGTTAGTTAAACTGTAATTACTTATCTATATCATTAGTAAAATGTCAGTAATCAGAGATTAATATGTGCTATTATTGTTATTTCATGCATTAATATTAAGGTTATATAAATTTTGGTAGGAATTAAATCTGCAATATTTGCTTTTGAAAAAGACTTTTGTATTTAAATGCATTTGGTGTATGTAAAAAAAAGGAAGAGAGTGATGAAACAACCTTTAATAGCAGTCTGTCAGGCTTTACTACTGAATAATATAGTAACTGTTGTTTATTGAGATGAAAACTATACTATAAACTATATAGATTTGATTTGAACTTTTCTTGAAAAGAAACATGTTTATATATATTGATTATAAAAAGATGTATAAAACATACATTTGTGATATATTTGTTTGTATAATATACATATACATTATATATGTTTTATGTTATAAATATATATTTACATGTATTTCTATATCTATTTTATATAGATGTATAAAAGGACATGTGTATAGAGATAGATACTTTTAATAAATATTGATAATGAGTATAATATTTTAAATGAAAAATATTAGTCTGATAATATTTTCTGAATCTTTATATAAAATAAGTTGTGAAATATTTTTACATTTTTTATCCTATCATACTATTAAGCAAAAGTAATTCAGTGTCCTTTTCTGACTGTATTAATGAAATATATCCAAGTGATTATGAGTTTAAAAATTTTTTAACTAGAAAAAATTAAAATGGTTCCGTTATATTTATCTCTATTTTGAAAGAACAGTCTCTCCTGATTCCACGTTATTTGCCACTCTGCTGTCACATATGCATCTGGAACAGTTTTTTGTTTCTGTTTTGCTCATCCTAATGTGTGCCTTAATTGAGGTGCTTAGTCATAGACATGAACAAATACAAAGAGGTCTGTTTTTTAATCAGAAAATACCACAGAGAGCCCACCATATCAAGGATTTTGAATGAAAATTTATTATTAAATAATTGTGTGATTTATATTATTGTTGTAGCCTTGAAGTTGTTTCTTTTTGGAAAATACTATATTTTATTTCCTTAAATGAAATAAAAATGAATATATTACATTCCAGCCTTTCTGCACAATATCATCACACACACACACACACACACACACACACACACACACACACACACACACACACACACACACACACACACACACACACACACACACACTTTCTAAATAATCAAACTTATGCATGTATAGTAATGACTTATTCTATACATAGTGGCTGTATGTACCCTTTAAAAAATTCTTATTGACTTGCAAAAAGCAAGTCTACAATATCCAGAATACCATTTAAAGAAGTAATGTCAGTAATATAAAAAGTATTAGTGTCCTAAAGAAAATATATGAAAATAAAAAAAATTGTAGTGCTGACAGTTTTTTAGATTTTGAGAATTGTAAAGAAGAATATTTTAATTTAGTTTACATGACATTAAATGTTATTTTGGTATTTAATGAATAATTGTAAGAGAATTGATTGGGGGAGATAAGTTAATTCTTCCTAAAGCTTTCAGTTTTGGTATCTGACCAATATGGATAAAGTAAACAAACAAAGTTTGATATTTTAGAGGGTTTATTTGGTGGAAGAATGAAAAACTTGATATTAAGAGTTTAAAAAGATATTAAAATTCATTTTGATATCTGTTTTATAAAACATGTTTATTTTAAAAATCTGCAATTAATGACAAAAATGATATTTGTTTATGATTAAGTACCTCATATATATTTGTCTACTAAATAAGTGGACTTATTCATTCACTGTTCACTTTCTCACCTTGTTGGCTTTATGTTAAGGTCGTAGCAGTCGTCAGAGCCGAGCAGGACGTGCCTGTAAGTGTCATTATTTTGAAGCACTGCTTTTTGTCATTCCTTTTTGTCTTTTCTGTCTTTCTGCTGCACTAGCATATGTATCAAGCATTTTTCTCTTCTCTTTCAAAATGTGAATAAAAGAAAGTGCCATATAATTAAAAGCTGTTTGGAATGTGCTACATTGTAATTCTTATTGTGCATATAAAATCGTGTTACAGAATATATTTGTACAAGTTCAACATACCTTTTGGAATTTCCTTAGTCCCAGATATTTTCCAACTGTTTGCTTATTAAAATGGTAAATTTATTTCATGATGTATATTCATATATATGATTCATACATCAATATATTCATATTAATTATGTGACAAAGTATGTTGGTCTGCAGCAGATCTAAGAAACCATATGACAGTGCATAAAATTAATGCCAATGTCAGGTCTTTTGTTTGTCACATATGCAACCAGGCTTGCAAGAATGAAGTTGGTCTAAGGAACCACATGTGAGCTCATGGCCACCCTTTACTGGATTGAAGAGATGCCCTTCTTCTTTAAAAAAGTGGCAGTTACTATATATGATTACTAGTATCTTATTTGCCTCCTGGCATAAAAGAACTTCATATCTGTTTCTGTGGCTGTATGATTTCTTATGAAATTAGCCTGATGGTCTCTTATCCCCTACAAAAAAATATATACAGTATTCCTTGTACTGATTCATTAGCTTGAAATTTTGTGTTATTTCTTATGAATTTCAGTGTGTTAGTTTTAAAATAGGTTTTATGTTAGAATCTGTGCTGATTTACTCATTAATTTAATACTTATTCATCATATTTGATATTAAACTTAAAAGTATAATTCAAACTGCAAAATCAAATGTATTTCTTATAGGGCATTCAACAGGTTTTGTTGAATACCATGGATTGTTTCTTTTTTAAAATCTTCAAGTGAAGATGTTCAAGTCTTCTCACTAGTCTTCTTACTTCTGGGTCAAGTTAGTAAAGAAAGAACCCTATATTAGCCCAAGCGCTTTTGATCATTTTACTGGTCATCTTTGGGGGTCATGTTAGATCATTTGTTGCCGTGAGTTTTATATTTATTTGGAGTGGCTTCTTTTTTTATTATATATATAAATTATAGATGGGGTTAGTTCATTCTGTTAGGATTGGTAGTTAGCTATTGACGATGTTTAATATGTTTATACTTGTGGTAAATGCTATTTTATTTATAGTGGTTTTTTTATTTTTTATAGTTACTGCTTTGAGGATTTGTAAATGGTTTTTATTGTCATTTTTATATATCATTTTTATATTGTTAATTAGGGTCTTTCTTATGTTTGGGGATTCGAGTTTGTCAGTGTCTTTGTTATGCTTTGTCATTATATGCTGTTTGATGGCACTTATGTCAGAAAAGTGGTTGGTAAGGCAACAAGAGAGCATGGTGGTTGTTGTATGGCCAATGTAGGTATTAGGTGTTATGTTATTTTTCAAAAAACATTCTCAAAATGGACATGTAAATTTGTATACTACATTAGTTTGAGTTAGGATGTTTTAGGGGGAGTTTCTGTTATTCTTAATGATAAGGTTAGATGTCTTAAATTTAGTGTAATAGATAATGAGTTTTATTTGTTTTTAACGTCCAGTGGGTTTAATATGTCTGTGTATAATTTTGGTCATTACTTGCTTGTCTATTTTATAGTTTTTATGCATTTGATTCTTGTAGTATAGATTTATTCTGTTAGTATTATTATTGTTGTTATTGCTATTTTTGTGGATGTTATGGAGACATTGTTTTATTTGTTGATCAGTTAGTTTATTAGGGAAGTTATTATTGACTAAAGTTTATTTTATGTTCTTTAATTCTTTGTAAAATATTGTCTTGGAGGGGGATATGTGATAAGCTCTATGGAGTAAGTATTTTTATAAGGGTTATTTTATATTTTGGGGGGCATTTGCTATGATAGTTAAGTAAAGTGGAGTTGTGATGGGTTGATATTTTGTATAGGGATGTAATGAATTTTTCATTGTTGGAATTGGTAAGAATACCTAGGAAGGAAATTTTTTTTTATTAATGTTGAGTTTGATTGTGAACTTTAGTACATAGTTCCTTTTAAGTGTTTGTTTTAGTTTGTTAATTTCATTGTGGGATTGTGTGGCAATGAAGATATCATCTACATAGCGGTCATAGATTTTGGGCTTTTTTCATTATGCTAGATATGTTGTTTTCAATGTGAGAGATATAAAATTTGGATATAAAGTGTCCAAGTGGAGAACCCATACTAATACTGTCTGTTCGTGTGTATATTTAACACTGAAATAATAAACTAAAAATAGCACTGAATAAAATAGCATTCACCATGAGTATAAACATATTAAATGTATTCAATAACTAACTACCCATCCTAACAGAATGAATCAAACCCCATCTATAATTTTTATATATGATTAAAAAAAAGCCACTCTGAATAAATATAAACGTCATTGTAACAAACTTTCATCTTCAACCAAACCTGTTTAGATAATGATTTGCTGCTTAGGTATACAATATATATATATATATATATATATATATATATATATATATATATATATATATATATATATATATATATATATATAAAATAAAAACTCATTATCATAAAAGAAGATATTAATATTATAAATTAATAACTAATCATAAACTAATCATCAACTCATTATCCTTGTAAAAAAAGAAGAATGGAGAAGAGGGTGAAAAGGAAAAAAGTTATATATATATATATATATATATATATATATATTAAAAAATCTAATAAAAGTTAATGTACTTTGGATTTGAGTATATATGTTTTAAGATATGATCTAAATTAATTCTTATATTTTAAACAACTGGTTTTATTTATTTAAATTATATAATAAGTGATATAGAGTATTATTTTGTATTGATTTCAGAGTGCATATTATGAATGATATTTTTGTTATAATGTTGTCGTACATAGTAATAATTATTAATATTAATTAGAATGATTTATTATTGGTATTATTAAATGTTAATTATTATATTAAGTAATAACATATTGTGGTAGTTGTTGATGTCCATTATTGTTTTTGTTGGCATTGATGTCATTAATATATATAATAAGTTGATGATTAGTTTATAATATTGATAGGTTTGACGATTAGTAGTAATAATTTCAATAGTAATATTGTGATGATAATTCTTAATATGATATTATGTATAATACTTGGTATAATTTTATTTATAAATTTAAGGATTTGAGATTTAGTAATAATATGAATATTATGATAATGTGTAAGATATGATATATAATATTATGTTGTATTTGTTTATAATTTTAAATAATAGTCTTAACAGTATCTGGTATAATTTTTATTTTTAATTTTAATGTGATCAATTATATTGAATAGTATAAAATATTGGTAGGACAATTTTCTTAGTTTTTTTTAGAAAATAGTATTTATATATAATGTGATTTTTTATAATATAATTTAATTTAGTTAAGAGGTTATTAATATCCATGTAAGTTGCTTTAGTAGATAATTTTCTCTCCCCAAATCCATTTATTCCTTTATTCTATATTTTTTATTTATTTCTTTCATTTGGGTTTAAAAGTTTGTTTATCATTAGATAAAGAAAGGGGTGAAAAGGAAAAAGGAGTAAAAAATTGATACATCTTGATACAGGAATTAAATGTCATTTGTCAACAAGACAGGAAAAACAGATGGTCTGGTCTTTAAAAAGAAAATGAAATTTGGGTTTGGGAGGATAGGGTGGCCGGAATTTTGTGGGTTTTTCTAAATCTTCATTAGAAATTTCTCATTATTTCTTTGTCCAAAGATGCTGATCTAACATTTAAAAAAAATATAGGGTCTGCTGAAATATATAATATTCCAAAAATATAAGTAATTTTTAAAGGTTTTTCTTTTATATGGAATTATTGCTCTGTATTTTAATTTATTATAATTTTACATTGAGCTCCCTTTTGGATTTTGAATTACATGGATATTGAAGAAAGAAAATCTGAAAATAGAATTGTTTCTACCATTGGCTGATTCGTGTTGGATAATATAAGGATATACATATTTAAAGAATTTAACATATGCAAAATTAGTATCATAGGTAAAATTTACCAAATTATTCTGAGCATGTAACATGTGGATACTAAAAGTAAGGCTATGGAAGTTTACTTAGCCTCCACTATGATAGTAAACCTAGATGGCTGTGATCCGAGACTTAGTAGGAGAGGGAAGATAAAGAAAGGTAGGGTGCTGCATCATACTTTTGCCACTGAATGAGCTCATTGATCATCCAATCCTTTATTAGCAACAAAATTAATCATATTGAGACCATTCTAGTGTTGTATTTCATTTTAGGGTGAACTACATCTGTTTACTAGTTTTTCCTGAAATTTGTCCAAAGAATTATTTCATTTGTCAGTGGATTCTATCAAATTATTCTTAGCTGCCTCGTAATCTGAGCAACAACAATTTTTGATTACTAGAATGTGAAGCCTTATGCTAAGGATTAACCTCTTCTATTCCTTGTATTAATAATAGCTATACTTGGTTTCTTTTAACAGAAATTTGTCTTGGTTTCTATTTTGATCAAAAGATCTTACCATTAGTTGCTGACTCACATTCCCAGAGTTCAAATCTTTTTATTCTTCTGAGGTCTCAAATCACTGTACATCACTGTATATCCTGTTATTACTCCTTTTTTTTTTCTCCTCTGATATATGATTCTACTTTTCACTGGTTTTCTGAAATTAACTTGGTCCCTGTTTTTCTTTAAAATAAAGTTTTAGCAAAGAAATATTGTTACGTGTTGTTGAGTTGCAGTGTTACGGTTAAGGCATTGTTGAATGTGTGAGTGAGATATGGTTGCCATAGGTGTAGCAAAAGTCATGTTTGCTGGTTGAGGACAGGAACGCTGTCGTCCATGAATGTGTGGTCCTGGTCGTTTGGGGAGAGAAGCGTGAATGTCTCCAGAAAATGTTGCCCAGGGATAAAGTGGCAGGGTGTCTGAGCGGAATTTTGCATCGCAGTGGACATAGCCAAAGTTGAAAGCGACTTAGAGTTGTTCCTGTGTGTGGCGGATTGAATTCATCTAATTCATATTCAACTGGGAACTCTTGGTTTAAAAGAATAGACTCAAGAGGTCCATAAATTAGATGGCTTCCCTCATGGTGTTGTGATGCTGCTGCTAAAAAAAGGAGAGTGGACAGTAAGACTTCTGTCCAGTTCGAAAGCTTCTGAGGAAGAGAAAGAGTTTGGTAGGCTTTCCCCAATTTGGTGCTGCCTGGAAAATGGTCCGGGCTGAATAGGATAAGTCATCCTGATTAGGTGGAAATATGCATCAACTCTAATGGTCAAATTAATTAACATGCGAAACAAAAATACGAAGTTCTTTCTGCTACAGAGTTGACTAGAATTTAATCATATGCTCTTATGTAAACTTCACTCTTGGGACATAGAGAAGCAATGCTTGTTTATCAAATTTCATCTTATTTTTTTTTTCTAAAAAAAAGCAAATTTAAAAAAAATTTGCAAATACTTATTATTTGAAAGATTTTTGTGCTATAATAGCAAATATGATTAGACTTATAAATCAAGAACAATTATTGAATGTGTTTGGTGAAGGTATATTAACATTTATATTAAAGAACATAGTGGAACATTAGCATTCCTGTACCTCACTGTAAAGTATTTTGAATAAAAGTACTTTTTTTAGAAATCATTTTTATATTTTGTATAGATGAGAGGTTATTAAAAATTCTGAATGCACAAGGACTTTATAGACAATCTGTATATAAGATTTTACATTCAAGTCTTTGTAGATACCATCTTTATGGAATAAGCCAAGGTAACATTTTAATCAAGGAATAATTTTTTTATATTGAAAAATTATATATTATTGAAAATAATATTTGTCTGATATTCCAAACAGCTTACAATTTTGAGGGTATCTTTAATTTTTCTTTCATTGCAAAAGCAACTTCTAACCTTTCTTTCTTCTAAACTTTTTCTTCTAAGAAAAATACCAAAATATTTCAGCTAGTATCTGGGTGCTTACTTCCATGTAAAACATTTTCTTTCAGAGACCCTGCAGAAATAATTTTTTAATTATTTAAACTTTGATTTACAAAAACTAACTTTGTGGCTCATTTTGCAGAAAAGTTTGAAGATAATCTATGTAAATTTTATTATTGGTTTTTGTTGCTCACTTAAATCTTTATTACAATATAACTTTTATTACAAATAGATAAAATAAACGAATAAATAAAATTATAATGCCTATTAAGCTCAAAACAAAGTATATTTTTCTTGCTGTTTTGAATTCTAAATTATTGGATTTAGAATAAAAATAGATTAATTTGGTGGATTTTTTCATAAACAGCCAAACTATTATAATTTTTGAAAAAATAAAAAAAATAATAAAAATAAAACCCCGAAAAATTTTAAGTTTCTTCTGCTAAAGAGTAAATGTGTACTTTCAGGTAAAAGTTAATCTTTTTATTGATAAATAATATAAATGATAAGAAGGAAATTTTCTATATTTTATGTCATTTGTGAGATGCTCATATTTTAGTTAAAAATAAACTTCTAAGCTAGATTTAAGAGAAATTTCAGTGAACTCATAGTTATTCATTAAATTCTGTACTTAATGCAGATAGTTTTTGAATCATGTTATAAACCTAATTTATTCTTATGGTTTCTACTGATACTTGAAGAATTTTAAAGATTTTGATAAATATGTGGAAAATATTCTTTTTTTTTTTAATTAATTAATTAATTGAAGTATCAATCCATAAAAAAGAAAAGAACAAAGAAAAAAAAACAAACCTAGAACTAGCACTCTTTTTTGTAAAACGAAATCTCATATTGATTTGCTGAAACTTAACATGCTCTCCCCATTTTGTCCTTTTAATTTCTCATTTTCATTCTTACCTTCTTTTTTATCGCATTTTCCTTATTTTTCTTTATTTCTCTTTTTCTCTAATTTCTATTGTTTTTTTTTATAACTCTTCTATTTTTTCTTAACTTCATTGTCATTTTTTGGGGGTGGGAGGGGCTTAAAGTCTTCAATCTTCTTCTTAGAATTTTCTTGCTGCATTTTTTGGGTTTATTCATCTTTGCAGTCTCCTCAATTCTCTCCAAACTAACAAAATCTCTGATCAGTTTTCTGTAATTCTTTAATTTTCTCTTTTCTTAAAACCCCACATTTGAGGATATTTGCACTTAATATCTTTTGAGTTGTTGTGCAGTGACATATTAACAGATTTCATAACACTTCCAATGAACTTTACACAAAATTTTTTTTATTATCAATGTATTCTGTATGGCTATTTAAATTTTATTTTCATTGGAATATATATAAAACTATTTCAGAGATCACTTTTTCTAGTGGATCATCAAAGTACTTCTTAATTACTCTACTGATTGCTGCCTAAGGAGTCTTTCATTAAAAAAATTGAACATTGCATTAAAAAAAGAAAAAGAAACTATCTCATTCTGCTGAATTTTGGCCTCTACTAGAGTAAGTAAACATTTAAAACATTACTTGAAGTCAGCCCAGTCAGCTGGAGCTGTAGAATACACCAACTGCATCTCTGTAGAAGGGTAAAACTGCTCCAATGAGTGTCCTACATATGACACTAAATCATCTGAGGGTGAGGCCTCAGTCTTGGAGCTTTATTACTATTACTCCCAGGTCCACTCTGACCTGGAGTGGTAGAACCTGTTAGGGTCTCATCTATGGGTCAAATAGAACAGTTTGGCCATTTAACTGTGTGCAAAATGACTGATCTTAAATAGAATTATTAGTGTTAAATAGCAGTACTTGAAACCATTTAACTGTGCAAACAAATGAGCTCTGGCTCATTTAAAAATCTACCTGCAAACTATCCACTTAAAAATCATTAGTATAAACAGGATTTGGCATTAAATGACCATGAAGGGTTGATATGCCATTAAATCATATAGCCTAACTAAACCTAACTATTACTTGATGTGGAGAAATAACTGATTTGAAACCCTTAAAAGAGGAGAAAATGAAGTGTTTGTGCTCTAAATGGAGTATTATAACAATGACGATGATGATAATGATAATAATAAATACATATGCTACTCTTTATATATATATATAATGTCTTAAACCTAAAGCAAAAAAATATTGCTTGCTGTATCACTTTTATGTATTTTGTAAATATGTATTCTCATCTATTTGCTTTGTGAATTCACATGATTGAATGCTTTTGATTCTATTCAGAAGTTTCTATCCTGACTTTCTTTCAAAATTTTCATCTAGTGGCATCTACTGAATCCTCTTTGATCTTATTCTCTACCACTTTTTCAGATTTTTGCAGGTTTTACTTTTTGTTTATATATGAATGTTATAAGCACAGCACATTTTCTGTTTTTTTTTCTAATTATAATTGCTGATATTTGTTTTTCAGGTATTGTTATTTTTCCATTGTAATAATGTCAACTTTTCTGTAGGTCTTTTGAAAATATGTACATTTTGAATTAATAATAAATTTGAAAGCTCTTTTTATTCAAGTTATATAGTATAGATTATTTCCTCTTTTACTGACGGTGTAATTTGATACTGAAAATAACAGTAGATCAGAGTAGAATATAAAGTTAAATTGTGCCTTCAGTGAATTGTGAACACTGCTGGTTGCTCATAATGTTATATACTATTTGATTTAGTAACTTAGTACCCATTTATTTGAATTTTGTTTTTGCTTTTGAGCAACATCAGTTGCTGTTTTTTTTTATTGTCTACTGCCAATCATTTTTTATATTGGAACATATCAAGGAGAATTTAGAAGTCTCCAAGGAATAGAATGGGCATATTTAAGTCTTGCTTATAGAAAACTTTATTTCATTTTTGTGTAATAAAATTACTTCTGTGTTCTATTATATTCCTCAAAACAATAAAATTAGTTTAATTTCACAGTTGCAGAAAATCTTCACATACTTACAGACTGCTTTTGATTCTTGAACATTCTGATTTTATAAACTTGAAATGTTTATAAGAACATAAAGACAGAAAAAGTGAACTGCTAAGTTCCAAGGATATTGTTTATTTCCATTTTATTTCTGATTATAATCAGTGATTTTTTTTTCAGGTAAGCAGGATTATTAATAAAAATCTGACTCATCAGAATTATAAATAAACAAAAAAATTAAGCATTGAAACATTCTAAATTTTTTTGAACCCCCCCCCACCTTAACTATAAAAAGAAAACATTTTATTTTTGCAAATCTTATAAATAGCTAGTAAGGTCACAAATAGTTAAATTACTTAGATGTTCTTTGAAAAAAATGAAAAAATAATTATTTGAACTTTGTAAAGTTTTTAAATTTGATTTTTAAGTTAATTTGAATTTTGGTTGCAGTAGTTGATTCAAAGTTAGAATAAAAAGGGAATTTGATAAAAAACATTAAAATTATTGACAATAAAAAAATGACCCTGTTTTTTCTTTCTTTTTGATACAGTTAGAAGAGTAACCAAATTTTGACTTTGGTGTATTTGTATTTTTGGTATCATTAGTTTTTAAAGCTTTTTTTTTACTACTTTAATCAAACAACTGTTTTAAAACTTTTAATCTATTAAATAAAATACTCAGATTCTGTTTTACTAATCTTTCATTATCTCACATGTACTCATCTTCTGATTTACTTAAGCTGCCCACAGGTTTTTGTCCAGTCGAATGGGATTTGGTGAGTAAAGTAGACCATGAATTTTGCCTTGTGCAAAAGTACCACAGTGTATATTCCTGTTCAGGAATTTTGCTTTACTATTTCTATGTGCTCTGATATAAGTGTGCTACCTTTTATTGTGCTGAGCTCTAGGTTTCTTTCCATTCCTTTTCCTATGCTGATATCATCTGCAAAAATTTGTCTGCTGTTATAGCAGAGCTTGTCATTCATTATGTGTATTTGAGCTTTTTCTTTATGAATAGAAAAAAAAATTATTGACATATCAGATAAAAAGAAGGGATTTGATATATGTTAGTACTGTATATAATAAAAAAAAAACTTTCGTAAATTTTATTGATATTTTCTTTCAATGAAAAGGTTTCAATTGCTAATATCAGCTTGCTTTTTGAATACTGTCTGTGTGTTGGTGTATCTCATTGTATCAATATACTTTATTTATTAGCAAGATGCACTCATTAAAAAAATATCCATGTGTTAGTATTTCAGATTAGAGGTTGAGAATTGAAACTTTAGATTATACAATAAAGATAGAATATGTACTCATTTTTTTCTTGAGAAAATGTCTGAAAAATAGGATGTATCTTAAATGCATAATAAGTTGGTAAATACTTATATAAAATTATAAAAATCTTCTAGAAGCAGAAAAACATCCACATGAGTTGATAGCAAGGAGATTTTATGAATTATAATTCAGAAAGTAATAAAAATGTACTTTGAACAGTGTGAAATATTCAGTTGTTAAAGATCTGATTTATATTTGGGAATAGACAATCCTGATAGAAATTACTTACTTTTAGTATATTTTTGCTTTATTTTACTGTTTTCCTTTTATTTCTTAAGAACCAAATATGCTTTTTCAATTAATCCAGATATCTCTCCCCACTTTTTTGTTTTAGTTAAGTCAACTTTGTATTTTAAATGTTCTACCAAATAAGGAATATGATGTTTGAAAAATTGTTTTCTTTCTTTTGGTATGTATATAGGGTGTTCATAAAGTCATATAGCAGTTTTAAAAATGTATAGAGAAATTTTGGAGAAATGTGGATTCTTCTCAAGAATATAAGAACAAGCATGTTCAATTAAGATTTTATCATCTAACCAAATCCAATAGAATACAAAAATGAAATGAGTTATGAAAAGTTAATAAAGGAATGTATATAGAAAAACCCTTATTATCTGTACATGTGTGTGAAGTTTCTAAGAGAAATGAAAGTTTGAGTCATATGTTTGAGAAAGGTTCTTTGGTTGTGTGGAATTATCAAATGTAACTGTATGTGGGCAATTAAGTTTAAGGTATGGTATGCTGTGTACTATTCTGTAGTTTCGTGTTAAAAATGAGGTTTGCTCGGGATAAAAATGTCACTGTCTTGAAGGATGAGAGTCAGGTCTTGTCTTAAGGTATCCTGGAGGTAAAAGAGAATGAGGTTTTCATTTTTCTTTCTTATGTTTATTTGACAATGCCATCAAGTAATCCCTAGTAGAACTTCTTTGGTAGATGAAGGTGTAATCCCTCAAATGTATTAACAGTGATGGCAGTAATATTGAATTATGATAATCAAAAAGTACATTTAGAATAAAACTAGAAAAATTGAACTATGCTTTTTTTTGTTTTGTTTTATTCAATGATTTGTGCACTGTTAGTAAATTTTAAAACTACTACGGAAATTTGTGAACATCTTGTATGTAATTTTCATATTAATTTATTCATATACATATAAGTGTTTATATTGTCGGCTGTCAAAAATGCTTTATCAGTTATACTATACTTGTTTATAATTGGTAGTAATTATTGATATTCTTCTGTTAACATTAATGTTTTTGTGTTATTCTTATACTATTGCATTTTTCTACATATTTATAGATGTGTATGTATATTTGCATTTCTTATTTAATGATCTCCTCTAAATTAAGTATCACAAAAGTTATAACAATTAGATTATGTGCTATTGATAGTGGAAAACAAGTCTTAATTACTTAAGAATTGCTTGCATTGTGATGTTAATTTTTGAGGCAGACTTGTTCCAATTATAAGTTGTATTCTGTTTGAGTTTTGGTCCCAAGCATGTAATATATCATTTTAGGATTGATCTGTCATTGTAGTCTTTACTCTTTTATTTATAAAATAGAATTTTGCTGCAGTGTTCATAGAGAAAGAATATCTAAGCTAAATTAGGAAAAATGAACGTTTCACCTCTTGCTAATTATCTTGATACCTTTATAGAAAGTAAAGAGTAGTAGTTATGCAAGTGTTATCAAAGATGGCTGAGATCACAGCTTCTGACTGCCACTAAAGAGTTGTTAGATGCTCAGTGAATTTAATATGAATTTGTTATTCTAATAAAAAAAATAATATTCAACATAGTTAAAAAAGGAAAACTTGTGTTAAAAGATGGACAAAAATGATTAAAAAATTGAATGCCTTTTTTTCCATAGTATTCAGTATTTTATATTATTTATTTGATGCTTTATATTTACTGCTTCTGTGCACTTATATGTTGGTAAAACTTTCAGATTTTTTTAACTTTACAAATATAAAAATATCAACTAAGTCTATTTTTGCCGTTTTTGTTTTCCCTTTCTTAGTAAGTTTATGGTAACATATTTCACTAATCTAGCATGAAAGACTAAATTCTATATTTCCATCATAATATGTTTGAGTACTAGTAAAACCTTTTGGTATCACTTTGAATTTCAGTGAATAGTGTTGTTCTTGTGCACTTTGTAATGTTTAGCAAGCTAGTCTTGTAGATCACTTTCTACTGAGTAGTGATTTTGATCCTAAGTGATCCTTACTTGTGGCCTTGTGCTAAATTTAAGCCAGGCTTAGTAAATAGTGTTGTTCTTCCAAGAAAGCCATCAACATAAAGTAAATGCTTGACTTTGGAGCTTTGGAGGATTTGTTTAAAAACAAAGCAAACTAATTATTTTTGTCAATTCTATTTTAAAAAATTACTTCGATAAATATGATTCTATTGCACTGAAATAAGACTAAAATGTATCCAACAGAATTTTTTTTATTCAATAGTAAATACATGAAATTTTGCTTTTAATTTGTTTCTTCTGTGCTTAGCTATTTTACTTGCTTTTCTTATTGTCATTTCAAATTCTGTGTTGTGTGATCTGTATTTGTTATTGTTCAAGATTTTGTTCTTGGTTGTTTATTGTTGTAACTTTCATTTTCTATTATATTTATATATACATAGACTCTTTGATGTAGAAGATTCAAATATCTCCTCCACACCAGGTAATCTTAAGAATACTGAATGAAAGTAATTTCATGAAACATACTTGATGATAACATCTTGTCTTTCAAGGTTTACAATTGATGTAGCAGCTATTATGCTGTTACTGCCTAGGTAATAAAATAGATATAGAAAAGTGAATTGCTTATGTTTGCATCTATTCTTTTCTGACATTGTGGCATGATAGTGACAAAAGCATAGTCAAGATAACTAGTGATGGAGTACTGGGAGAGTAGGCATCATATCTTTTTAGAGGGTTTTAGTGATATAAGTGTTTTCAACTGAATTTAAAATGTGTTTGGCTGATTTAATTTCCTTAATTGATAATTTTATCAATTCTCATTCTCTAATATTTGATAAATATAAAGAAATGTTGGTAAGTTCACATTTCAATCTTTTTTTCATTTTCATAATAGTGGACAAGGTTAAATGTGGAAATACTAACAAAATAGACTAATATTTTGTTCATCAAATATCAATGTTGTTTGAAGTTACTTTCATTCTTCTTCTATCCATTAAATTTATTTTTTTCTTTAGAAATATTTTGAAATCACAAATATTTGGTGAAATATGTATACTTATTGCTGTACAGTTTTGTTCCTGTTAAAATTATTACAAACATTTTTCATGTATGAAAAGCAGTTTGATGTAATTTTTGAAATTCAACAGCTCCTACTGTGAATAGCTAAATTATTTAAAATTACCTTTTTATGTTTTATTTAAACCTACTTTTAATTATCAATAGTTGCTGATGTATCTGATGTGAATAATCTGTTAATATATATATAAAGTTTTATATAATTCATAACTAATCTTTATATATAATTAAAGTGCACAGAGTTGATTATAAATTGGGAGAGTCGTTGATTTCATTTGGTTACTAAAAGAATTGAAATTTGAAAGTGATAAAATACCAGTTTCTAATTAAAAGAAGGATATTCTGAAAATGAATTTTTAAGTGATCAAGATTATTTTGATATGTGAAAAGTATGTAATTTTTTGTCTCAATGTTATTTATATGTTTTATTTCTTACTCACAAATCATTCGTATGTCTTCTTCAATATTGTCAACTTCAACTTAAGTTAAGAATAATCTATCAATCTCTCCTAGGTTCATTTCAGTATGGATCATAAGTATTTGAACAAACAGAAATTTTGCATGCATGAACTATCATGAACTTTATGCAATCATCTGAACAATGTGGGAGAGGACTTCCCTAAAAAAAATGAAAATATAGACAATTGCTGAATATCCAGTATGACCATCTTTCATAGCTTTGAGATTATTTTTTACATAAATTGAATATATTTTATCTATATTTTTTCCAATGTTGTGACAGGGAGTATTAATTGGTTCTTAAAATGTTTCTTTAGAAGTGATTTTGTTTTTCTGTAACTTAAAATCTATATGATTTAAATCCAGATTTTAGAGGTATGCAACATTTTTGCCTTTTTAAGTTTAATGCCAAATGATTTCTGTTCAGAACTGTTTGGAACAATGTAAATAATATTACTCACCTATTTTTTCTCTTCACTGATTGCTTTTGATTACTACTTAACAATTCAAATTTGAACTATCTAAAGAATTGGTGTACTTTCCATATTTGCTTGTAAATTGAAGCTGTTTACATGTTTTTTAGAATGCTTATTTATTTTTGTAATGCTTAACCAGATGATGTATCCTAGAAATGTTCTGCCTGAAAATTTATTTTATGGTCTATTAAGTTCAAGTTCACTTTATCAGCAAATTCCTGGGCACATTTTCTTCTATCCTGTAAGTTCTGTATTTGCTGATATTTTCTGCTCTGGTACTATTTTTGATTTGCCTATTAATTTTAATCAATTCAGTATATATTTTATAGCAACTAGGAGACTTAGCATCTATTCTAACTTTTTTCTAAACCAGGATCATATAATGTTTGTATCCTACTTTCTTCCATGGATAAGTCTTTGCATTTTGTCATGTCTTTATGGTTCTCAAAATTTGAGGAAAAAATTTAAAAATTGCATTAAATTATTAGATGTATTGAACCAATTATTTTTTGTATTGTACTAAAATTTTGTTCAGAATCATTCAATATGCGGATGGGAAAGGCTATTTAACATTATTTTAAACAATTATCAAACTAGTTAGTTAAATAGCTTTTGTCTTTGTAAATTGGAGTCAGTCATTGGAAACCATCTTTGACCAAACTAAGTGGAAAAAAATAATAGAAGTATGTTCAGATATTTTAACAAAGGTCTTCTAATGTTTGAAAAACTTGCAAACCAATATATTTGTGAAAAAAATGCAAGTAGAAGCAAAAAACATGGTTTGTGTTTGTTCGAATACTTATAAGCAGTACTGTAAATCTTGGAAGTGTTTGGAAAAATGAGCAGTACTGAAAATACTTGGAAACATCTTCTTAAGTCACTTTAGTTTAAGAAAATGTTTCAGTATTTTCTCTCTAGAGTTTCTTCATAAGAATAAAACAGAATGTTGTAATTTGATTAAGAGTTTGTGGTTGCATTGTTTTTTTTACTATTAAATTTATGATTTAAAATATTTTTCTTCTCTCCACACTTTCTCATAAGTTAGATTATGTTTATAATATTGTCCATCTTGTATTTTTTGTATTTAACAATTGGTTATAATTTGCATGCTTTTCCCAGCCAAACTACGGAACAATTGTAAGCTATAAACGTATAGTGTGTAGAGTATGGCAAGCTATTTTACTTTTTTTTTTAGCTTTATATAAAGTGGTGCTTTAAAGTAATTTTATTTTATATTAAGAAAGCAAACATTCATTGAAAAACAAGTAAAAATATACTGATTTTTATATATCTTGAATTATATTTAAAATACTGAATAATATCATTAACAATTCCAAAACGCAATGCATATCCCTGTGTGCATGTATATATATATATATATATATATATATATATATATATATATATATATATGTGTGTGTGTGTGTTTGTGTGTATATAGTGTTTAATTCTTTACACAGTGCAAAGATCTTCTCTTTGGCTGAATTACTGATCCACGTGTAAAATAATAATCCTACAATTTTTATAGGTATTGTGTTAGCTTTAAAATAGAAAGATTAAATATATTTTATGTTGTTTTCATATCGAATAAAGTATTCTGATTAATATTTTCATTAAAAAAATAAACACTGATTTTGAAATATTTTCAGTTTATTTAAAAGATAAAAGAAAAAAAAACTTGTAAATTTAATGGATGGAATACACATGAAAAATTCAGTTACTTTTAAACGTGCCATGGATTAAAAAACAAAGCAAAAAATGTCCCACTACTTCATAAAAGAAAATGTATGTTTACAAAAGAAGATTGTCTCAACTTTTTCTTTTTAATACATCAACCTTTACTGAATAGTCATTTACTGATTATGCATTTTATTGTAATTTCTCAAATATGACATACATTAAAAGAATATTGAGGTATATTTTATGTTTAAACAGATTTTGTTTTTACTTCTGTTTTCACATGTAACATCATCTTATAATTGAAAGTTTTCAAGCATCTTGTTTATATAATATATATATATATATATATATATATAATCAATAGATTCTATAGATATACTTAAACGGAATTATCCAATTTGAGTGCTCAATGTAAGGTTTATAATATATGTAGACATATATAAAGAAGCTTATGCAGAGCAAAATATCATTGAGAAACAAGAAAATCAATAAGTATATTCCACTAAAAATTTATTTCATCCATTCTTGACGGAATCTTCGGATGGATTTGAAAAAATTCTTTTCTTTTGATTGTTAACTGTAGGGAATATCGTATGTAAAGTTCAACAGATGAAATAAATTTATAATGGAATATACTTATTGATTTTCTTGTTTCTCAACAATATATATATATATATATATATAGCTGTTGTCTGTTTGTCTGTGTTCTACATAAAACTGAGTTACCAAAACAACTCCTGCTTTCTGCCTCAAATAAGATTTTGAGTAACCAGTGATACAGCTTGATAAAAGTAGCAATATTTTTCTAATGTGGTTAGCTAATTTGCATATTCTGCTTTAAAAATTGCTTCTTAAAAAAACAAGTAAAAATGAATAAAATAAACAAGTTACAAAAAATACAATTGTAAATGAATAACTTTCAGTATTAATTTTCAATTTTATTCTTTAATAATCTGTTTTTATAAATTATTGTTTTGTAGATTGCTTTAATAATTATTCTCAGTTGCAATATTGTTGTTATTAGTGTTGACCTTGTGAACAGGCGATGTTAGCTTTACTGCAAATTGAACTACCCACCTAAAATGTTAACTAAACTTTTCTCCAAAGTAAGATATATTTGCCTTAAAAAATGAGCTGGTTCACAAAATTGGATCTTGAATTTGTCCATTAAAGTTTTTTTGTTACTTTAAGATTATAGTTTATTTTTGTTACATATATATGTAACTACCTCTGCATAGTGGATCTGGCCCCTTTTAACCATATGGGCTCACAAGTCACTATGTGCATCAACACACATGTAACACCTTTCTGCTGGGTGTGATCCTCTGCCACTGCATCAATGGGATATGAATGGGATGTGGCCAAGCTGAGTATTTTTATCCTTCTACACCACCCAAAATTAACAATGATTTATTTCAGAATGATTATTCATAGTTTAAATTAGTGCAATTAGTATGCATATTTGACAACACGTCAATGTAATACTGTTTTAAAATGTTGTAGGTCTTCATAGTGTAATGTAGGAAGATATTGGAATGTGAGGGATCATGTTGTAGTAGTATTGCAAAGACTTTGAATCATTTGTGCTGTCTTATGTTGTCATATAAGATAGAAATATTTGTTGGTTGTATGTTTTGCATTGAAACAACTAGCAGTAAATTGAAGTGTGTAGAGCTGTGTAGAAAATTGTGTATGGTTTTCCAAAATGTCCAGTTTCTAGAAAAGGCTAGAAAAACTCTTTGTAAATAGCAAATACATGTCAAGATTCTGGTGAAACTTGACCATGTTGACTTGGTACTGAAATGCCAAAAGCATGTCATATAGGAACTTTTATTAAAGCCATTTAATGGTATTGTCATTTTTCAGATTCTAGCAGTTCTTGCAGTCTTTTTTGTCAGTGGGTTGATAAAGTTGAATTAAGTTTGGTATGTTTGTCTGTGAGTCGACAAATTAATTTGAGTGTGTTTTACATTTGTGACTTGATGGATTGAATTGAATTTGGCATATTTGGTGTTTTGGTTTATTTATTCTTCAATGCCTAACCATATTTTTGCTGATTTGTGCTTTAGTCTGTAAGAGACTGTCTTGTGAATGAAATTGTTGTGTTAATTTATTTTGTACTGGAAAAAGTTGAAATAGAAGTCTTTTATATTTGGGTTGTACTTCCTTATAAATATTTTTTATGGATTTTGTATAAAATGAATGCTGTGTATTGCATGTTGCTAAGTAGAATTTTTTTTTCATTCTGAAATTTGTGAGTTAGTTTTGAAAAAGAAATGTTGAAAAAAAATTGCAACAGGTGTTTTGTGTGTTTGACAATTCCATTTGGTCAGTGAAGTATTTTTTGCATCGGAAATATATTGCCAATATATACTGTGTCTGTTCCATGTTGAAACCATGTGCAGAAAAATTAAGAAACTACACAAAAAAATATAAATATAAATATACAATGTATGCAATTCCTTAACCTCTAGGCATACAATAACCCCAGACAGGTTGACATGCTAATAAAATCGATCATGTTCCATGTGTAGAAGAAGTGGTATTTCATTATGATCCATATATTTATTTTTATTTTCTCATTGACAGGTAAAATTGTATGTTCAGTTTAGAAAATGCTGGTAGTGTTATTTGAAAAACTGGTGGACAATTAGTACAGTCATATTGAGAATTTGTGATTATGCCTTGTAATTCAAAGATAGTAATTTTTTTTATTTGCAGGTGGTGAATTATTTGTTCTCAAGTCTCATAATTTTTTCTGGATTTTGCATTGTTGAAATTTGTATGTTGGAATTTTTTTCTTTTTGTTTTGTAATTGTATAAAATCATGTCCTCAGAGTTGTATTTTTATTTGGAGATATTAAGTACTAAGTAGCAGTAGTTGTCACTGTTTTTTGTATAGTTGTAAGCTGTGGCAGATGGTAAACCATTAATGTTGGGGATAGCAGCAAAGGTCTGTTATTGATAGTAGCAGTTTTTTTTCTGTATTTAAAGAGACATTGTCATGAGATGTTAAGATAATGTTCAAAAGGTGTTTTTCTTTTGTCAGAAGGTTCTGAGAGAACCATAATAGTTATATATTCATTTTCTTATCAGAAAGTGATGTTTTTGTGTTCAAATTACATTGGAGTCACTATTTTGTTGCAGCTTTGTGATTGCTGGTACATTTTTTGTTGGTTGTATATATCTGGAATTATGAGAAAGCTTTTGCTATTGTGTATTTGTGTGTAGTATGCTACTGGTAAAAATGCTGGACTTAAGTGAGAGTCTTGTTGCTACTGCATGCTGGATAAATGTGCAAGATTCATGTTTGTGTCTATACTTTTATACCTTAATTGGTTGCTATGGTAATAGGTGTAATTATTATGTGAAGAATCTGTTGCAGATAAGGAGTTAATCCCTGCATATGTTTATTCACAAAAATAAAAGAAAAGGGCATACTGACTTGGAATAATGATTATCAAATTAAATATTGTTATTGAGGGTAGCAAAAAGTTTCACTGTTTATGGAATCATGACATAAAATATGTGAATAGAAAAGTTAATGGTGTCTGTAATGTTGTCCTTGTTAACAATGTAATGTCATCCGATTATGTTGGCAGTTTCCCATTCTGGTTTATTCTTGGACTTAAGGTCACATGGTCTGCTGATCTGTTTGCTGTCACTACTGTGTGTTCTTTAAATTATTTTTGTGTTTTTTTAAGTCCAGTACTCTAGGTATTATACTTTGTTTTCTGTTTCTTTTTGATCAGTCTTAGTGTCTGTCATATTAATAAGAAAGTTTTTCTTAAAAAAAACCAAACTTTTGCTGTTTATTTCTGCTGGTACTTCTTTGATGGTATCAGAAATATTTTGCATTCCACATGTTTGTTCACCTGGTACATATCCATGCACAGTTATTTGGTTTTAGCATAATTTTCAGGCCAAAAAAAGAGATTGAACCTTTCACTTTATAAATAATACTGAATTTTTTTGTCTTGGCAATTTATAATTAGAAGTTGCAAGTTAAATGGGATTCTTTGACCCTCTTGTGCTTAGTTGGCTGGGGCTATAGAATACATTGACTGCATCTGTGCAGAGGAGTAAGCCGACTTACCAACAAGTGTTCTGGATATAGTACTAAACTATCTGATGTTGAGGCTTCAGTCCTCGACCTCTGAGGAATCTGGAGTACTCTTTCATTACCATTACTCACAGGTCCACTCTGACTCAGAGTGGTAGTATTAGATAGGATCTTATCTATGGATCAAATAGAATTGTTTAACCATTTAACTGTGTGCAAACAAATGACTGATGTTAAATTGAATTGTTAGTGTTACTTAGTGATGCTTGAAACCATTTAACTGTGTGGAAATAAAACTATTGGTGTTAGATAACAATACTTGAAGCTATTTCAGTGTGTGCAAACAAATGATTAATACTAAATAGAACTATTCATGTTAGATAGAAATATTTGACACCATTTGACTGAGTGAAAAAACTGAATTATCGGTATTACATAGCAATACTTGGAACTACTTAACTGTGTAAATGAAGTGTTGAATAGAATAATTAGTGTTGAATAGCAATACTTGAAACCATTTAACTGTGTGCAAATAAAATATTTGTGTGTGCAATATTTGAAACCACTTCATGGTGTGCAAACAAATAATTGATATTAAGTAGAATTATTAGTGTTAGATAGCAATATTTGAAACCATTTAACTGGGTGCAAATGAAAGCAGTACTTGTGTGCAAACAAATTTGCTCTAATTCATTTAAAAATAAAAGTACCTATAAACTTGCATACCATATCTCTATAACCATTTAACTATGTGCAAACAAATGACTGATGTTAAATTGAACTGTTAATGTTAAATAGAAATACTTGAAACCATTTGACTGTGTGCAAAGAAATGAGCTCTGGCTCATTTAAAAATGTTACCTGCAAAATCATATATATGTATAAACAGGATTTAGCATTAAATAACCATCAAGGGTTGATATGCCATAAAACCCAACCAATCAAACTATTGATCCTTTTGTTCAAAAGGTTTGAAGAATCCCATTTAATCCATTTCAAAAGGCCTGAAGAAAGTTTAAAGATGTCCAGGTCCACTTTAATCTTGCTTCAAATGCAAATAGGCCTGGACATATTTAAGCTTTTCTAAATCCTGGAACATATCTTTGAAGTCTTCTTTCCATTGCTCCACTCATTCAATGAGAGGAAAACTGACACTCAGAACTCCTATTTCTTCTGACATTTCCTTTCCTAGAAATGAAATGCCTTTCCTATTTATAACTACAAATTATGTAGTACATGTTTTGTGATTTTTGAATTTTTTTTTGCCAGTTAATTACTCATTTCAAACATATTTTTAACTGGATGTTATTTTTATGGGAATTTAATTGTGATTTGCATTTAATTTCCTTTCTTTTTGTGTTCTCCCATGTTCTTTAGTTGATTGTATTATTGCTAGTGCCCAAAACAACCACTCTATTGATTATGATATTAATGTCCACATGTGATTTTCCTTCTTGAGTAGCAAATGTGTAAACATTGTCATTGTTGAGCATACTATTGGAACCATTATTATAATAGTCTAACTTGCTGATTACTCTTATACACAACTGAAAAGTGGTTGAATTTATGATGTTTTCTGTACTTCTCTCTTTTTCAGGTCATTTGGAGTCTCTTGAAAAATGTCCTGTATTTCTGCATTGAAAATATACATCTTTAGTAGGTCTCTTTTTTTTGTTAGCTGTGCACATGAGGTCTCACACAAATTATTCTATTTTTCCACACTAAAAATGCTGTTTCTTTGTAGGGCTTTGTTTATTTTAAAATCTTCTGGGAACTTCCAATAAATCCATCAGTAGTAGCTGTCATCATGTTTTATAAACCCACATGCCATTTTGTGTGCCTGAGCTATTTGCTGTAATGTTTCTAAGGTCAAACCATTTTGAGCTGCTCCAAAATTGTAGTAATTTGCTTGATGAAAAAAGATGTCTAACAAACTGGACTCTTAATTCTACTTAAAGTCAATTGATTTGCCTTATCACATATCTTTACCTCCCTCCAACATCATTTTGTTGCACTCTAGAATGGTTATACAATGCAGCCATCATCTGTTGGTAATTTGACATATCTTGTAATGCCATCTTCAAATGTAAACATTTTGAAAATTTCTGCAAGTTTTGTCTTCCACAGTGTAATAAAAAGGCTTTCTTCTTGCTTCATTTAGATCTCCCAAAGCAGCCAGGTATATTGTGAAAGATTTTTTTTGCTGTGATGATATAGGTATGCCTTCTGCTAGTTTTTTTTGTACTATTTAGAAGAAAAAAAAAACACTCCTTTACTCTCCATTTTTCCTGTATCTTTCTTCTTTTTAATCCTTGTCATCAAAGTAATATAGTCTTCTTTTGTTGGTTTCTACTCTTGTTTATTCTCAGAGTTTAGGTCCATGTGGTCAGCTTTCCAGAATGGGAGTCCAGACACAGTCATTATTACTTGAAGAGATTGATTTTAGTTACATTGAAGCTGGGGCTTTTTTTTGCACATGTGTGGACAAGGGCAAAAACTCTTTATAGAGAATATTGTTTTTCATTCTTACAAAAAGGACTTGCTGTGTGATAGTAAAAAAATACTCGCTACTTCCTTTTCTAATTTGTTTATGTCTACTCTCTTTGGTTGATCTCTACAAAAAAATGCTCTGTCAGCAGGGTTTAGAATATGTTGACTGTATCCTCTGCAGAAGGTCAAGACTCTCCTCGAAAGTGGTATCCTGGGTATGACACTGGGTATGAACTGTATCTAATTTTGAGGTTTCATTTCTTGAGCTCTGATGGGTATGGAGTCCCCTCTTCTTTGCTATTACTCCTTGATCCATTTTGACCTGGAGTGGTAGTATCCGTTAGGGTCCCATCTATAGGTCAAATTTGTTTTAAAATTATTTGTATTTGATAGGAATACTTGATGGCACATAACTGTAAATTATTTGTGTTAAGAAGCTATAATTGTTTATTAAGGATTCTTATTAGTTACTTAAAACTGTATATCTGGGCAAACAAATAACTATGATTTAAATGGAAATGATTACTTGAAACCATAAAATTACTAGTATTAGATTCCCTAACCTCTACGCATGAAATAACCTCAGAAAGGTTAACATGCCATTTAAAATCAATCAATCAGATCCTTTTTAAATCATTAAAACTAAGATTAAACTGGCATGGTAATACTGAATACCAGATGAACATCAATATCTATATAAAAAATTAGTGAAAGAATTTTTTTTATATATTTTACTTTATCTGTTTATACATTTAGTTCTTGTTAACAAGATATTTTTTGGAAAGGGATTTTAATTTCAGGATCAAACATTTTTCTGTGAATACTGATTAATATTAATTTGTTAAAATAGTAATTTTGGAATATGTTTTTTCATCGTATTGAAACAAGGACTCTAGTGTCTCATTACACTGTTTCCACTTTGACTACATAAACTGATACTAGGAGTCTGTACATTTTAGACAATGTTTTGTGAAGATAGAAGGTGGGTTTGCCTATTAAAAACACAATCATTTAAGAACTCTTTTATGAAATTAAATATTTGACATTAAATTTTGTAAATTTTTTCCATGGCACAAGCTTTTTAAAAATAATCAATCATGTGCATCTATGTGTGTATTGTTTTGTGTAGTTAGACAAATGCATGCAACCATTCCTATGTTGTAATTTTGAATTGTGGTTGAATTTGTGATGTTGACTTTAGAATTTATTTTAGGAAAACTAAAAAATGAATAAAACTTAGATAAAAGATGAAAAATAATACAAGTGTTTGATTTTGGTCAAATATATGATCTTATATTCTTAAAAATATAAAATCATCAATTTTTGTAAATTATAAGAAACAAAAGTAAAAATATGCATAAAAGATTGAACTGAATATAGTAACAAGAAACAAAAGTAGTTTTGAGCTTTTGTTTAAATTAATACCCAAAATAAATAAATATTTTTTACTACCATACACTATTAAATTAGGGTGTCACTTTACAAAACTGACTCATTCTTATAAAATTTTTGAGAATATTTTATAATACTGAAATATAAAACTGGGCAAAAATTGATGCAATAAAAATCTAAAATGTTGAAATATTGCTTTGAATAAATTGGTTATATTTAGAATAGATGTTGTGTGTGTAAGTGTTTAATGTAAAAATGAATTACCTTTGATAATAATTCTGCTTCTGAAAAAATTGAATTTCTTTTATTGATATATTATAATGTCTTATTTATTCATGATATGTTACATTGTTAGGATAATGACTGATTTTGCATATAAATGTGTAATGTAATTGGCCAATATTTTCCAATCAACCTTAATACTTGTTTGACTAAATGTAAAAATCATAAAATTTGAAAAGCTTCTACATTATTAATGTTTTCATTTAGATATACATTATCTATTATGAGACAGGTAGTATTTATTTCTTATTGATTTCTAAATATATATCTGTATTGTTGAGTAAATGGAATAAATTACTGAAATTTGAATATAAAATTTGCTAATTGAATATAGTTGAAAATATTTCATTTTTTGAAATGTAATTAATCTGATGTAGTTTAATAGATTTCTTTATATTTCTTCAAAAATTGTGGTTAGTGATTTGATTTATTGAAGAAATCAAAACTAGTAGGATTTAGAGTGTTCACGAGATTTACCCTCCACAATATTATTAAAAAGAATTTTGTTTACTATTGCTCAACCTTTCAGAATTCATGATGAGTACTACTACTAGGAAATGCATTGATTTTTCTAATAAACACTAAGTTATCAGCATTGATTTTTGCTGACTTAATGTGGAATCAACTTTGATTTATATTTAAGAATAGTTTAAAGTTTTTTTTTGTGCAGTTTACAGTGTTTACTTTTCAATATTTATGCAACTATAAGGGGATGCAATGGCTGAACAGGATTTTATTGAAGGTAAGTCAAGATTTTGATGTGATTTTGTCAATTAATCTGACACCATGTTCAGTCAGCTGTTATTTTCCTTTTTTTTAAAACTAAGTATGTTTGTAACTTAGACTATGGTCAGCTACTTAATAGAATTTTAAAGTTTTTACCATTTTTCTTTATGGTTAAAAATGGTTACTAATTTCCAAGAAAATGTATGCTGTAGAAAGTAAGTGTGTATCTAACAATTCTTTAAAAAAGAATGACATTTTGAAATAGATCTAGTCATTTATACTATTTCATAGTCATTTTGAAAGTTTTTTTCAGATGGTGATTAGTCCTGTAGGTGAAAACAGTAATATTAGTTTTATTTTTCTGGTGAACTGATCTCTATCTATTTATTGTTTTTAAAATGTCTATGTTAATAATTTTCTAATATCTTTTTGTCATATGAATAAAAGTTCAAGTGTTTAGAGAGAGATTAATTCCTTAATTGATTGAATAATTATAAGTAAAATTCTTTAGTAATTTACTTGAAATTTGATATTTATTGGTGACATCGTTCATTGTAATTTTTTATTCATTTTTTCTGATTTTATAATTATGTATTCTAGTTTTTTTTTCAATAGTCCTTCCTTTTCTTTCTTATTCTTTTTGATTTAATTGCATAAAGATTTTATGAAATTTTTATATTTTAAGCCATTAGACTTTTAAATAGTTTTGGGTCTTTGCATATTTTATGCAGATATATTTTCTCGTTATGCTCATTAGAAAATTTTTTGTGTTTTTGTTCTTCCTTAAAATGTAGAAGAAAAGTTAAGTTTAGATTGTAAATAAAGTTTGAATGGTAATTTGAAACAACATTAGATAATTAAATGCAAAAACAAGTGGATGCAGGTTTTGATTTCAAGGGAAGTAACCGAACATACATTTTGGGGAAAGATGAATAGTTTGAATCATTTCCCTTGTTTCAATAGAAAACCTTAACAAAAAACATGCTTCTTTAAAAATCCTTTTATTTTCTATTTATTATCAGTGTGAGTGAAATAACTAACTAAATAAAAAAATAAGATTTATCTAAGAAATTTAAAATGAATGATAAAAATTTTAGATCTGAAAAATATTTCCAGTTATCAATTCATTTAATTTGAAAAGAGTTTAGTGGAAGTAGATATGTATTAGGCTTCATTAGTATTAGTGTAAGGCTACATTAATGGGGCACCAAATGAAGAATGAACTCACTAATATGCTAACCATTTTTTTATAGCAGATAGTGTTATTGGAAATAAGTACAACACTAGGGCCATCTTATATAGATAGTTGGGAAATTGACGGCATAATGACAGCAGAAAGTTTTAATCATAAAAGTGAGTTTCATAAGCTTTTCTAAAATGTATGCAACACACAGAACATAATTATTCTCACATTGAATATTTACACTATATAAATTGGAGTTAAACTATTGATCCTAATTATTAAATCATATTTTTTTAAATTGGACTTCTAAATAGTTTTTATGGCCTTATTTTCACAGTTGTTTTCAAGCTGGATTAAGAATTATTTTACATGTAGACACACATCTATACATTTTATAATAAACAATATAGTTTGGTGTGTTTGTGAGTGGACTGATTGGACTAAACCTTGTCAGAGTCAACACTTATGCACAGGTTTATTGAGCTACTGGTCCAATCCTTCTTCACTGGACCAAATGGGATAAGTTACCAGCTTATGGGTCTGGTTAGCCTCTAATTGGTTGTTGAGTCAGTTATGATCTACATGTTAGTTTCACATCTGCAAAAGGTCCTTAACAGAACAGGTTGCAACTTCTTGTTGAACCTAAAATCACCAATTATTACTTTATTTATTATAGTTTGTATTGATTTTTATTTGTATGAAAGATCTTTAAAACTGCTTTTATCAATGCCAACATATTTGCAAACTTTGTGACATGCATTTGAGATTTTTCCAGAATATTTTGAATTCATAGTTATTCAATCTTTTTCAATATAATCATGTATTATTGATTGCTGCTTTTGATGGTAAGTTATATTACTCGGTTTATAATCATTTCAGATGTATAACTTGAGGGTTTTGGCTTGAGATAAATATCTGAATATGCAATGCCAGTTAAATCTTGTGAGTGAACTTATCCATTGATCAGAGTAACAAGAATTTCATTCTTAAAAAAATTGTAGGCAACCAATATCTAATTAACAAGAAAAGATGATTGATTTAAAAAAGCAACATAGTTTGATGTTTATTTACATCATTTTTATAATACTAGAACTGGAGGGGATTCATGTTGCTTTTTAAGAAAAATAAAATCAACACTAAGAATAATGAAATGAATTAAAAAATCTTATAAAAGATGTGGTGATACATGAACAGAAATGGGATGATTATGATGTCTGAAATGTTAAAAATAGCATGATTTTTAAAAGAGACTACTGAGAAATTAGAATTTGTTGATGCTCATTTAACTGAACAAAGAAATAAGAAAAACAAAAAGCAGTTGCATGCAAAAAGGAATCCTGAATCCTACTGAAACATTTTCATTTTTTCTTTTTTTTTACTTTCTGGTTCAAGGTCTAAGACACTTTATTTTGTGGCTTCTAATTAATGCATAGAATTACTAAGTGCTTATTATATATATATATATATATATATATATATATTGCTGGCTGCCACATACACATAAATGCAAAGCTCTTCTCATGAACTGAGCACATAGGTAGCCGATAGTGTACATATGAATATATACCTAAAAAATCCTTTCACTTATGCTGAGATTGACGATAGCTCAGAGGTAAAATATTTGACTAGCATAAAGTCAGCTGGGTTTCGATCCCAACTTGAAGCATCTTGTGTGTTTAGCCACACTGAAGAGTTGTGATACAACAAAACAATCTGTCTGTGAATGTCTATATATATATATATATATATATATATATATATTCTAAGAGTGGTGAGTGCATATTTTTACTAATGGTAGTGTATATATATATATATATATATATATATATATATATATATATATATATATATATATACACACCACATATCAAAAATCCTCAATATAATAGTATCATATATCCCAAATAAATACAGTATCAAATCAACGCAGGAATTCATACAAAATCTAAACTCTAACCCCCACAAGAAATGTATAATAGCATCACTCAATGTTGAAAACCTTTTGCTAATGTTCCAGTTCACAAAACCATAAGAATAATAATAGAAAATGTCTATAATCACCTCTTAATTCCTCCTTCAGCTATACAACCAAAAACTTCTCAAAAACTCCTCCTTACCAGTTCCACAAAAATCCCATTCTATGACCCCTCCAGCAAAATATATATACAAATTAATAGTATTTCGATGATCCTACCATCTCCGAATTCTACATGTTCCATATTGAAAACAAAATATTTAATACAATAATAACTAAATCCAAGTTATATGTCTACTATGTAGGTGACATTTTCATCGCAATACACTCCTATGATGAAATTAACAAACTTAAACAAACTCTAGAAAAAACTCTGAACTAAACTTTACCACCAAACTCAACATTAATAAAAAAATCTCTTTCCTTGATGTACTTACCGAGTCCACTAATGATAACAAATTCACTATATCTCCATATAAAATGCCTACCAATGACAATTCTACCCTACTTAACTATCATAGTAAATGTCCCCCCAAATATAAAAAAGCAATTATAAAAAACTTAATTCATAGAGCATTTTACATCTTCTCATCTAAGACAATATTTTACAAAGAACTTATCAACATAAAACAAACCCTTGTTAATAATAATTTTCCTAATAAACTAGTTGATTAACAAATAAAACTATATCATCACAACATTAACAAAAATAATAAAACTATCAACAATAACAACACTAACAGAATTAATCAATATTACAGAAAGCAAATGCACTATAACGACAGATTAGATGAACAAACAATAACCAACATCATAAAAAACACATTAAACCTATCAAAAAACAAAAACAAATAAAACTTATCCTCTACTACACTAAATTTAAAACATCAAACCTTATTGTTAAGAATAACATCAACTCCACAAAAATACACCTAAACCAAACCAATGTAGTCTATAAATTTATATGTCCATTTTGAGAGTGCCTCCCAAAAAACAAAAATAATTCTTATACAATACAATAATTATATATAAAAACAATAATAAAAACGATTACAAATCCTAGAAGCAATATGCATAAAAATAACAAACCAAACATAAATAAAATAGCATTTAGCACAGGCACTAACATATTAAATATTTTTGATAACTAAAAATCACTAACTCTATTAGTAATCCTTTTTTCCACTGAACGTTTTAAAACAAAATGCTGAAAATGTTCCAACCGACAAGTTCAAAACAAAATGCAAAAAATAATTAAAACAGTAAAGATTCAACTGTCAACTTAAAACTACACTACCCCTGATGGTGACCAAAAGTATGGTCAAAAGTGCTTGGGCAGAAGATATGGGACAATTCCTTTACCATCTAGATCCTGACACAAGAAAAATAACAAGGAGTCTTGAAAAAATGAAATTAAAAATTGTCTTTAAAAAAACTTGCTTGAGTATATATATATATATATATATATATATATATATATATAACTGAAGTTACTATCTCATGTCCATTTTGCATAGACTTTTTCAGATTCTTCCAGTTACATTTCTAACTTTCTAACTTGCTTTCACTGATAACTGAATTGATATATATTTGCAATATAATATTAAGCATCTCACTTTTGAGAGATAGAATTTTTGGCATTAAAAACAAAATTTATAGAACTTTTATTTTAGATTTGTATATAAAATCTTATATGTAATGTTTTGTATATTCATCTTATATGTAATGTTGAATATTAAGTATATGTTAGATCATGATTTATAAAGAAAATTATTGTTAAGTATGCAGATTCTTTTTTCAAACTAATGTATACTAAGCTGAATTAGATTATTTGGCATTTATTAAAAATCTTCATTGTTTATCAAAGATATATTCAAAATTTAAAATCTGTTTCTTACATGATTAATGTGTGCAGTGATAGTATTTGATGATTATTAGAGAACATAATGGAAACCTGAGAGAATCAACACAATGGCAATGATTGAGTGTATAAAATATACTATCCAAATACAGAACTGAATCAAGATAAAGTAAAGTAGAATGTTCATGTAATCTCAAAAACATCTCAAAAGTGTTTGTGAACTTCAAGTATATTTATTTTTAGTTTGTAACTTTTATGTGACCTGCTTTATTTTCTATTAGTCTTTTAGAAGAAAAAATGTACATTAAGTGAGTAATAATAAGGAAATAGTGGTATGGTTGTAAAATGAAAATTTCTTAGAAATTAGTAATCTTGATTATTTTGGTTTAAGAGGTTATTATAAACTACTACCAGAAATAAGGAAAACAAGGAAATTCGATGACTTACTGTTCCAATACTACAATGCTGAACATGATAGAGAGATGGACAAAAGGCTGCATCCTCCCTTTCCCCGAGAAAAATGACCTCGGAATTGCCAAGAACTACTGTAGCATAACCCTTACTTCCATAGCGGCTAAGATTTATAATGTTCTGCTACTCAATCATATTGAACCAGAAATTAAGAAAATTCTCAGAAAGAATCAAGATGGTTTTTGGAGAAACCGATCAACAACATCACAGATTCTGACAATCTGTTGAGTCTTAGGAGTTTATGCAAAGAACCTTGAGACAAAATTCTTATTTGTAGATTTCTCCAAGGCATTTAACTCCATACACAGAGGGAAGATAGAGCAAATACTTCTAGCATATGGTCTCCTTAAAGAAACTGTTGAAGCCATAATTGTGCTATATAAAAACACGAAAGTAAAAGTTCACTCACTGGATGGAGACAAAGGGATACATTAGCCCCTATCTGTTCATAATTTGCCGAGACTATGTACTTTGAACTTTGATAGATCTAATGAGAGAAAATGGCTTTATACTAAAAAATGCAAGAAGCAGACAATAAAAGAAAAAATGTAAAGTTGGTGAACTTAGTTGAGGCTGACCCAAAGGCTCCCTTTGCAATAGCTACTACACCGAGGTGTAGGGGAGGGTGCTACTCTATTCCCTGGATTGCTCCACTTTATCCTTGATCCTTACCTTATAGTGCTGAGTGCTAAGCAAGGCAGCATCAAGTACCATTTTTTGAGTCTTTGATATGACTCGACCTGGGATTGAACCCCAGTCTACCGGACCATTGGCAAACATTCTACTCATTAGGCAACCCCTCACTAAATATTATGGACACAGACTACATAGCACTTCTGGCAAATACACCTACCCAAACTGAATCCCTGCTGCACAATTTGGAGCAGGCGGCAGGTAGCATTGACCTTCATGTGAATGCAGACAAAATGGAGTACATCAAAAAGAAGACATCTCCACACTAAATGCTTGTTCTCTGAAATTTGTGGACAAATTTATGTTCCTTGGAAGCAGCATCTCATCTACCGAAAATGACATCAATATGTGACTAGCAAAGGTATAGACTGCTGTCGATAGGTTATTGATTATATAGAAGTCAGACTTATCCAATAAAATAAAATGCAATTTCTTTCAAGCAGTGGTTGTGTCAATTCTACTATATAGATGCACCATATGGATGCTGACTAAGTGTATAGAGAAAAAGCTAGATGGTAACTGCACAAGAATGCTATGAGGTATATTGAACCAATCCTGGAAACAACATCCCACAAAACTGTATGGACATTTATTTCCCATCTCTAAAACCATCCAAATAAGATGAGCAAAACATGCAGGACACTGCTGGAGAAGTAAATACAAACTCAAAAGCGATGTTCTCCTATGGACCTTTTCACACGGACATAAAAGTGTTGGCCAACCATCAAGAACTTATCTACAAGAGCCTTGTACAGACACAAGTTGTAGCCTTGAAGACTTGCCAGAAGCAGAGGAAGATAGAGATGAATGGCAAGAAGGAGTCAAAGAAATCCATGTTTGCAGTGGAACATGATGATGATGATGATGATATCTTAAATAATGAGAGATTTGTTTGAATGTAAAACAAAAAGAATATATACAATAGGTAAAAGAATTTTCCATGAAAAGACAAAGCTTTGCCTTTGCTCTGAAATACATTATTTAAGTTACATTTGATATCTAGTCCGACTGATAAAAAAGTAGATATAACAAAAGATCCCAATATAACAACATTCAGTTTTCTTACTGTTCAAATGTTATATTTGTTTTTCTACCTTATATATATACCTAGGGATATATCATTTGCACATGCAGCTCCAAACTTAAATTACTTCAGGTTTTTTTTTGTCTACTGCACCTATTTTTTTCATTAAAATCTTTGTTTCCATTGTCATGTGGTGTATATCTTGAATGAAAACTCATGCATATCCACTGATGCTTTGTTTCTAAATATTTTTTCTTTAAAAAAAACTGTCATGACTTAGAAGAGGATGAGTTCCACATTGATCCTGTTGGTAAGTTATAGATAAATTGTAAAATGAAGTATGCTATGTTTTCGTGTCAAGCTTTGCTAAAAATAAAACACCCAGATATATGAAATTTAATAAATCACTGCTTAATTTGTGCCTTAATTATTTTCTTTTTTTATTGCATTGAGCAGTAATTACTATTAAGCATAGTTTTGCATATTTTATTAAATATTGTAATTTTATTTGAGTGAATTGTATATTACAGTATCATGTATTATATAAATATAAATGTACCTGTATATATTGCTTTGAATAGCATCTTCATGATCTAAATTATGTAAAAATAATTTTTTTGTTTATTTAATTTGATTCTCATAATGAGTTGGTATTTGTAATAATTTTTTTTCAAAGCTTTGAATTATAAAGGATATTTAGAGAAGGAAGTCACAACTTTGATATATATTGAGAATGTTCTTAAAGATCATATCTATTTGATAATATTGGAATTTTTTCATGCTCTAATTTCCTTGTAGATGTATATGTACTTATGGTGATATATTAAAAATTTATTTACTAGTTAGAGATTTTTTAGCTCATAACTTGGGTGATCCACTTCTCATCTATAAAATTAGTGCATATGATGCAGTGTAATATTTTTTTTTTACTTTCATTAATATTTACTGCAAATAAAGTGTCTGGACTTTAGCCAGATTTTTTAAAGTTGATTGATATAAAAAGAAATGATACTCATGAAAAGTTTTTTTACCTTTTTCAGTTCTTTTAGATATTAGCTCATCTCTTAAGTATGCTGGTGTGAATAGATATTATCAGCTCTGTGTTGTTGGTTGGTCATTTGTCTATTGTTAGTAATCTAGTCATCAGACTTGGGATTTATTGTAATGACACCATAATTATTTGTTTTTACTTTTCATTGACTTTTATTTTATTCAAAGCTCAGATATATGTTGTGAAATAGAGAACATTCCTGATCAAGTTAAACTTAGATGTAACAATGTATACACATAGTGAAAAAGAACGAAAAAGATGCAATAGACAAGGTATCTTTTTGGTCAGTCTAACATGATCACCTGATTAAAACTTCAAATTTCTTTGGGTCCAAACTAATGTTGAAAAACAAATATTTTGGAAGAAGCTAATTGCTTATTAGATTCAGACTTTTGTAAGGCCAAAAATTATATTTGCTTTACATCATATTTTTAAAGACATTCTTCAAAACCTGGCAACTTATGGAGTGGAGAAGCTTTTATTATTTTGTGGTAGTGGTAGTGGTTGGTTAATTGCTAGGTTCTTTTGGGATGATTTTGAGTTTCATATCTGACTCCTTTTCTTTCTTCTTACACCAATCAATTGTAATCTTCTTTTGTCTGTGGAAGCTGTAAGAGAATTAAGTACGGAAGGAAGGAGACAAAGATACTTTCATACTCAAACTTTATTTTGTGGTTCATGACTATACTATGATGAGGAATGTTTTCCTGAACCAGTAAAAGTAGCCGTGTCTCCTAGGCAAGCTGTTGAAATATGTTATAGTAATTTTTGGTGAGTTGTGAGTTTGAAGGTGTGTCATGTGTGTCTAGTAGATATGTTCAGCACAGTTTGCTACTGGTGGGAGAGCCAGCATGCTGCTAAGCCATGACTCAGCAGACACATGCTCTTCCCCACCAGCAGCAGAGAGGAACAGGTCCTTCCATTTGAAGTAGTCACTGTTTACTGAGAAAAGATTTCTCTTTGGTGCCAGGAAGCCCCACTTTTTAGCCATTCACTGATTTCACTTCCTGTCAGGGGTCTACTGGGAAAGTGTTACTTTTGAATTTATTATATTTTTTATTTCTTTTTTTTTTTTTAAATCTCCTCAAACTAAATCTTTAAAGTGTATTATATAGAATTGTTATTACAATAATCTTTGTAGTTTATTTATTTTACAAAAGGTTCAGTTTGCTTTTTATTAATTTAAAAGTATGTAAATATACTAAAATAACTTAATTATTCATTTAGTAAATTGTGAACAAATTAAGTAATTAACAGAATAATCTTTTAAATGTTCATACATAAATGATAAAAATGTGTACTTATTTTATGAGCCTCTTATTTATCTGATAAAAATATTGGAGCAGAGAGAAAATTACTATATTTATCTAATTTTCTTTATTCAGGGAGTTCACTTGATCTCATGAAAAATAAAGTAGATGTTTAAATGTTTTGATGGACCAGAAAGACATTTTTTTTCCATTGTTTTGAGTCAGCTAATGCATGTTTTTTTAAATTTATTTTTGTATGTAAAACATTTTTCCTATAGAAATTATTTTTTATAAAAACAAAAACAAACAAACTGATTTTTGACTGAGCACAAAGTTTGTGGATTCAAAATGAAACTCCTTCACTTGCTTTTATGACACATTTTCTTTTTCTGAATATTGTTTGCTTTTTCTCTATTTTCTCTCATCCTCTGAAAAATGAATCAAATATTGCAGAATTAGATTCTTATCAGGCTGAATTTTGATATGAGAAGAAAGATCTGAATTTAATTCAGACCCCTTTCTTTTTCAACATTAATCTTGTAAAATAGGCATACACACATGTCCATATAAGATAAATACATATGATTTGCATGGAACTTTTTTTTTAAATATAAAGTAAAATATTTTATGTCTTACAAGGAATATTCTTCTAAAAAAAAGTAAAAATCAGAACAAAAGTTGTACCAACTATGAATTGAAGACATGCCTTTTGTATTTTTGTTTGTTTTATTTTCTTTCAAAACCAATGTTCACACTAGAAATAAGTTTTCTCTATCTGATGAAAAAGGCTCTGTTCAAAAATTTGGGTTAATGTAAACTTCTATTTTATATGAAAAAAATATCAAATTAACCTTGCACATGGCCATTTGTAGGGAATGGCAAATTTTAGTTTTCTTCTATTTTCCACAACTCATTAATAACTCATTTTACCTTTTTAGTTCATGTTCCTCAACATGACAGATTGGTGACAGTTCCTGTCTTATAAAAAGTCAAGAACAAAACCCTTGAGATTGTATTCAAGAGGTCAATATTGAGTTATGGGCAATAGTCTTTTGAATGCCTTAAAAAATCATTTATTCAATAGTATTTTCTTAATATTTCCAAAAATTCCTGTGGATCAACAACCTTTCTTTTGTTTTTTTAGCAAAGGCACCAAAGGAAGAAGAGATTCCTGTCACTCCCACAGATGCTATATTCCCTACATTACCTGATGTGAAATTATGTGCTGCTAATGCTATTGGACGAGCAGCAAGAAACAGTAAGTTTTTGTAGGTTTCTGTATTTTCTCCTTTGTTGCTTTATTTCTTAAAGATAAAACAAAAGCTGTGAGGAAGCGTTAAGCATGCCATAGGTAGGTATGACTGTAAAACATATGTGAAAACAACAAACGGATTAAAATAAGATACAAGAAATAGACAAATGATTAAGTGAGAATTATAGGAATGATTTTAGTTTTACTTTACAAATAAATGGTATGAATACAAATTCTTTAACCTAGGAGATGTTATCTACTGACAAAATAACTTGTGTAATAGGTGTAGGTATAATGTTCATTGAAAGTATAATAGATTTGAGAAAGAACTGAGACAATTCAAACCACCTCAGTATTAGTGTGATTACTAGAGAATTAAGATTTGTATATGACTTGATCTGGAGTAAAGATTCAAATAACAAGATAAAAATGGTGTCTTTTTAATTTCAGAGGAAAGTCGAAAAATGTTGCATGAACAAGAGACTGAAAAGATGTTAATCATTTTATTGAGCAATGATAACCCAGCTGTTCAAGCTGCAGCAGCCCGATCCCTGGCCATAATGTGTGAGAATGTTAGTTGCAGAGTATCAGTCTTGGAATGGGGTAAGTGATGGTTTTAGTTTCTTCTTACTGTTACCTCTTATGTGATGATATTTATTTCTGTAACACTTACAGGTGACAATGCAGATTACCTACTCTATTCAGTTTTGACATTCATTTTGTCATTACTAATATATATATAAATTATATAATATTATATAAATCAGTTTTACTTTATTATTCAACCATATTGCTATTTCAGATTTTGAAACTCTCATGGATGTGCATTGTCTAAGGTCATGAAATATTCATTTATTTATTCTTTAGTAGTTATCTTGATACTTTCTTTTCTTGGAATAAAGTTGTTGTTGGTTGGTTGTTTGGTTGATTCCTTTGTTTAATGGCATATCAACCTTTGTGGATTTTTTTTAATGCCAAAGCCATCCTTGTAGAACAATAGTGGTACTATTTAAACCATAGCTGGTGGGATAAGGGGGTTTGTACATTTCCCAAGGGTATTAGTCTGAAAGTGAACATAATAGTGCAACTGGAGTTCAGACTCACTTACTATGATGTCACAGTCCTGCATGTTAGTCTTAGGAACTCTCCTCCAAAATTGCTGTAAATTAGTTAACCAACCAAGATGTGGGCATCTTGAAGAAAGTTGAAGAGACAATGACAAGATGAGTGATTCATATTTGGAAAAGGTAAAGTCAGACATGTGGTCACAGATAAACCTCACTCACTATATTTCTGATGTTGCAACTTCCTTCTGGATTCGTCTCAAAAACAGGAAGATGGGAATTGATATTTTCAATTTAATAAAGGAAAGCTTAATCCTTTGACAAATCATAGCCCCCCCCACCCTGAGCAGAAGTTGTTTGCTAGCCTCAGAATTTAGGTTGTTACTTGCTGCTTGCCCAGTGACTAACAAACTGCCCCCATGAGAGTTCTTGTGATTGACTTTTTTTTTGTTGGTCACACAGCTGGTAATTGGTAGTGGGAGCTAACAGATGAACCAGCCAAAATATTTTGAGAAAATTAAAAAAAACAAAACAGCAAAAACGATGATCACTCAAAAATGCATTAAAGCTTTGAGAAAAGTGAAATAATTGATTGATCTAATTATGTTTCTGTTTACTGGAAAGTAAATATATCAAAACTGATATGACTTTTGTCATTCTACTTCTACTAACTCTCATGTGATTTGGAAAATGAGTTCCTGTTTAACAAATGTCAGCAACAGTTGAATAAAAGTAACACGTCAGATTTCTTGGAAACCATTACTAATATCACTGTCTTTTGTTGAGTAAGGTTTAACATGTCTTGCAAATTATTGCTTGTGAGTTTGGTTCTCACTCAGTGTCTTAGTGCAGCTTTCTCAGATTGAATAAAATCTACTTAATTAGTAAACTGAGTAAATGTGTTTTCTGTTGTACATTCTTGGATTTGCCTTCTGACTGAGATAGTTGAGTATTTCTCACAGTCATCAGAAGTAGAGCTTAGTGATTGTATCCAGATAGAAGTATGATTTTTGGAATGCTGATTTTCAAGGCAGGAGCTTGGGAGATAGAACTTCCTTCTGAATTGGCCTTTTGATCTACTAAAGTAAGCTATGATATATTCTTTGTTTTTTTTTCTATTACGCGACAGGAAGATCAGAAGTTAATGGAATTCACACTTTTTCAATTAGTTTCATGTCAATATATGAAACAACTCAAAACAATGTACATTTTTAGTTCAATGATGGTGAGAAGATTAGAAAATAAAAAAAATTTGGTAGATTTGCCTTACAATATGAGTTAAAAAGTATGTTCCCATTGATCCAAGTTACTACTTTTTTTTGTTTTTTCTTATTTGACTCAGAGGGTTTCCCTGCACTGATCCGTCTGTTACACTCTGACAATGGAGAAACACTAGAAGCTGCAACTTTGGCTCTTCAGTATCTGACAACCTCAAACTCTGCAAATTGCCTGTAAGTAAATATTGTTCTTAAAAATAAGCACAATTTTCTTAAATTCTAGGATGATGTAATATCATTACAAAAATTATTCAAACTAATATCCATATCTCAGTTTTTAATTACAATATTTACAAGGATCATTAAATAAGTGTCCAGACTTTTTTCGTATAGGTACTTTTATAGATAGTACACACATGAAACTCTAGTTCCCTTTGAAGTAATCTCCTCTGGCAGCAATGCACTTGTTGTACCATTCCAACAACTTCTGGAAGGCCCCATGGAAGTCCTCTTGTGTGAGTGTGTCAATGACCTTTGTCACAGCCTCTTTCATCTCCTCAATTGTTTCATAACAACAGCCTCTGAGCTTAGGGAATAACCAAAGGTCTGGACTATAGGGAGGGTGAGGAACTGTGTTGATGCCCATCTTGGTCAAATAGTCTGTGACAAGGATGGAGTTGTGGACTGGTGCATTGTCCTGGTGGAAATACCACTGACCCGATTTGAAGAGTGCTGGCCTCTTCTGACGGAATCTCTTCCTGAACTCCCTTAAAACCTCAACATAGTAACCCTAACCCTAACCCTTTGGCCAATCAACTGTGGTGTTCTGACTTCCTTACTCCTCCCACACCTCTCATCATCCCTGCCTTCCTTGAATCTCTTATGCCACTCAAAAACTGATGCTCGGCTCATGCAAGATGCTCCAAAAGCAGTCTGAAGCAGTCCATACGTTTCTATGGCATTTTTCCAAGTTTAAAACAGAATTTTATTGCATATCGTTCTTCTAAATTGTCCTCACGTTCAGATTTTGAAATTCACCAGCTGTGACAATGATGCTTTAGTAGGGTTTATTCCAATTGCTGCTGTAGCAATTCATTTGAACCTGAAATCATAAAAATTGGTCAGTCATCTCATAACATGTATAGCAACAACATAGTGAATTTTCAAGAGTCAACAACTATTTTAAATGCCTGTACAAAAAAAGTCTGGATACTTATTGAATGCACCATGTAAATCTGTGCCCTCAGTAACTTTTCTTGTGATCAAATTAACAAATATGATACTAACATTATTTCCTAAAATCAAGATCTCAAGCAATAATGAACATCCTTTCTCTAAAGTGGTGTGATTTATTGTGTAAACTTATTGAAGTTTTTCTTAAACAAATCCAATCTTGTACTTAGTAATTTATTAATGATGAGATATGATTTTATATTTTAATGAAAGGTCTTTGTGAGCTAAATACTTTAATGTTTAACTATTGCAAGTTGAATTTGGTACCCAAGAATATCAAATCTTAAATGGACATTTATTTGGAAATTATATATTCCTAAAAGTGTAATAAGAGGGTAGTGAATTAGTCAGGCCAATGTGGTTTTCTTTGCAAAGCAACAAGAAAATTAGTGAGAATTCCATTAATATAAAATAACCTACCATAATTATTTGTCTGTATGATGCACTATTTTTCCAGATTTTTCAGCTCAAAAGTTAAATATGTGTATTATACACAAGAACTATATATTTCCACTCACATGCCTTACCAAATTCAGTACAGGATGACTAAAAGTATGTTATATTTATAGTGTGAACTAGTAAGCTTGTTCCATTTTTGTGTAAACATGTCCATGTATTTGCTCTAAATATTGGGTAAATTTTGTGCTTTAAGACAATGTAAATGATATAAACTCTTATTTATAGTCAGTACAAACTGATAAAAAATGTTGAACAAATGCTAAATTAAGGTTAAATTTAGCTGTTACAAATTCTAAAAAGTCATTGCATATCATACACAAAAATTTTTTTTTTAGAATTTTGTATTCCAAAGTTAGGAATCCATGTTATACACAAATAATTACAGTATATTACATAGGGAGTCAGAATGTGTATTGTTTTTTAGGCTCATATTGTTAAGAATAAACTGAGGCAGTTGGTATATTTTTCTTATTAAAAAATTACTAGCTTTCTTTAGGTTGTTTACCTAATGAAGGTTGTTGAATGGATTGACTGAAACTTTATAATACAAAGATTGGAAGAATTGATCTGTCTCTATAATTGGTAACTTTAAACTTGAAGTTTTGAAAACTTGTTTTTGTTATTGATATGACTTAGAATCTTTTTTTCTTTGTCTTTCAGGGAAGTGTTCAAGCTACATGGAATTGTTCCTCTCATTCATGTACTGAGTGATTCCAATGATGGAGCTGTATCAAATGCTGCAGCTGTACTTACTAATTTGGCACATAATGAGACTATTCGGAAAGAAGTCTGGCAGAAAGGGGTTATCAAAGCTTTGGTCAAAGCACTTAGATCTACGTAAGAACATCTTTTATTTTTTGGTTGATGACATTTATTTTCTAATACACTTGAAATGAATGAACAAGTATAAAATTCTTTTTTATGCCATATAAAAAAACAAAAGAACCTGAAATATGAATGAGAAAACAATAGTCAAATATATAACAAAAGGTAAAACCTGTTTGTTTATTTTAACAGTATAGTGTCTATATTAGAATGATCTAATTTTTGTATTTATATTACCATAACACAGAAAACTGAGCATATTTTAGTAACAAGATTTTCTATATATTTAGCATAATAGTATTAATATGTTCTTAGAAAATAAAACTATTTGTGACTTAATAATTATAGTTTGACATTTGTGCTTACCTCCAATCATTTTCATTTATCTATTAGATGTTGATTATATAGGACTTCCCATTATTTGCAATAATTGATGGATTGTTGGATAGAAAGCCTATTTGTTATAATATAGTTAATGTGTGTACAGCTTATATAAGTAATTTTTTATAAGTAGGCTCTTCATTTATTTCAATCAAATCTTTAAGCTAAAAAATGAAATATAATTGTTATAATTCCTTTAACTTATTTCAAAGAATTGGGGCTATATGAACAAACTAAAGTGAGTTTTTTGTTAGTCATAGCTGACTCACTTATCATTTGGGCAAGATTAGCTGTCAGCAGCATTTTAAAGTACAATCATGTATCATTAATCTATGCAAAAAAATTAAGGAGCAATAAAACATATAAGTAGATTACAATGTTTTGTAAGAAGGTGATGAAAAAGTTCATTATTTTCACTAGATATCAACTCACCCTGTTGATTGCATCCTTGGCAGAGGGTTAAGACTTCCTCCAAAAAGAGTATCCTGGGTATAAAACTAAATTGCATCAGGTGGTAAGGCTTCATTTCTAGAGCTCTAGGGAGTATGGAATATGTCTTCATTGCTTCTACTCCCAGGTCCACTCTAACCTGGAGTGATAGTACTTGTTAAGGTCCCGCCTATGAGTCAATTTGATCTATTTAGAAATTATTTCTATTAGATAGGAATACTCTTTATCATTGTGCATTTTGCAAAAGTGCCACTTTTCTGATTGAATCTGTATGTAAATAGTTCTCCCTTTTTCTGATGCTGAGAAACCCTTTTTGAATTTATAAATTATGCAGTGTCTCAAATTGGTCTCCTCTTTACTTACTTTTATGGGTCACATCAATTCATGAATTATTCTCAAAATAAAAGATTCTAAGGTATAAGGTATATTTCTTAAACAAAAAATTTAAAGTTATTGTAAAATAATAGGATTTAAAAAAACCTTTTTATAAGCAGTTGAATTGTTCATTTTAGTTCTTAAAAAAATATTTCTCAAAAAGAATAATTCTTTTGAATGGTGTAATCAAAAAGTATTAAAATAGAATCTTTAAATTATCTTAATGTGTGCATAGCTGAGCAACTTATAAAGTGAATAGTGACAAATCCACATCAGTGACAATTTGTGATATTTTTTTGATCAGCAGTTTTGGATCATAGACATCAGAACTATGTACTTGTGGTGTAATGGTTATTGTAGTTCAAATCCTAGGTAAGGCTGTTTGCATTTCATATTGTACTAATATCCTTGGGACAGGTAAGAATCCAACTATTCTCCTTCCCCATCTATGTGTCAAATAGTAGGGTGAATTGGGTTTTTTAGCATTGGTATGGCAACTGGTCTAGAAGAAGGAAAACTTTGAATTAAAACCTATTGTATTCTGGTTAAAAATTGACCTTGTGTCACATCCTGCTTGTAGTGGAGGGGTTGAGTAAATACATACTCACCAGAACTAGCTCTGCAACTTTTTCTTGTTTCTGAAAACTGAAAATTCATCTCAAGAATAAGATTTGGTGTAATGGAGGATGTTAAAAGAAATTGTTTTGGTAAATACTGCTTTAGTCTTAATAGTTTTTTAACACCTGTTTTTTAAACTGAATTTGAGTAAAGAAAAATTCCAGTCAGTTTCCATTAGTTTAGTGGGTAGAGTGTTTGCCAATGGCTTGGGAGATCAGGGTTCAGTACCAGGTTGGGTCATACCAAAGACTCAAAAAATGGTACTTGATACCTCCTTGCTTAACATTCAGCATTATGAGGTATGTATCAAGAGTAAAGTGGAGCAACCTAGGGAAAGGAGTAGTGCCCTGCCCTACACCTCGGTGTAGTAGCTATTGAAAAGGGAGCTTTTGGGTTGCCTTCGACTACAGTTGCCAACTTTTTTATATCATGTAAGAAGAGGATTTGATTATTATTTATCATGTATTTCATTTGGTATTTATGTGCTATTATCAAATACTGATCTGGAAAAAAGTTTCTAATCAAACATATTGTTGCCAACTGTCAAATAAATTTAATTGTACAATGTTAATACTATATACATTGTGATTGATTGTAACAGCTTTTTTATCAATTGCTTGATTTTGTTTTTGTTCTTGCAGGAAAAATGAAATCATACAGAATAACGTTTCATTAGCACTTGCAAATTATGTTTGCAGTCCATCATCACGACTAGCAGTTCGTATGAAACATTTTTTCAAATTGGTCATATTGTAATTACAAGAGGATTTTTTTTCTAAAGATGCTTTGAAGATAAATTAGATTTGATTTATAGATTACTTTTTCTTTTTATCTTGAATGTGTGTGTGTGTTTGTACATTCAAAGATTTAAAACAAATGATTGAAAGAGATTTGTAAAGTTTGTTTGGTTCTCTAAAACAAAAAAAGCTCTTGCATTTTGAGATGCATTTTGACAAATTGAAAATAAAGAATTCTGATGACACGGATAAAATAAAAATGAAACATTTTTCAAAATTCAATTTTTGCTTTACATGATGTGAAAAGAAGCAGCAGAAAACCTTCTAATTATAGAATTTCATCTTTGCACTTGAGGACTTTAAGCTGATGATTTGATTATTATTTTTGCTGATAAATAAAAAAAAGAAAGAATTATACAAATTTTCTGGTGAAATTTCTCAAATTTTGATTTGGATCCTTAAAAAATCTGCAGGATCAGTATTAAGGGAAGTGGGAGCAAGTGAATTTTAAATTTTAATGTGAAATCTTTGAAATAATTGGTTAAGATATGAGTGTGAGAAACAATTCCTTATTTGAACTTTAATGATTTAAGAAGAAGAGAATTAAAAAGAATTTTGTGTAGTGAACTAGTTATATTAGTAGAATTAAGATATTTATAATTTTACCAATATCATAGAGATCCAAATTTTGTATGTATCTTTCTGTAAACACAGTATAAGAAAATTTTTATTAAATTCTCTAACTTTAATAAAGCAGTTTCCGATATGATTTGCAATATAATGATAAAAATATTAGTGTTAGGTCTACATTCATACTCACCCTGATTATAATTTTGCAATGGAGATAACTATTAAATAATAATAATTCCCTTCATTTTTAATTATAATTGAATGGGACTTGACATTTAACTTAATGGCTATTAAAGGTGAATTTAAGTGAACACAAATAAAAGATCATGTAATCAAACTTTGATAATGTTTATTCACATTATTCTCAGAACATTTTGACTGAAAGGTACTTTTTTTTAAAGTTGCTATTTGTAAAGAGTTAAGTGGAATTTAAGACAAGACAGAGATATACTTTTCCAAAGAAAATTAACAGTTTTTTGGTTTTATACAGCTGCGACAAGTGGATGGAGTAGAACCTTTGGTTCATCTGTTGGAATCAGGAACAAGTGAGGTTGTTCGAAATGCATCATGGGCTTTATTTGTGTGTGCAGCTGATGAGGCTACAGCCCAGGAAATTTGTATTCATGGGTTAGTTACATTATCATCAACACTTCTATTTTCTTTATCTGTTCAAAGCGGATCAAATAAAATCAGTTGATATAAAAACTTAATTCAAAATTTCACCGAAAATCTTTGAGCAAAGAGATATTGAATAAACCTGATAATTTTGTTATTATAAATCTACCTAATTGATGTGAAATTTGACTATTAGCCTTAAAATTTGAATTATATGATCTTTTGATTCATCTGGAAGAATCCATGGAACCATTTAACAAGTTTCTAACCTGACAAGACATAAGACTGAGATTTACTTTTTTGACTTGTTGGTCACTTATAAAAACATACTGGTTAAGCAATTTGTTCATTGATAACATAATCACTATGAATAATTATGGTGAAATGATTCAGGTACTTCATGTTTACCTAATGTACTCATGCATTACTGATTGACAAATAAGCTGGTAAAAAGTTAACATATGGATAACTATTCTCAAAACTTATTAAAATGTTCTATGAGGTTTTGTTCTAGATATTTGTTTTGATTTCAGTGTTTCAATCAATATTTTCCTTGGACATTTTCAGTCTAATCCAAAAGATTTTAAAAAGTTCTTTTTTATTTATCTATAAAATTTTAAATTGCAGTAAAAATTTTGATGCCTGGGTTTGTAGATTGTTTGAATTGGAAAAATGAAAAAATGAAAAAATTCTTAAATAACATTATATGAGTTTATGCAATAGACACCTGAAGAAGGCTTGAGAATGGATCAGCAGAAACATTGGTTTGTTCATCTTTGTTGTTTAGATATGGTCTGAATTATTTAAACAATAAGTTTATAATTGACTGTTAGCTTAACTGAATTGATCAGAGTCGTTAAGTGATCTATAAACATGAAAATTAATCTTTGAACAAACTAAACTAAATGACAATGATTCTGACAAAATGATTGATATTAACATTGATCATTCAAGTACAGTAATTTACCTCATGTTTCATTGACCAAATGACTTTTGAGATTTTATACTTACATATCACTGCTGTCAAAATGCTGTTGACTTTATGACTAACAAAATAAGTTATTAAATAACTAAATACAGTTGTCTTATAATAATCAACCACTAAGATAACATAACACTATAATTTACCTGTAGACTAACAAATTACCTGACTACATGGCTGACTGGGTTTGCATATGTATATATTAATCAGAAACACATTATTATTAGTATATCATTTAAAAAATTATTGCTTTTTTATAGAGATTTTTAAAAGTTCTGCAGTAGTGAGTTGAATGGCACATTAACTTGTTCCTCATTCTCGAAATTATTTTAGACTTTTTTGTTCTTCAAAGTGTTTTTTTTTTTTTTTGAAGAGGCCTAAAAATTCTTCAAGAAATTCACTCTTCTTTGACAAGACGAAATCAATTTACTGCTGCAGCCTTAGAGCGGCTTCTTGATAACAACTTGTCTGCAAAATTCTCGCTCACTGGATATCTTGGTAAAATATTGAATATTTATGTAACACTCAGTTTTCATTTCTGTACATAATTTATAATGTTGTCTTATCTATTAATCACAATTCAAACATTTTGCTCTTGTAAAAGAATAAATAAAAACAAGAAAACATTGTGAAATCTTATATGATCATAAGCATAAGGAATAGATAATTATCTTAAAATATACATCAAATAATTTATTTTATGCTACTGATATTTAAATCACTATTCTAATGGAGTCCTGTTGACTGAATTAAATGCTCACCAGCTGTGATGAAGGTACAAATGAGTGGAGCTCAATTTCCAGGTTTAATGTATCTTTAATAAAATAAAAAAAATTATCTATCTATCTATCTATCTATCTATCTATCTATCTATCTATCTATCTACTAATGTAATGAATGACTTTCTAAGAACAATTATTCATCTCAAAAACAAGAGATCATTAATTACATGGGATATATTTTTGAGATGTCAAAGCTTATCTTGTTTCTAGACCTGACCTTGGTTTAACTTCAATCCAAAGTGTTGCTGCCTTATTTCTGGTATAGGATAAGATAGTAGTGTGTATATGATATGTACAAATATTATAAATAGTTAACAAAGTTATATAAAAGCTTCATTATCTTAACTAAAAGCCCTTGTTTAGGCATTAACTGGTGGTGGGGTTTTAGTATTTTTGCAATATCCAAATAAGCATTAGCTACATTAAGGTCTAGACTACATAATTTATTTATGGTATTGCATTGAATTTGATTGTATTACAGTAGTTTTGAAAGTATAAGTGTTTTAATGTTTTCTCTTTATATCATTGGGTGCTTAGAAATGTTTTTGTTGACTAGTATAGCCAAAAGTAAAACAGTATTCATTACATGCAATATATGACAAAAACGCATTTTTGGGGGGCTAAAAATTAGGGTTTGTTCATAACTCAAGTATATATGGTGTGTAATATATATCTATCATACTCAGTGCTTGGCATTATAAAAAAAATGACCCATTGGAAGCTTAGATGTACAGGTTTATTTTGCTCATCATCTCTGATGGACCTCTCTGTTCATAAGTATCACTTGTAGATAACACCTTATTGTATACCTAATTTCTAAAACTCATTTCCATCACTCCTCTTAAGTAAAAATATTTTGTAGGAATTGAAATTTGTGTTTCTTAGAATTAACAAAGAATTCTTTTGCTACATTACCCTCACACTGTATCTACCTTTTTGAGAAAACTAGAGTTATGATAAAGGGAAAATAATTTGATCTAAGAAATTTTGTGCTTTGTATTTTCTGATGAAATTATCTTAGAATTATCTTAGAAGCTGTTACCAAATATTTTCTTATGTTGTCTTTATTTTTTATAATCTCTGTTTGAATGTTGAACAAATCTGAGGTTCCTTTTTTCCTTTTATTTATAAATGTCCTTGAGACATTAAAACTAAGGTCAAATACACATTGAAAGACAAGCATCTTTATTAGTTATTTTCCTTTGTAGAAACCATAGATTAAGTGAAAATTAGTGTAAAATCTAAAAGGCATAGCTAAACTTATTATAAATGCACCTAAAATTCACTAACCAAAATGGTGTTTTATACGTACTTATTATTGTTGTATTTTGCTAATTATATAATAAAGTTTTCAAGTGTTTTCCTCTGGATATGTTTTTCTGGCAGCTAGTGATGTTCAGTTATTTACATTTTTTCAGGTCCAACCAACATAATTGAAGATGGGTTTTTTGATGCTGGTCCTATGAAACCTAATTCTGAATTTAAGTCCTTGGAATTTTTTTGCTCACTGAAACTTAGAGACCGAAAACCCATCATTGTGGTCAATGCTAAGATCTCGTAAGTTGTTTTGGAAATGCTTTAACACATCATTAAGTATTTGTGATTGTTGCACTGTAGTTTATCAAATCAGCCAAAACATAATTTTTCCATTTACTCACTTCAATGTTTTAAGATTTTCTTCCTTTGAATAGTTTTGATAATATTTAGAGTTTTTAGAAACTGTTTGACCTTTTGAGGTCTCAGAGGAAGTGAATTATGAATGGAAGTCATTTGATGTTTATCAAGATTATTATTACAATAGGTATAATAGATTATATGTTGTGTGTGTGTGTGTGTGTGTGTGTGTGTGTGTGTGTGTGTGTGTGTGAGTGAATAGTTTGCACACAGTTGTATGGTTTCAAGTATTCTTAATAATATTATTCTTTGTTGATATATACTACTTAAAAAGACTGAGAAGAATTTTTATTATATTTTGAAAAATACTTTCCTCAAGGAGACATTTGTATTTTTACATTCTCATCACTCTTTCCTCATACCATCTTTAGCAACAATTGCAATTGCAATATAAATTTCTTTTTATCTTAGATATCTCTGATTTTTGAAACTGGCTTAGTTGTGTTGATACTCTTAAAGATGATTTAAACTGGATTGATGACTGATTTATTTATTTTTGTTGCAAACAATATTTTTTCTAACTTGGAGATCCTAAAAAAATAAACAACTGAACATCTTTCTATTAAAGGCCACCACCAAAAGTGGAAGAATATGAACCGAAACAAGGAGATTCTAGAGCAAGTTCAAGAAATGCAAAGAATAAAATGTAAGTAAACATTTAGTATTAGTAAAATCTTTTTTAAAAATTTGGATTTCCCCCTGGTTTTAGTTATTTAATGAGCTCCAGGTTTATACTTAAGTAATGATTACTATTTATCTGAACCATACAGATAGCCATTATCATTTGTCCTGGCAGTAAATGCAGAAATTGGAAAATGAAATTTGTTGGATTGAAAAAAAACCCAAAAATCTAGCAAAACCCTGTAAGCAAGTATATCTAACTTATTTTACAAAATCTCTGAAAATTATTTTGCATATGAATTTACCTAGGAGTATTTCTTCTTTATTTTCACCTCTGGCCATTTAATTATAATAAATGTTTCATCAGTTTGAAGGTTATAGGCTTTAAATCAATTATATAATTTAATATTTCATTTGCAGAGTCTCTAAGAGAAGAAAGTGATATAGGTCTCATGAAAATTTTTGTGAGAAAGGGAAAAAAATTGATATTTAAAGTATAACATCTTTCTAAGATGTATTATTGACAGTTTTCAATTTATTAATTATTTGCAGATTTTACAAGTATGTGTTCAGGTACTGATTTGACAAAGTTGTTGCTATAATTGCTATGAAAACAATCCTTTTGACTCTGCTGTAAATTAGATGGTGATTACTGAAAGTCTAAAAGATTAATTTATTACTGATTCTTTGGGATTAATCATAATGTTTTTAAAATTATTTTTTCTTGAAATATCAACAATCATTTATACTTTCATTGTTTATTCAGTATTGATTTCCTACTTGTATGCTTTTTTCAGAATTCCATTTTTGATTACAAAATGTCTTTCATTATTGCACTTTGTATTTTCTGAACTTTTATAGAATATCTTCCAACTCAACAGTTACATCCAGTTTCACTATTATTAGTACTCTTACATTTTTTCTAAAAACTTAATATCTTCTGAAATAAAAGGAAAAGTATTAAATTTCTATCATCAAAATATTTTAATTGAATGTTCAAATTTATTTATTATTATTTTTCTTTGTAGATGTACTTATTGGTTGTACATCCTTTGTCTCAAAAACATTGTGGCTTGTTCGGGTGCATTTTGGCATACATCACTTTTTCAGCCGTATGGTTCTCTTTGGTCTTCATCTATAAAGATCTTAGTTTAATTTGCAGCTGATGTCGTGCTTTGAAACTATGATAATAAATTGTTTTAGTTCAACTTTCAGGTCTTTAAATGTTTTATATAGTGTTTTTTTCCACAGTCTACACTAACTTTTAAAAACTTCCATCATTGATAGTTGCATGTGTAACAAACTTAATAGTGATGCACACAATTCAAATAAGGATATCAAGATCTTTGGAGGTGGCCTTGAACCATTTAGATATCTTTGATTTGATGATAGCACTTCTGATTTTCTCTGATAGCTCTCTTGACTTCAAACAAGAAATGCCATTTTTTTTGTTTGTTTAAAGAAATCATTTAAGTCATCATTCATTGGCTGATTAGTTATATAGACAATTCATCACTACTGAGTCAGAGGCATTTTTGAAATGTGTCAAAATATTAGTGTCATGACCATCATTAAAAAAACCCCAAAAAAAACAGTTACATGCATAGTCTTCATAGTTTTTTCTTCCTATTTTTCCATCATTTGCTGTTATGTATCAAACATGAATCTATATGCTAAAACTATTTCACTTGATTCATTTTTTCCAAGAGATATTCTACAGGATGTACTAAAATCTAAGGGTTGCTAATAACTTGATATGAAGTGTGGTATTTTTAAACAAAAGTCGTATATCATTTTTAGAAACCGCGGTCGTGGGCAAAAGGATCGTCTTGAAAAAACAAGAGGTGAAGAAGAGGAAATCCATAACCAGGTTCAATCAGAACAAATTGATGGAGAAGATGGAGAAAGTGAGAAAGAAGAGAAAGCTTTTTCACCACCTGAAGATGCAAGTCTTTGTGAATATATCAAAGAAGTCCGACAACTTGTACAAGATCTTCAAACTGTCAAAGATCAAGTTTCAGCTATAGCTCTGTGAGTTGATGGATTTATTATTGATTGATCTTTATTTAATAGATTTATATTTAAGAGCACATTTTTTTCAATGTAGATATTTGTTGTGCTGAGTTGGCTTTAGCATAGAACATCCTAGGAAAGACTGTATTCTCTTGACAGGCTTTTTGCATCAAAGTTTTTTTAGCACAAAGTAAATAATTCAAAGTTGATCATTTAATATTATTATATTATATACATATGCTGTTGCAAACAAAACACCAGTTGTGTGGCCAATAATGTAAGGTTTGAATTAGATGACAATATGATTTGTGAACAAGAAGAGAATATCTATGAAATTCATGCATAAAGACAGTGTACAAGATCTCAATAATGAATCATTACTCAATTGATGTTAATTTGAACTAGTTCATATGAGTGATTTTTTAGAGTGGTAACCTGTACCAATAACCAAAGGAATCTTGCGGGGATCTTTTTACTCTGTATCCCTTCAATTGATTGACAATCTCAGCCACCACTTTTATTGAGATAGCACTCCATTATTTTTTTTTTATTGTTTTTCTAACTTTACATTGTGGATACATATTTCATTTCTTAGAAGTGTTTAATAAATAATAACATGTTCACATGCTGAAAGTACAAGTGAAAATTTCACTTCTGTTTATTTCCTGTATTTTTAATATTTCGTGTGTTATCACTATATATCAGTAAAAGGAATGAAAGTTTTAATCCATTTGTTTAATAATTCTTATCTCTTATAAAATGTATTACATGAACAGTTATAGTGTGCCTGTGTAATCATATAAGAGTAGCAGGTTCTGTGGAAATTTTGCCGAATGAAAAAAAGTCAAGGGGTATTATTTAAGTAAGGAAGGATGTTTTACAATTTCATTACATATAAATCCTATTTTTGCCTTAGGAATAAATAATACAAAAATATACAATAAAAATCTATATAATTCTTAATAAATGTATCATTAGGGAATAACCAAAAGTCAAAGGGAGCAAGGTCTGGACTATAGAGAGGGTCAGGAACTGTCTTGATGCCTATCTTGGTCAAATAGTCTGTGACAAGGATGGAGTTATGGACTGGTGCATTGTCCTGGTGGAAATGCCACTGATCCGATTTAAAGAATGCTGGCCTCTTCCGACATAATCTCTTCTTAAACTCCCTTAAAACCTCAACATAGTATTCCTTGTTGACTGTCTGTTCAGTGGGAACCCAGTGCATGTAGACCATGCAGGGCTGTCAAAAAAAGGGATCATCAAAAGTTTGTGGGTGGATTTGCTCTGTCTGGGCTTCTTGGGTCAGGGAGAGCCAGCATGCTTCCACTGGGAACTCTGTCTCTTGGTCTCTGGGTCATAGCAGTAGATCCAGCTTTCATCGCAGGTCACCAGAGCATCAAGAACTGCAGGATCGGAATTGATCAGCTTCATCTCCCTGCTGTCATGACAACGTCTTTCTTTCTGATCTTCTCTGTGCACCCTTGAGACAAACTTTGTGCAAATCTTCCGCATTTTCAGTTCCTTGCGAATAATTGTGTGTACAGTTCCCACACTGACATCAAACTGTGCACTTATTGTTTCTATAGACACACGACGATCCTTATCCATGAAATTCTTTATTTAGCCAATCAACTCTGGTGTATTGACTTCCTTACTCCTCCCACACAGCTGGTGGATTTAAAAAATGCAATCTGGACATCAGAAGAATGATATGCAATAAAATTCTGTTTTAAACTTGGAAAAAATGCCATGCGATGAAAGCTGGATCTACTGCTATGACCCAGAGACCTAGAGACAGAGTTCCTAGTGGAAGCATGCTGGCTCTCCCAGTCCCAAGAAGCTCAGACAGAGCAAATCCATCCACAAACTTTTGATGATCCCTTTTTTTGACAGCACTGGCGTGATCTACATGCACTGGGTTCCCACTGGACAGACAGTCAACAAGGAATACTATGTTGAGGTTTTAAGGGAGTTCTGGAAGAGATTCCATCGGAAGAGGCCAGCACTCTTGAAATCGGATCAGTGGCATTTCCACCAGGATAATGCACCAGTCCACAACTCCATCCTTGTCACAGACTATTTGACCAAGATGGGCATCAAGACAGTTCCTCGGCCTCCCTATAGTCCAAACTTTGTTCCCTGTGACTTTTGGTTATTCTCTAAGCTTAGAGGCTGTTGTTATGAGCCAATTGAGGAGATGAAAGAGGCTGTGACGAAGGTCATTGACACACTCACACAAGAGGACTTCCATGGGGCCTTCCAGAAGTTGTTGGAACGGTACAACAAGTGCATTGCCACCGGAGAAGATTACTTTGAAGGGGACTAGAGTTTCATGTGTATACTATCAATAAAAGTGCCCATACGAAAAAATCTGGAAACTTAATGATCCTCGTATGTGTGTGCAGGTGTATACATGTGTATGGTTGTGGATTGATGATGGGCATGCATATGTGTATGTGTGTGTCTATATAGGAACCAAGACATTTGTGTGGGATCACTAATTCTTTCCTGCTTGTATAAAATGTATAAAAATGGTTCAACGGCTTAAAAAATGTTATTATCACACCTTAAAGCATCTCTTGGAGACTCATTGTCTGGTTTTTTTATGCCCAGGCTGGGTAGCTAAAAATCCAGAAATAGGAATTCATCCCCTCTGGACATATGAGAATGAGTCTACTACAAGAGCAGTTAGAAGAGACACTTCAGGAAAAAAGAGACATAAACAAATTAGAAGGAAGAAGTCAGTCTGCTACTGAGATGCAGAGTGTCAACAAAGGAGCAAAGGCCAGAGATACAGAGAGTTGAAGATCTAGCAGTTTTTACTCAAGGAAACTACATAGCTAAAAGTGAGGATGTTACAAGCCATCGATTTGTATCACTAAAACTTCTTCCTCTAAACCATTATTCAACTTCTTGTTTTCACTTTGCTCTTTCATGGTGGGACTATTTGGGACTCGTGCATTTCAACTCAACTTGCTGGGAGCCAGCAAACACAATGTAGAGTGAGATTCTGATTCTGATTCTGATTTTGCACAATAATTATTAATATAAATTTTCTAGTTTTTTAAAATGTAAAAATTGACTCTAAAACATTTTAATGTGAATTTGTTTATAAAAGAACTTAAATATACTTAAGAAAATGAAAGGTTTTACAACAATGCTATTTTCTCCTTAAATTATGAATCTGCATTGTAGTGATATACTTTATATTTTTTGTTTCAGTTTTGTATCTAATAAAATGGGAGGAGCAGTTGAAGCAAGTCAAATGAACAACTTCAGTTGGGAATTACCCTTAAGTCAATTACAGTATGAACTTAGTTCAAATGTTGTTACCATTGGCAACATTAAAACAGGAATCCATTGCCACAGAGCTTTGCTGTTTAAAGTGAGTTTGTCGATTGTATTTTTCTCTAACATTCAAAGATTTTATAAAATTTCAATGTAGAAAATCTAAAAAGTTATAGTTCAAAATTAACTAATAATGCCATTTTATTTATAAAAAAATCTGTAACCGAGTAACATGAAAATTTGAAGCAACCTTTATTTTTTATTAGAACCCTCAACTATGCATAAAATAGTAGAACAGACTTGATTGTCTATCAGAATTCAAAACTAGGAATTGGAGTCCATAAAGCAGTCAGATATTGTTTTCAACCATATTCTGGAAACTCCTGCAAAATTATATCAGCTCTTTCGTCTAGATAACATTGTGGCATGGAGAAGTGGGAGCCTTGCTCTGGACAATTGATGCCTCTACCAGTCTTTATTTTTGACCAAAACTAATGCAGCATAATTTTTTTAGGTGTGGTCATTGCCCCTAAAAAGTAGTGGTGGTCATAAATTATGTGATCTAATTATTTCTATTGAGCACAAAAAATATATTTGGGTATATCTTTGTTGTTATATTGAATATTCTTGAAATCTTAGTGTTTTCTTTAATCTGTTAAACATTTTGAATTTTCTTTAGGTTCTTGCTGACCGAGCTCTTGTTCGCTGTTCCTTGGTCAGAGGAGAATACAACAAAGCCTGGAATGTTGTGCTGCTTGGAGATGAGAACAACTCAAATACGCAAAGTGAATCACATGTTGGACATATTCTGATCAAGGTCAGTTATATCAGATTGAAGTTGATGAAATGACTTGATTTATCTTTCTAATATTTACAAGATATGCCACTGATTAAATCTGGAATTCATTTCATTCAATTCTTTAAATGGATGTTAGAAATGACTATAAGGGATAAAAAAAATGAGATATAAAATCCACACATAATTAGATGGTTTGTTTAGATTTATTTTTGTGCCAGCATATGTCATAAAATGTTTACCAGTTTAGTAATACTTTCTTTCTTACAAGGCTGTGGTGAAGTGTTTAAATTTACATCTCTATAGAAAGTTATTCTACTTCATATTACTGATATTACTAATCAGCAAGCATTCAGTAATCCAGATAATAAATACATTTTAGATGCAGATTCATTGCAGTTAATCTCATAAAAATATATTTATTTCAATATAAGCTCAAGCTTATGTTTAATAAGAGTTAACTTCCTTTACTAAACAGTTAAATTAACTTTGTTTTTCAGGAAGAAATTGTGCATTTTCCTCCAAAAGCTTATATTGTGGATCTGATCCACGAACCAGGTCGATTGATGAAGGCTGACTCTCCAGAAGCCATGGCCTATTGTCGTCTCTGAAACTTCCATTAATATTGTGTTTGGTTTTTCACAATGGCTCAAATTAACTGGCTCAAATTTTTCTTAAATTCTTTAATGATGAAAAATATAACACTTTAATTATAATAAATCTATAAATTATTCAAATAATTTTTCTATTTTCTTTTCTCATTATGACAAATCTTTATTCTTATGATCTGGTTTAGTGAATTGTTTTTACAGAATTATTTTTTTAGTTGTTGGTTGTCAAAAAGGAGATGAAGTCTTGGTTATTACTTTTTCCAAAATGTATAGTATTTAATAAGATTTGTGTTGAACTATCTCTTGCTATAAGAGACAACTTCCTGTCTGAAATATATAGCAATTTGATGTTACCTCCTGGGAAAAATAAATCTTCCAATTACAATAAAATGCTTAATCCGTGTTGGTCATTTTAATTATAAGTTTTGCCTGCTGGAAATATCCATCCTGTGATTGTCTATAGATGCTGAAAATTGGATATTAACTTGGGTCATTGTAAACTTACAAATGGGTCAAAATTTATGCTCTGAATTGCAGTTTAATGTCAAACCTTTTAACAATTTGAATATAGGTTATCTTTATCATAGACGTTGCCTTCTCCACCAAGCTAGCCAATTTTGTTTATTTTTTCTTTGTAAATATTGTTTAGATAACTGAACTTGATCTATAAGATTATGTTAGGGCAACATTTTGGCTGATACATCCTTCAGCTCTCATCAAGGATATAGTCTGTGAAAAAGAAAATTGGGCCAACAACATCGAGTACATAAAGAAGAAGTTCAGTTGTGTGAACGATATGTGGAATGTTTCTGACTTTTATCAATATATATCTCCTTTTTTTCACAAATTTTGTACGGTTAATTCTTTGGTCTTCATTAGGTGATGGCTTAAGTCTTTCTAGAATATAAATCTCTGATTTAGGATTGTAAGGTAGGGGAAGTAACTCTTATATATATTGTTTTTGAGTTGCTTCCCTTGCTCATACTTTTCATTTTATTAATTGTATTTAGGATTATTTTTACCCAAATGAATTTGTTGTTATCATTATGAACAGACAACATTGATTAATTATTTTGAAACTGATATAAACAAATTGTATTATTCAACAATTTAGTGAAATAAACTGTGTAATGCAAAAAGTTTCGACCAGCGTCAAAATAGACCAGGAGCTTTCACAATTGAATTATAGAAGCTATATCATAATAGACAAACTCTCAAGCCATGAGAATTGTAGGAGGTTAGTTTTATTCAGAAATAAATCCATAAAGAAATTAGTTAAACAAATAGAATACAAAAGAGAAAATTTCTCTTAAAAATTATAAGAGATATAGACAATACAGTGAGAAATGTAAAGAAATTCTTGCTGTTAAGAATGCATTTTGTGTGCTTGAATTAATTGAACAAATAAGAGAGCCTCATTTTTAGGTAACAGAAAATGCATTGCTGAGAATAACTTATGGTTTCAACACTGAACAATAATATCTCTAGCTCCATACTTTTTGTTGTTTGGAATGAATCAGAATGGCTCCTAGGTGCCAAAAAATCATTTTATTAGACAATATAAAAGTTTTAGGAGATCATGATAATCCAAAAAATAATAGGAGAATGTTTATGTTTGGTTTGGTTTATTTGTTTAATAGCGTATCAATCTTTGTGGGTTATTTAATTCCAAAGCTATTCTTAAAGAAGAAAAGCAGGGATACTATTTATCCCATAGCTGGAGGGAATAAGGGGGTTCATACCTTTCCCAAAGCTATTTGTTCAAAAGTAAATGTGATAGCACAACTCGTGTTTGAACTTGCTAACTTTGAGGCTGCAGTCAAGCACTTTAGCCATTATGCACTTGGGACTTTCCACCCCGCTATATTTGTGCTAGTTACCTATGCAGTTCACAGAAATCGACAAGAAGGGTAAATCAGGAGTTACAAACTCCACACTAGACTGGAGAAAAAAAAAAGTTGTTTACATCTGTCATATGAACAATGGCTACTAGGAAATCATAACAGTTAACTTGTTTAGGACATTTATCAACTTAGAAGTTATGGCTGTGTTTATTGCTATAATAAAAGGTGGGACAGATAAATTTATGGTCTGGTATTTGAGAGAGACACACACTCACACACACATACTCACTGAATAACAACATCCTCAAAGATTAGTCAATTTTAAAATATTTTTAATTGGAGTTTGTGTAAAAGAATCTACATATTATTTTTATGAATGTTGATGAAAAAAATAATATAATGTCTAATCACTTCTCATGTAACTAATTTGGTTTGAGACATTTTAGAACAGGTTAAGAATTTTTATTTATCCATGTTGTATCAACTGACTAAAGAAAAGATCTTGGCCATGAAACAAATATTAGTCTTTTGTATATAACAATCTGAATTATTGGCTTGAATAAATCTAAAAATATATCTTAGTGTTTGTGGCTAATATTCTAGTTGTGAAAGTAAGCAACATGGTAACTGATTGGTGACCATTTTGGAAAATAAATTAATTCAAGAAAGTCTAAAGCTTGTTAAAAAACAAGAAAAGGTTTATAAAATTGAATCTTTCAGTTTTAGTTTCCTGTTGATACAGACCAATGTTTATTGTCAGTTGTCATATTGGAACCACGTTTAGGAGCCAAGATAAATAGTACAAAAAGTGAAGCTTTATAAGTAAGACATAAAGCATTTAAAGTGGATAGTTATAATCATTGGCCATCAAATTTGATTAAAGGAAATGTTCAGACTATCTGTACCAATTTGTCTAAGTTATACTCTTACTGACTGACACGTGATGAAAATGAATCTTTCTGATTTGATACATTAGAATCTGTTTTAGCTTTTAGAAAAAGACCAAAACACATTTGAAATTGTTATGGTGATATACCCCATGACGTCACTGCATGGAACCTCCCTGACACTGTAAATAGTGACTGACTCAATAAATGAGTCAAGTGAGTCTAGACAGTTACTGGTAACCGTTACTGTCTGCATTTTTGTTAATATATACTGCTGTAAACTTTACATCTCTTTGTGTTATTTATTTCTGGCCCTTCAACACCACAACAGAAATAAAGACTGATTACTTTTGGAGTTTTCACTTTCATTTAAAAACAAAATGTAAAAAAAATAATCTTCGATAGTATGTGTAGTGGAATTCTTCAGTATAGAAGGAAAACAATCTAATCTGGACAATCAATTCATTGCAAAAGCAACAAAATATTTCAATCAATTTTTTTACTGACTAAGCATAAAGAATGAACGTACAACTCTTAACAATAAACTGTCTAATGTGACAGCTGCTTTGCAGATTAGGTTAAGAAAACAACTTGTTGCAATCATTCAAATCTAACCCTATAACTTTTTTTTTATCTTCCCTGACAACTTATTAAAATAAAAGAAATATTAATTCAAAATTAATAATTAACAATGCTTCATCAACAAAACTCAAAATTTTATTACTTATGTATATAAATAAAGATGATGGTGTATTGGTTGCCCAGGGTTCATAAAAGTACCTATATGGTTTAATTTGAATAACTTCAGCCAGTGGTTTTATGAAACCTTAGTGCCTAGGTAATTATTATATTAAGATAAGCTCATAGTTATATGGAATGATTATTGATTGCTGAAAGTTGTTATAAAAAACAACTGAAATTAAGATGAAAGAAACAATAGTCAAAAATTAATAGTAAGCTACTTGTTATTAAAATTAACTCACAATGTTTATAAACAGCGTGATATGATGATGATGATGACAATAGTAAAAGTTTAAAAATCAAGTTAAATCTCTAGCTTTTTTAAAGAAAAGATCTCAAAATTAGAATTGTCTATACTTTTAAAACTACTCATTATTGGAACAATTGTGCTCTTTATATTGTTCTTACAACATTTTATCTAAGCTATTCAGTGACCTTTTTGTGTTGTACTATCTATATAGAAAAAGTTTTTTTTTCAGGTAACAGAAAATACATTACTGAAAATAGAATAACTTATGGTTTCACCACTGTGAACATCTTAGCATCCCTAACATTTATAATAGTTTTTGTTGTCTGTTAAATTAATGCCTAAATTAGATGGAAATAACGTATTTATTTGCCTCTTCAAAATTTCCCTGGTTAAGGAAATTAAAAAAAAAAATACACATTTTTCAGAACATTGTTGGTAGATTCAGTGCTGAGTAGTTGAGAAAGAATTTTCTTGAAATTATTAAACATTTTTGTATATCTTTAGTATGAATATATTTAAAAATTTGATTTTTATACTGTTTTATTCAAATCTTATGAAAATGTGTAAATTTTGCTCATTTTAATATAGCAAATAGATTAATTTCTAAATTCCATTATCAATGGCATAAAAGTAAAGTTGGATGGGAATAATGGACATTTGCTATACAAAATTTCTGTGAATGCCAAAGTAAGTTTAGTAGATATATTTGAACCTGTTAGACACAGAGGAAGATTTTTTTTCTATCTACCTTGACTGGACACCAATATAAGCTGAGCTGACTTATTTTCAGGTTTTTTCCTCTTGCTTCACTGTTCTTATTTTACTGACTGAATGCAGCCTAGTGTCTTCACTGAGGCAGCTGATCTACTGCCTTTTCCCTTAGGTTGGTTGGCATAACAATAATTTGGAAGCCTCTTACTCATGTCTTCCTCTAATCTTTGCTGATACTTTTAGGAGGCCTCTGTATCTCTTCATTGGTCATATGATACCTACAAGAAAGGATTATCTCCATTTGTAATATTGATGTGCATATTCTGTCAAAGTTTCTGTAGAGACAATGAATAATTATCTCCCTTAGAGAATTGGCATGTCTGTTAGGGGCTTTGTAGTGTGTCATATGATCGTCGCAGAAACCCATTCCCAAGTTATTTTTCTCTTTTATTTGAACTGTAGAAATGTTATACCTATCCCTGTTATGAAATCGTAAAACCACATAGCTATATTATATTACTCATACTTGTCAAGTAAGCCTTTTCCCACTTTGTACCTTTCCCTCATTCTGCTTGTTTATGGAACAATATGTGTATAATTCTACCATGGGAAATGTTTGTGTATTCTTTCTTTGTATTTCTATCTGTATGTATATTGTAATTATAAGATATTAAATGTTCTTGTATGTATAATTAAGTTTTTGTTTTTCTTTTTGTTGTGTTCAGTGGCTAATATTGGTCCTTCAAGAGTGGGGACTCAACTTCCCTACCACTGAGCATTCCAATTCCATTGCTTGGCAAATGGTTCATTTGGTGCTTTCATACAGCAGTTTTGAGGAATAATCAACAGGAAAGATTTTTAACTTAAGATAAATTATCATTGGGAAAATGTGGTTCTCTTACAATGAAGAATAATCAATGAGAAGCCATGTGTAACCAATTGTACAAAATTTACATTTTTAACTATCAAAGGAAAAAAAACCATATTGGCTTACTAAATTAATTGATAACATTTCATTAAACATGACTAATTAGATTTATAAGTAATTTTTTCAAGCTGAAAATATAAAATTATTACACAGAATTATTTTTTAGGAACAACACTCTGGGCAAAAAAAACAAGTTTACATTGATAAATCTCTTTAGTGTCACTCATTTAAATTAAGGAAATATATTTCTCTATAAAACCATGTTAAGTTTTTCTCAGAACAATATTAACTTTGTAAGATAATATAGAAATGTAATTAATAAATTTTTGTTTTGTTAGAGGGGTTTTTAATTGAGAACAAAGATTGTAAAATAAACAGTGTATTGAAAAAAATATTTACAATCCAAGTCATGAGTTCTTACTTGCATAAATGGATACTTTAACTAATTATCAATAATTGCTCATGATTAATATTCTCAATAGTTCTTACATTGTAGAGATTGATTTTAACAGCATGTCAATCTCTCTAGGGTTATTTTCTGCCTAAAGGTTAGGGGGATTGTGTTCATTATGTGATATAATTGTGGAGGGATTTTTTTTTATATTATCATTTTTCGTTTTGTATATCTTATCTTTCTGTTTAGTTAGGCTGAGAACCTTTCACTTAGGGCATGGGTTATTTATGTGCACACATTGAGCGCATGTGTTCATGCGCGTGAGCGGCGGATGTGACAATCAGAGATGTCACAATAAAAACCCCAGATAGAAATGGACTGGGGACGTGAATGACGTCATGCCCGGAAGCGCTGAGGATTTTGGGATTTGAAAAAAAAAAGGAGTTAGTTGAGATTCGAGTCTAGATTTCGGAGGCCAGACCAGTAGTTTGCGGCAGGGGTGCTGCACGTGGTGGGGTTCAGATGGAAAAGTCAGCATAGAAAGAAATTGTGTCTCTCTCTCCTCATGTCGAAAAACCTTAAACTCAGAAAGGTAATAAAAAGTTTCGTACCTGAACCAATTTCGTGTTTTTCGGATTCCTGTATGTTTATGAACATTTGTGAAAGTTTTCCGTATTTGTATGAATATGTCTATTTCACATATTCAACTCTTGGTCGAATCGTGGACTCATTTAATGTTACATAAGATTATTTAGTGCCGGAGGCCAAGGCATGCCGTTTATGGCATGATTTCGAATCTGTGTCCACGAGATCAAGGAAACGGCCAAGAAACTTTGGAATCAATTTTGAACGGCCAGTCCAGGCGATGAAAGGAGAGAGAGAAAACGCAAAAGAATCAACAGGAAAAAAAGAAAAAAACTCAACTCCGAAAACAAGAAAGAAAAAAAAATGCGGCACTCCAAGAGCGAGAAAAAGAAGAAAGAGAACCTTCGACATAAGGCCCTAGAAGAAAAGAAGAAATCATGAAAAGAAAAAAAAAAAGGAAAAAGATTTTTTTGCTCATTCGAATAAGTTTTCTCTGTCTGTCATAGTTGAAAAAAAAAGTACAATGATTATAATAATGGAAAAAATTTAGTATTAACACAAGTGGGTAGTAAAATGAGTCTTGATTGCTTATATACTAAAAGATAAAATTGGAAATAATTTAGAATAACGACAATTACTGCTATGTGTAATTTTGTATCGTAGTGAGGTGGAGAGAAAGAAAGAGAGTGAGAGGGAAACATGCAGGCAGGTTGCTGTGAAGGGAAAGGATAGAAAGATGGCCCTGGGACAGATATACTGAGTGGGACATGATTGACGTTTATAGTAAACAAAATTTTTATGAATGAAATTTTGTAGTGACTTGTGGATGTTATCCCAGCGAATAGTAATGGGAGATTAAGATTTCAATCCAAGATCTGGAAGTTCGAACATTGGTGGTTTGTCTGACGAATACGCATATACTTTTGCATGTCTGTAGTTAGGGCTTTGGGATGGTCCGATGTTTGGAAACGTTGTGGAGTTTGGAAGTTTTATGGAATCGATTTTGGGTACTGGTAGAAGGCATACTAGGTTTTGTGGGGTTTGTTGATTACCGAATACATTCGGGGGCACGAATGTTACCTCGGGCCCCCTCTGGCCCGTATCAACCGGAATAGTCTCGAATAATCTCGCCACTGGGGCAGAGCAACTAAGAGACAGATATTTTTTTTGTGTGTGACAAGGCAGACGGATATTTCGTGAGTTCCCTCCTGGAGTGGGGCTTTGTGGTTTTTGTTGAGGAGGATATTCGGAAATAAGGGGTTGGGAGATTAGATAATTAAGTATATGTGCGAAATTTTGACAGTCTCATTGTATGTGCGGAAAATTCATGGACTCGGTTTTTGAATTGTTCTTGAGATGAGAAATGTTGTTGGCTGAATGAATAGAAGTTTGGGTCGTTTAGGAAAGAACACCTGGGATATTTTAAAGCAAAAAAGAAAGAAGAAAAGAAAGAAGGGTACTCGTAAGCTATTGAAAAGATGAGAGATAGACCGTTTGACGATGGTCAAAAGTTGAAGAAAAAGGGGAAACATTTATATTGGTTTGATTATGAGCTATGCTTAGTTGTAAAGGACGCTTAATGGAAAATTTACAGGGGTACGGAAAATGACAGCGTGCGTTATTAAAAAATATATATTAATTAATGACAGAGATTACTAGAGAAGGAGATATAAAGTTAGAAGTAATGAGTACAGATGTTGGAGGAAAGCAAAAGAGTAAAAGACAGATAATGAGCAATTGACCTGGTAGAAGAAAGAAAAAAACAAATCAAAGACTGAAAAAAAAAAAAAAAATACATGCCGAACCAGTGACTGTTGAAAAAAAAAATGGAGAAAAAAAGAGAAAAGAAGAACCAGAAAATGTGTTTGAAAAAAAATGAAAAACGATACGAACACTTTTTTTTGTTTTCACTGACTATTGGGTTTCAGGACTGTTACATGTTTTATTGTCTTGTTATTATATATTTTATTACTGTAATTTTGTTAATCAATTCGACATGAGGAAGAGAGGTATATTAGTTTAAGAAAATAATTTGTTATCTTCTATAACAAATGATTTTATTTTGTAGGGAGGAAAGGTATGTAATATAATTGCGGAGGGATTTTTTTTATATTATCATTTTTCGTTTTGTATATCTTATCTTTCTGTTTAGTTAGGCTGAGAACCTCTCGCTTAGTGCATGGGTTAGTTAGCTGCACACATTGAGCGCAGGTGTTCACGCGGGGCAGATGTGACAATCAGAGATGTCACAATAAACACCCCAGATAGGAAATGAGACTAGGGACGTGAGTGACGTCATGCCCGGAAGTGCTGAGGATTTTGGGATTTGAAAAAAAAAGGAGTTAGTTGAGATTCGAGTCTAGAGGAAGGTAGTCGATTTTCGGAGCTCACCGAGGCCAGACCAGTTGTTTGCGGCGGGAGTGCCACACGTGGTGGCGTTCAGATGGAAAAGTCAGCATAGAAAGAAATTGTGTCTCTCTCTCCTCATGTCGAAAAACCTTAAACTCAAAAAAGTAATAAAAAGTTTCGTACCTGAACTAATTTCGTGTTTTTCGGATTCCTATATGTTTATGAACATTTGTGAACGTTTTCTGTATCGGTATGAATATGTACATTTCACGTCTTCATATCTTGGTCGATCTCGTGGACCCATTTAATGTTACAATTATATGTTCATATTTACATTTCTTTTGGGTAATTGTTTCTTAAGAGGGTTTTTCTTTTGCTCACACTCCTGTCAGATACAAATACTTTTTATACAGAACTATTTGATCCATAGATGGGACCCTAACAAGTACTACTTCACTGGGTCAAAGTGGATCTTGGAGTAATGGCAATGAAAGGGTACTCCACACACCTTCGATCTCCAGAACTTGAGCCTCTCCAGTTGAATTTAATCAAAATAAAACACCAACAAATCAAAAGATAAAATCAAATTCAAAACAGTGAAATTGGTAAAGGTTAATAGTTACAGATATTGTCAATCTAAAATTACTTGTCTGCATGTGTAACTCTGAAGACAATAGATAAAAATATTGTCAGTGTTCCAGTCATGGGGGTAGGAATTCCTTTATCATCTGCAACTTGTAATAGCTTCTGGCTGTATCCTTTTTGAAAGTTGTTTGTAGACAAGATAGAACTTGCACTCATTAAATCTCAGGATTATTTGCGTGCGTCTTTTTCAATAAGCAAAAGAAGAAAAAAGAACAAAGATAAAAGAATGTTGTTTTTCATGGTAGTTTAATCTAATGCTTTTCTTTTTTGATCTCTGGTTTTATTTTATTTATTTTTATTTCATTAAATAATTTGTCCCATTATTTCTAATGAAGTTGACAGAATAATTGGATAGTAAGGCAAGGAAATGATGAAAAGGAGATTGGGAGACTTTAGAAGTTTTAATTCAACAACAGACAGATATCATTTCAAATAGACATCATTAAATGTATATATTTATTTATTGCCTACAAAATACTGGGTATCTATGAAGTAGATAGTTTTAAAAAACTTTAAAGATAATGCTAGTCGTATTATACATTTTCTTAAGAAAACATTTGAAGATTGTTGATGAAAAAAGATGTTTTGTACAGCCATCTTTACAATACTCCAGCATTTCTGTATAGAAGTCACATCTATTTTTGTCTCAGCCACTTAGGGTTGATAGTTTAAAGATCAAGGAATCATTTTCAACATTTTCCACAAAATTTTTCCAAACAGTCTGAATTGGAATTTATAACTCCAGACCCGCTCTCCTTGTAGATTTCTACGGGCTGTGTAGGTAACAGACACAAACATGATTCAATTGTTTTTTAGATACTGGTTGTTTCCCAGGTCTTTTATGTCTAGATAAACATCCTGTCATTTTAAATTTCTTTCACCAAGCATGGATGAAATATCTATCTAGATGGTTATGATTTTCCAAAAATGTTATTGGTTGGCTTTGTTTATTTAACAGCATATCAACTTCTTTAATGCTGAAATTTGATTTATCTGTAAATGTTTGATTATAATCAGAACTATATTTTCTATGTTTCATTGCATTTTTTTTTTCAGTTGCACTTTTCTATAATCATTGGTTTGCACATAATTATAAGATATCAAGTACTTCTATATAATGCCATTAATTTGCGCAGAGTTTTTTGGTTTCAAGTATTCCTATCTAATACTAATAATTTTTACACAATTATATAGTTTCAAGTAAGTATTTCTAGTTTATAATAATCATTTGTTTGAACTCACTTATATGGTTTCAAGTATTACTTTTTAATGTTAATCATTTTCAAAACAGATTTATTTGATCCACCAATGGGAACTTAATAAATGCTACCACTCCAGATCAGAGTAGATATGGGAGTAATGGCAATGCAGAGGTGATTTTATACTTTCTAGAGTTCCAGAACTGGAGTTTCACCACTGAATGCAGTTTAGTGTTATACCCAGGACATTAATTTTGGGGGAGATGGAGCTTACTTCTCTGCAGTGTATTTTAAGCCCTGTCAAAAGGGCTTGAAAATGCTCTTGAATAACAGTTAAAGAGTTCATTTTATTTAATTCAATTAGATGAAATGCTTTCACAACATCATCAGTTTTGGCATACTAATTGACAGGATACCTGGGGCTGCTGAAAGCCTTAATACTAATCATTTAAATAATGATAAAATGATAAAAAATTAGGATAAAGGTTAAATAGTTTTTAAAAAGTAATTTTTTGAAAAAAGTTTTGCCTGAGGCCAAATCTTTTGTAACGAGCTATAACCATTAAGAACTACAGAGGCATAACTCTTACTGGTAAGGTTTATAATACCCTGCTTCTTAACTGTATTTGACCTGAAGTTGAGAAAATTCTTTGGAAAAATCAAAACGGTTTTTAAAGAAACCGATCCATAACTTCACAGATTCTGACTATACAGTGAATCATGCAAAAAATCTTGAAGCAACACTAGTGTTTGTAGATTTACAAAAGGCATTTAATTCCATGCACAAATTAAAAATGAAGCAAATACTTTTAGCATATGGTCTCCCCTAAGAAACTGTTACCACTATAATGATGCTCTTTAAAAACATGAAAGCAATGGTTCACTCAGTCGATGGTGACATTGGTTGGTTGGTATTGAATAGCATATCAACCCTGGTAGGTTATCTAATGCCAGATCTTATATATTAGTTTTTATATATAGTTAATAGCATGGATGCTTATCTGTGACAACTGGTTTCATGCCGTCTTTTAAGCAGGAAAAGAAATATTTTGGAGAGATCGAAAAAATTGAAACGCTATTGTCAAAAGAATTTTTACGTCTTTTTTTGTGTGTATAGATTATATCTGCGTATTGTTGTGTGTGGTCGTATATGTGATTGTTAGTGTGTCTCTGTGTGTATGTATGATGATACATGCATGTGGCAGATTTGATGTTGCCTTATGAATATATGTGTAGCGATGTGTAGCGAAAGTTGGCGTAAGTCGAGAGACGGTTAGGGATTTGGCCGAATAAATGTTTTTTTTTTAGATGTGGGTAGTGATGATTTTAGCTAAGGGACAAAAATGACACTTGATACCACCATGCTTAACACTCATCATTATAAGGTACGGATTAAGGGTAAAGTGGAGCAATCCAGGGAATGGAGTAGCGCCTTCCTCTACACCTCGGTGTAGTAGCTAATGAAAAGGGTGCCTTTGGTCACCTTCTATTACGGTCGCTAACTTACTTTTATATTTCGTCTATTATACTATTATACTTATATTTTAAATAAAAAATTAATTTTCTTCGTAATATAATGATAACTTTGTCCCTTTGCTAAAATCATTACTACACACAATTAAAAAAATATTCGGCCATGTAGGAACGGTTGCGGGCTGGAGCTTCATCGGTGAGCGGCAGGGTCGGCTTTAGCAGTCGGCAGGAATGGTTGCAATCTAAAGTGTCGTCGTCTCGTGTCCAAAAGAGTCCAAGTGAGAGGACCAGGGGTGATCCTCGGGAAACTTTCTGTGAGAGGAAATAGCTATTAAAAGAGCTGGTGATGACTTTTGTAATTTAGCTCTAATAACTGTTTAAGAGAGCTGCTGCGATTGGTTGGATCCTGGTATCGGCTGTGCTGAGTCTGCGGCTGTGATTGGTTCGATCCTGCGTCGGCTGGTAGGAGTGGCGCTGGTAAGGGGTGTGCTGCTATAAGTGGAATGAAGTTCGTCTCATGCCCTCATCTCCGGACGATATTTGTCTCTGCCTCCCACCAGAGAGGACTTGACACAAGGTCTTTTTAAAGTGGGGGTTTCGGGAGGAGCAGGTCGGACACAAGCCGAGGTTCAAGCTCTGCTGGACGTATGCTGGTCATCGGCTCACATAGTGCAATGTGAGTCAGATGAGCCCACTGCTGGACTTGGACTCACTCGATAACGTGAGCCTGACACGTATGTCTGCTCATAGCTTGAACTAGACCCGAGAATCTAGTGTCTATGTAATGCTTGTCAAGTGGCCCAGCCGAAGCCAGAAGCTATTCGGCCTCGAATCTGTCCTTGACATTGAAAAGCTATAGAGAAAGATACCTCCTCCGGGCTGAAAGGCCATATATTAATCTCTGCATCCCACCAGCAGGACTTGACACAAGGTCTTGTTTATAGTGGGGGTTTAGGGTGGGGAAGGTTGGATACAAGTCGAAGCTCAAGCCCTGCTCAAAGACCCGCTGCTGACTGAATTTTGTGGTTAGTGAATGCCTTTATATTAAAGAAAGGGGCAACGTATTGAATGGTTTACCGCGCGTGAGCGTTGCGAAAATTCTATGTTGTCATAGATAAGAAATCTTTATTTTAAATATGAGTAATAATGAAACATTTCATTATACTGACTGGAGGAGCTTACAAATGCCACTTGCGTTATTCTGCGTTTATAAGCCATCTTCGATCTGGTCTGCAGAATTATTTTAAAAAAAAAATAGTTTTCGTGTTGGTAGCAGAAACGTAGGTGTGACGTTATTGTTGATATCGGAGCTTTCGTTTCCGATAAGGGTGAAAAAATTCGTTAGCTGACGTCACAAATGAATCGGGTTTTTTCAACGGGGATTTTAGATTTGAATAGCCAGCAGGCTACGATATATCTAATACACAATTATGATTGCTAGAAACCATTTCTATTTAATTATAATTCTTTGCTTACACACAGTTATATGGTTTAAAGTAACTAATAATAATCCTTAGTAAACAATTATAACTTCAAGTAACTATTCTTAATAGAAATAATTTACAAACAGTTATATGGTCTCAGGTATTCTTATCCAATATGAATTAATTTTCAAACATTTATTTGATCCATAAAAATAACCCTAACAGGATCTAACACTTCGAATCAGAGTAAACCTGTAGTAATGGCAATGGAGTACTCCAAATACTCCGGAACTTGAGCCTCACCACTTGGTGCATTTTAGTGTCATATCCAGGACATCCCTTTTTTGAGGGGGGGGGTCATACACCTCTGTACGATATATAGTCAACGGAAACTGGTAAGATTGACAACAAAGACTTTCTAGGAAGATGGAAATTTCTGTCTTATTCATACATTAGTTTGTTTTACCTTAAAGGAAATCAAAGAAAGGAAGAAAGAAAAAAGATCTGTCAATCATTTTTCTTGAGGATTCAAACTCTGCGTTAGACTTCTGGCTCAGTTCCTTTTCCTTTAATTAGAATCTTCACTAACTCCCAAACTGTACTGACCTCGGGTTGAACTCTTATCAACTTGTCTGTACCGACTTGGCCGACGTATGAGAGAACTTTCTTGAACACTGAATTTATTATGATATTTCATTAAGTAGTTGTAACGACGACATTTCAAAAAGGGCGACAAATCTTTTTTTTTTTTTATTCATCATTCTTTTTATATCTATATTCATATCATATTTCTACTGTGGGGGTATTGAATAAAAATAAAAGAAGCAAAATAATAAAAACGAAGAATATATGAATTTACATTTTCCCCATCATGCAAAGCCACCGAATTTTTGGGTTCCAAATTTCCGTTCAAGGGTCATGCTTTCTCTTTGTCTTTTTTTTTTTTGCTCTTTCTTTTTATCGCCAACCTGATCGGTAAATGCCGCGAGGACTTCCTTATAAAGAATATAAAATAAAACTGATCCGTGAAAAGAAACAATATGAATTTGAGAATTGTTTTCATTTGGGGCACACACATGCAACACATAATATCAACGACATTACTACTTTTTCCCTCTCACCTATATCGGTAAATTCTGATTCCTATTTTATGTAAAGACATTTCATGGAAATTACATTGCCTTACTGTTGGTGCCCATAAAAAGGTATATACCCCTACTCCACGGATTTATATAAATAGGATAAAAAGAGATCGATATCTTTCAGACTTTAAAAAAATATTGGTATAACTAGAGGAAAAAACGTAAACGGTTAGCTGTACATGCATTAATAATTCCTTTAAATAGCCGTATGCGTGCAACAAACGATATTCTTAAGTTTCTGGGGGAAAAAAAGAGAAAATAAAAATTAGAAAATTAAAAAATATCTTTCATTTCTCAGAATTCATATTTCATTGTTGTGGTATAGGAAAAAAAAAAAAAAAAAAGAATGTAAATTTACATTTTCTCATTATGCAAGAGATTTCAGTCACCTGTTTCCTGGGTTCCAAATTTCCCGCCAAGAACAGACAAACAAACGTTTCCTAATCACTGATATGAATGGGAATTAATTTAAAAAAAAAAAAAAAAAAAGCATAAGATTGGTTTATTTCAGATCAGCCGTGTGATGGCGTTTTGTTTCTCGCTCGAGAAAGGACATTTTTCTCAGCGGCTCGTAAAACCCGGAGATATCAAAGTAGCACACGACCACCCCCAACTCAGTGATACATGGACTTGGCCAAGAGCTTGTATGTAAATTACGCAAACCCTTTCAACAAAAGAAGAGAACAATAAATAGCACGAGATTTTCTTTCAAGAAATATAAAATAAAACCGGTATGTGAAAAGAAACGATATTTGTCAGCTTCTGTATTTTGTGAATTGTTTTCATTTTACTCATACGTGGAATACGCACGCAACCCAAACACACCAAATCTATAACAGTAAAAGGAATTTTATCTTAAAAGAGAAAGCTATTAATTTTAGGCATCAGTGACACTCTTAAAATTCGTTTGGTGCCATAACTAATTAAACCAGCTTTCTTTTTAAATAGCTACTTATCAAAAAATAGAATCCACTTCCAAAACTTTTTCTATTAAAATTGATAAAGGTTAATACGTTTAAATATGGCCATTAAGATAATTATGTTTAATTTAAATGCCTAGAAAAATTATTTATACAATTTCGTTTTATAGCTACATTAGATTAATTTACGTTGTGGCACAGAACGTGGCTCATTTGATCGATAAATTAAAACGAATGGAATGTAAGGTCGATTAAACTTAAACAAAAAATTCTTTGAATATTGGATTAAAAGTCTATTCCTGGAGAAAATCTGACGTAACTTGATCAAACCAATGCATTTTGAATAATATTTTGACTAAGACGTTCAAAGGAAGAGTGTAGAAAAGGAATTGTAAATTACGGTTGGTTGTCATGGTTACAAAAGTTTTAGTACCAATACATCGAGAAGAAAAGGCAGATAAAAAAAAAAGAAAGTGAAAAAGAACAAGGAAAGAGGAAAAAGAAAGAAAAAGAGGAAAGGTGTAGAGGTCAGCGAGCTAATCACAAAAGTTAATGCCTATTCATTTCTCACTAGGCATATTTTGCATTTGTGACCAAAATTCACCTTGTCAAATAAATGTAAAAAAATATGACTAACGGGATCAAGCACTCTTTCTCGTTCACTTTTTAAAATCATTGATATTTCTTTTTAAGACTCGTTTATAAAATCCATTTATTTTTTAACTATAACATTTTCTTCCTTTCCTTTTTTTCTTCCGTCTTACGGCTTTTTTTATTTGGTCGCTGATAAAGAACACACAAACAAACGCTTCCCAATCACTGATATGGATGGAAATTAATTCAAGAAAAAATAGCTAAGATTGGTTTACTTCAGAGCAGCCGTGTGATGGCGTTTGTTGATGACAATATTTTCGAAAATAATTCAATTTCCACTTCTTCCTAATCACGACAGACTGCTAAGTCCTGTCGTACAGAAACGCTTAATAGATCAGTTCATGTTTCGAGTTACTTGGCATGAACATTGATTAAGCATAGTTGAATTAGGTATACAACTACTTAGTAATGGTTTTGTAGAGAAGAGGAAAATCTCGTATTTTGTTTTGGCGCGCAATTTAATTCAACACTGAATTTCACCCAATCAGGATGACATATCCTATTCAGCCCGGACCTTCATTTCTGGCTAGCAAAACGGGTGAGCGGCCAAACACACTCTCTTCAGCTTGAGACGGCGACCAAGAACAGACGCGCCTCTGGTCGCCCCTGCTTAGCGATGCTTTTTAGCTAAACAAGCCACCCAGTGGGACATCTCACTGTGGCTTTAACCCTAGCAGCAGCAACATGGACACTCAACGAGGGAACCATCTAATTTGTGGATTCTTTGCGTCTAATATATTTTAGACCAAGGAATCCCAGTTGAATATGAATTAGATACGTTCAGCATGCCTTCCACAAGCACCACAAAAATTCACTATGTCGATCCGAGCGCCACTTCGCTCTCGACACACTAGCTCCCATTTTACCTCTGGTCCACATTAATGGAGATAACACCTACTCTCCCCAATTACCAGACACACAAAACTACACGGTGACCTTGAATACTTCCCTCACACGTCCAACGACACGCTGCCATCTCAACATCCCGCTAAACCATTTCGTCTCAAACATCCAACAAGCCTAACCACCACGAGTCTTGCAGCACCAAGAACAAACCGCCTCAAAGCTGCAAATAAAGAACTTTCGCTGTTGTTTTTTGTTAAAGAATAGTTTCGCAATTCATTTGTGTGCCCAAAAACAATAGTGTAATTCCTCAATCACCGCGATAGTTTTGTAAGACTATTTTGTTAATGGGTGTTTCACATCGAAGTATGCAAACTGGAAGAACACGTTTTCATATGGGTTCTCGGTTTAAATAAACTCCTGGAATCTCAAATGCTTATACGTTCACTGTATCCCCTGCTGTGGTGTAAGACTCCTACAAAGGGGTGTCCTGCATTTGATGGTGATGTTCCAGTTTTGAAGATCTGGGGAGTGCAGAATACTCCTTCATTGCTAATTACTTCCAGATTCACTTTACATTTTATCCAGGGGCTTAAATCATTATTAGTCTGCTGCGCCTGGTCTCAACTGAATTGAGTGCTGAACGAAAATCAAGAGAATAGAAATTTGCATTAATACTACTCGACGGAATGAGATTGGCCTTTTGAAACATTTTATCCTTATTTCATTTCTAATGAAAAATGATATAATATTTTCATTACGTTGAACAGCTTAACCGCCTAATGACGTCATTAAGCAAATATTATGCCTAGAAGATACAGTTCTGGTTTAATGGTATATCAACCTTTGTGGGTTATTTAATGCCAAAGACATCCTTATAAAAAACCAGTTGTGATACTATATGGCCTTGTTGGTTGGGTTTGGAGTGTTACAACATACAATGAGAAAAAGCTTCATTTAACACAAGACAAACAAGGAACATCTAATAAACAATTTTTATAAAACAAAAACGTCAACTTGGATTTAAATGTTCAAAAGTTCTCCTTTGTGAGTAGTAAATTTTCGAAGTGGTGGAAAGTCAGATATCAAGAAACAGGGTAAAGGAGGAGAATGTTTTTAAAGAGTACTTATTCCTTTTTCTTTTCTTTTCTTTCTTTCTTTCTTTTATGGTCAGGTAGTAGAACTAGCAGAGAGGTAGTTTCGGCTCTTAACTCGAGGGCAGACGTCACTTCTCTCCTGGTTATCGCGTCTACGTTCTTTCTTGTGTCTCCTTTTGTCCTCACTGATTTGGTTCACAGAAAACCTGGGTATTTATCTCTCTCCACCGGCTCCAAATTCGCTACTCCAAAATCCTTCTAATTTTGGCGCGACCGCTTCCCATTGGCTACTTTACTTTTTATTATTTTTCTTTTTTCTGATTTTTAACCGGATGGATGCGTGGAGCCTTATGCGTGGCGACGCGTTTATACATTTTGTATCTGGCAGCCGACGAGTCAATATCCGGTTGGGAGTTTTACTGTTAATTCCTAAATCCCCACAACTATTTAACCCGTTGCTGGGAGTATAAGGGGGTTCCTACCTTTTCCAAGGGTATTAGTTCGAAAGTGAACGTAATGACATGACTGGGATTCGAACTCGCTTACTACAATTTCGTAGTCTAGCACTGTTAACCATTACGTTATGGGATAGATAGACCAACTTAATAAGAGAGCATGGAAAATTCAAACCAACAGCAACTGCTTCGCGGACCAAAAAGAGTGTTACATTTTTTGAGCTATAGCACTTGTCTTGATTTGGTAAAAAGAAATTTTAGGTATTCTTTTAATGCACCTTAACAGCGACTGTTAATTCCTGTCCCAAAAGAATCCTCCATTCAGAGAGTCGATAAATTCTTTAAAGCCTTCAATCTGTTATCGGCTGTTGATGTTCTTGCCTGTGATTAACATTTTTAAGAGAAATAAAAGTTAGTAACTCATATGAGAGAGATATGGCGAATGGCCAAGATGCAATGTTAACAAAGATTAAAAAAAAAAAAGATTTCAGATCAAACTAACAGTTATGAACAGATTCTAATAAATATACATAACAGCCCACATCTTTTAGATTTACAATTATATATATAGCCATATACACACATTTTATGATGTTCTGGGAATGACAGTAAACTGCATCTGGTGATGAGACTCCGGCTATTTATCTCTGGGGAGTGTGGAGTACACCTTCGTTGCTATTACTCCCAGGTCTACTTATCCGAAGTGGTAATACCTGTTAGGGTTCTCATCTATGGGTCAAGGTAGTAAATTGGAATGTTTGAAATCACATAATTGTGTGCCAACAATTTATGATTAAATAGGAATTTTTACTTGAAACCATATAATTGCACCCCCCCACAAAAAATAAACAAAAACAAAACAAAAGCACCCCTCACCACCCCAACCCTACCAAACCAACAAAACAAACAAAAAACAAAAAGAAAAGAAAATAAAACAAAAAAAACCCCAAACAAACCCCAAAACAAAGCCAAAAACGAAGCCAAAAACAACAAAAAACAAACAAAAAACAAAAACTAAACATCATCATCAAGTCACACTCACAACATAGATTTTCCGGACTTTCTCACTCTCTCTCTCTCTTATCCTTTGATCTCAGGGGGTCTTCCAAACTACATCATGTGTCCGCACAGAAAGGTGTAAATCCAAGTTGGTCAGCCAACATTTGCACACCACTGTGAAGAAATTCATAGAAGAACGTCGCTTCTGAGTTCATCTTTGCTTCTCTAGCAGTGTCCCGTATGTTTTGTTGGTTTTACTTAGATGGTTTTTGAGATCGGAGGTAAGAGACCGTACAGCTGCAGTTTTGTGAGGTGTTGCTTCCAGGATTTGTTCAAAAGAGCACGTAGCATTCTTGTTTAGTTCTACTCTAGCTTTTTCTCCATGTGTTTTGTTGGTCTTCATGTGGTGCATCTACGTAGTAGTATTGACACAGCTACACCTTGGATGAAATCCCATTTAATTTTATCAGAGAGATCAGATTTCCGTATAATCGATAATCTGTCGGTAGTATTCTACACATTAGCTAGGCGTATGTTGACATAACTTTCAGTAAATGAGATATTGCTGCTGAGGTCTGTGAATTTGTCTAATAATTTTAGAGGCTTGACACAGTGAAGAAGGCTACTTCTCGTTTTAAACACATGAACTCTGTTTTATTTGCATTTACGTAGAGGTCAATGCTTCTTGATACTTACTCTAGCTATTCAGTAGGGATTCAACTTGGGCAGTTGTATTGGCTAGAAGCACAAGATCAGTTGCGTAATCTGCGTCTGTGATAGTTTCTGCAGGATATCATCTGCTTCTTGCCTTTTTAGTGTAAAAAACGTTTTCTTTTATTTGATCGATCGACGTTTGAAGTATGTCGTCTACTCTGAATATAAACAAGTATGGCACTAATGTATCTCCTTGTAAGACTTCAGCGACAATTTTGAAAAAGTCGGTGTCTTCATTCGGTGAGCGAACAATTGCTTTCATGTTTTGTAAAGCATCATTATAGTTATAACAGTTTAATTGGGGAGACCATATGCTAGTAGTATTTGCTCCACCTTCTCTCTGTGTATGGAATCAAATACTTTGGAGAAGTCTACAAATAATAGTGTTGCCTTGAGATTTTTTGCACTTCCTGCTTCGATGTGTCGCCGGATTGTCAGAATCTGGGAAGTTGTGGCAGGATTTTTCCTAAGAATTTTCTCAATTTCATGTCGGATACGGTTGAGAAGCAGGACATGATAAACCTTACCAACTATAGCAGTAAGAGTTATGGCTCTGTAGTTCTTAATGATTCTGAAGATGCCTTTCTAGGGAAAAAGGGAGGATGCAGCCTTTTGTTCATGCTATTTATAAACAAAACACAACTGTGTTTTGTTTATAAACAGCATTGCATAATCGAAGAAGTACGTTGTCAACTTTTCTTGTCTTCCATATTTCTGGAAGTATTTCGACGAGGCCGGCATTTTTCTGCTTTTATCTTTTTTTTCAGTACTGCGTCAAGTTCTTTTTTTCCGAAAACTGTCCTAGTTTGGTGTCTAGTTGGCTGTTAATATTTTTGATAGGTTTATCAGTGACTTCAGGTGGATTTCCGAGCAGATTCTTGAAATGTTCTTTCCACTTCTCTAGTCTTTCTTGTTTGGCTGCGTTTAGTTTTGCTCTCGAGGTGCTCCTCCTTCCGCTCATTTCATTTACTGTCTGTCATGCTAATCGTAACTATCTATCTTCAACCAAGTTTCTGTTTTTATTGATTTGACCTTGCATGTATACTAGTTATTCTTTATGGTATGTGATAGTTCTCTCTGGGCTTTCTGAAGTTCCTACGCATTGGCGTTTGTTATAAGGATACTTTTTTCATGTTATCTCGTTTTTCCCAAATTGCGATTGACTCTCATGGAACTCTAACTTTGGTTCTTGGTTGGGTTGGAATGCACTCGGCTACTGCTTATATATGGGCGGCAACAAAGTTTTCATATTCGTCATTCAGAGTTTGTGTTTCAAATGTCTCCTGAAGAGTATCAAACTTATTCCTTTCAGTTACCGTATATTGATTTCTAAAATCACTATTGGTGAGTGAGGACCAGAAATATTGTGAAGCTTCAACAGTTTGTGTCTTATTTCTTCGTAGACTAAGGCGAATCTTTGTCGAGACGATTCTACGATCGGAAGAAACTTCTTTAAATCAGGAGTATGCCAAAGCGCTATTTATCCACTTCTTGTTCATGAATATATAATTTAGCTGCGCTTTAGAGTTATTTTGGGGGGTGTTGGTCCATAGTTTTCCCTATCTTTTTTAGAATCTTGTATTTAAGCTTGCTATCCTATTTAGAGTGCTAGAAATACACCATTTCTGTCTGGAAACAACTCTTTAAAAATATTGGCTTCAGTATGAAATAACCAAACAAGGGTTAACATGCCGTATCACATTTTATATATTATTCATACACAAAAACACGCTGTAGCACATTAATTTAAACTAGTTTTTAAAAATCTTTAACGGACTTAAAAAGCTTATATCATCTACACATCTAAATACAATCTGTGGATCGCACATACACATACACATTATAGATCTTATTGATTTGATTGGTTTTTAATGGCATGTCAATCTGTCAGGAATTATTTCATAGAGAATCGTGTACATTGTACGTTTATATTTACATTTTTTGTGTGTAGTTGTTCATAGTTTTTTGTTTTAAGTAACTGATATAAATCCTTAGTAAACAATTATAGCTTTATGTAACTATTCTTAATAGAAATAATTTATAAACAGTTAAATGGTATCAAGTATTCCAATCTAATATAAGTAATTTTCAAAGTGGATCTATTTGACACAGAAGTGCGATAAAAAAAAAGTAGTTATTTTATTCAATATATTTATTTTTCATCGTAATCTTTTCCCTTACCGATGGATTTAACCCCATGTTTCTTCACTGATTACGTGTCAATTGTTATACAGTGAAAATTTCAGATTCAAAATTCAGATAATAACTGGTAGCTTCTAATTTCCGGTAGGGACAAATTGTAATGAAAGTGTATGAATAATTGCTTATTTTCTTTTAATTCTATCCAATCTTCATCCCTAATTTCTTTTCTCGATATTTTATTGTTTCTATAAAGTATAAGTTTTGATTCTGTATAAAAAAAACCCACCGACTCAGTTACGTAATAAAACTCTCTATTGTACAGAATGTCTCCAAAAGGTATGCTTCAGTGATAATTCCTTGCTAGGATTTCTTAGCTATTTGAATAAGAGATTTTTTTTTATTATCAACAAGATGGCGCACCTTCCAATTTTCATTGCAATATCAAGTCTCATTTAGATGAAACGCTTTCAATTAGATGAGTGGAACGAAAAGGGGATGTTAACTGCATTAGAGTTAACACCACTTGATTTCTGCTGGGATCATCTTAAAGAGAACCAAGTGTTTATATATTTACTGAGTATAATTTCATTAGTATATATATATGTATATATCAACATCAATTTTATCGTGAGATATGATTTGCCATGAAAATAGGATATCTTGAAAAGTAAAATAAACCATCATTATACATGTACTTACTTCTAAATTTAACGACAAATCACACACACACACACACACACACACACACACACACACACGCAAATCAAACACACAAATCAAACGCACACACACACACACACACACACACACACACACACACAAATAAATATGCGTTCATCATTCTTAGAAAACTTTTTTGTTATTTCAATCCATGAAAAATAAACTAAGCACAAATCTGTGATAAAACCCAATTTAATTGCCAAGCTTTCTGGTTTCATGGAACATACCTCAGATTAACTAAAAGGATTCATTTTAATAATCGATATTTTTTCAAAATAAGATTGGAGAAAAATTATCGAATTAGCTATAAAAAACCTCATTAGTATTTTATAAGGCAACCATATCGGAGAAGGAAAATTCATACCAGTTATAATCTGCTTAAAAACTGAACTTGCGTTACATTCTATCCATGTCGGGGTTGGGTAAATTCAGTATGTACTCGTGTGATGAACAACCCCTTGTTTTAGCCAAAAAACGTGTTTTTATGATGTATTGCATGTAATGAACGACCCCTACCTTTTGACTGCTAGCCCACAAAAATATTTCTTCAACATCCAATAAGAAAGAGGAAAGATTCAAAAATTTATTTCTACTCTCAAAACTACTGTAATACAATCAAAATCAATGCAATACTGTAAACAAATCATGCAGCCTCGATCTCGATGTAACCTGCCGTGTTTAAACAAGGTTAGGCCGAGAAACAAGGTAAGTTTCGATGTTTTAAAAACATATCTCAAATAATGAACGACCTCTTATTTTAAAGTTGAATAATTGGCCCTAAAAAGTCGTTCAATACACGAGTATATGATACATAGAAAACTCCTAACTCATATAACTATCTCCACTTTAAATATTTCAACCCAAAACACTTCAAATATTAAAAGAATCTGCTCAGATAAGAAGACCATTATAAAATACATCAATTTTATCAACCATGTAATATTAGGAACGTCCTTTGTGGTAATCACCCAAAATTCACCAACTATCTTAATAAATAAACAAGCTTAAGATTTACCACAATTCTTGCAACAGAAGTAAAAATGTCATTTCCATACTAAATTGCATACGGTGCCTATAAATATACATTACAAAGTCAGAATGACCATTTTATTTTAGGCTAAACAACTGCAGACATAGAATCAAATCTATAGATTATGATAAACTACTCCCGATGGAACAACATCTCAGCTCAACAGACCATGAATTCGAGAGAATTCCAAAATTCACTGAAATAGAAAAGACTGGAAAAAAACAAAACAAAACAAAAAACACCAACCAAAATAAAACAAAAATAATAAATAAAAAAACAAGACAAAAACAAAACGATACTGGAAACATACAACTATAGATAGATAAAACGTCTCCCAACACTGACTTCAAATGGCTTTAACATCAAGCTAAACCATCCTCAAACACGACTTTGAAATTGAATGGATCGATGGGCAGTCACATAAGCACCTAATTAAACAAATGTTTCTGTCAAATATACAATTAAAACAGTTACGGCTGGATTGAAACGATGCTCACTCACAAAAATATGAAGCTTGTTGGGGGTCGAGTCTCTTCTACGTGTGGGCCAGAGCATTACATGGTCATGGTACGTAGAAGTTAGAATAGGGTCACTTGAATACTAAAAAAAAATCCTCATTTAACGCAGGGATATGCCACGTTACTGGTTCTTATTTCATAGCATGCTTATTCCTTAGAATTTCTTAAATACTTTTCTCTTGAAGATGGCCAAAGTTCGAAACTAGTTAAGAACAAAAAAAAAAAAAAAAAATTAAACAGCAATTATTATCTATTTGTCTTATCTCTTTTGGACATCGTTTTATATATATATATATATATATATATATATATATATATATATATATATATATATATATATAAGAAATTAGAAACGCAAGCGTTGGTAATAAAACTCAGAGTGCTCGAATGCCTAAAAGCAGAGCAGTATAAAAACTAAAAGTACTATCGCTGTAACTTAAAAGTTTCATGTGGCAAAAGGAAACACTGACGTATGAAACTTTTTGTTACAGCGATAGTATTGTGACTAATCACACATTACAAGAGAGAGAGAGAGAGAGAGAGAGAGAGAGAGAGAGAGAGAGAGAGAGAGAGAGAGAGAGAGAGAGAGATTCTGAGCAATGTAGAGAAAATTTTGTTAAATTTGACAGGGCATAGATTTTTAAAAATGATAAAATGATAATAAAGTTTACTTGTAATTATATCATTACTGACACTCTTACTTCTGCCTGACATGAAATGGAAATAGGTATGGCCATCTCTCCATTGCACGGAAGAGGTAAGGATTGAAGATTGTCTTAATACCTTTGCGGTATAGTTCTTGAGTACTGGGTAATTTGTTCTATTTACACGTTCTCGTGTAGGAACCCATCGTAAACTCGACCGTGTTTTATATTCACCCTCGTAAAGAGGGAAATAAATCTCAGAATTAGTAGTGGTGAGCATATTAGTTTTTAATGTTTTGTAATAAATGAATGTATTTACTTCACTCTGATTTGATAGTATCAAATTAGAGCGAAGTAAATACAGTCATTTATTTCATACAGTTGGATCAATTTATGCAACTGTTTTTTTTAACCAAATAAAGTTTTATTAGAACCAAATAAAGAATAAATCTTATATTGGCGTATGCAAAAAAAAAACAACAATAAAAAACAAAAAATAAATAGAATGTTAAAAATGATATGAGTGATATTAACAATATTAATAAGGATTCTTTCTGACAAAAGGGCTAAAATCATTTACTATATAATAAGTAAAAAAATTTTGATCGTTTTTTAAAAGTGGATCTTATATATATATAGATATCTTATATATATATATATATATAATGGAATCGGTAACCCGAGTTCAAACCTGGACGTGGCTGTTTACGTTTCACTTAGTGTTTGTGCTCTTACGAAATACACGAATCCACCTTTCCCCCTCAGCTATAAGGTAAATAGTTGAATAGATGGATTCTTTACTCTTGGTTAGGTAACCAATATAGGAGAAGCAAAACTTAGAATTCAAATCAGTTTTACCGCTCTTTGTAATTGGCCTTGAGTCACATGGTTACATATTGACCTTTGGTTATGGTGGATTTCTAAACAGGATACTCCACCTGTGTAAACAAGGGGACAGCAGAAATAAATCACGTGAAGTGAGAACCGGAAGGAAAATGCGTGGGCATTAGGAATATCATTTCAACCTCCATATGACTGGCGGTCAGTCAGGACAAGTGGGCTGTCAGAGCAGAAGCTTCATTGGGCATGGCCCTGGGAGCGAGTACTCGCGTTGACAAGTGGACTTGATCAGCCCCATCAAAGAAGTACCGTGGAGCTCTGAATATTGAATCCCAACGTGGATTAAGAAGATATGGTATCAATGATAGCAGTTCTGTGTTCACCTCTTAGTCTGTCTGTCTCTCACTCACTTGCAGCATTTCGACCTTTTCGGGTTATAAAGAAGAGCTATATTTTTATAAAGAAGTGTTATGGTCTCTTCCTTCATTGGTGTACAACAACATCATGCCCATAGCGAGGTGAGATTGGTTTGATACATTTAGATTAAAAAAATAGCCGTAATCTGAAACTAAATTTTTGAAAAATATTCTTCATCATTTTATTTTGGTTTGATTTATTTAGCGGTATATCAATCCCTCATGGGTTATTCAATGCCGAAATTTTATCTATTTATAGATGCTTGATTACAATCATAACTATTTACATTTACAAGTTCCATTGCAGTAATTATTTTTAATCGCACTGTATTATTAGTTGGTAATGATATTTTGTTTTCTGACTGTTGTATGCTATCACCCCGTCCTACTTGAAAGATTTTCTTCCAGTCATGCACGTTTTTTAGTGGAATTCTGAACAAACATTTTGAAATCGTACCTTAAAAAGAAACTCATGTAAAATTATCACAAATAAAATTCAAACATTCAAATTCTAATTATCTAACTCATAAAAAATTCTGCGTTTATGGTGCAGTCTTACATTAACACAAGTTTGAGTGAAGATGATAGATTAATTAAAAATATTGGTTTTCATATTATCTAATATTGTGATTGTTCTATAAAGTAACGATATATAATTGACACATTTTATCTATCAACATATGCTTTATGTTTTATGATATTCCATTAAAAATTTGGTGTGTGTCTTTGTTCGTAGGAGAACCTGCCATGGTATTTTAAAAAGTGTTTCCAGAATGAATTAGACCTTAGAAAAATGTTTCTAATATTAAGATTATTATCAGCATTCACAGATAACAATTTTATGAACTTTTTGTACATAACGGACCTTTCTGATTAACTTCACTCTAAAAAGATCAATGTGTGATGTGGTATGCTATATATATATATATATATATATATAGAGAGAGAGAGAGAGAGAGAGAGAGTGAAGGGGAAGTCAATATCCTTACTCCTCTTTATTTGAATCAACACGCATCAAGAAAGATCGGATAACAGGGACCGACCGTTAAAGTGGTAGGGGAGAGAAAGAGTAAGCTATCTGTACCTTTTGCACTTTAGTCTGTTGAAACTAAAGAAATCAAGGTGAATCAGGTGGCGGGATTCAGTGAGGTGGTGGAAGAGGAAAAGTCGAATGGTTGGTCGACAGAATCTTCGCACCAAAAAGGCCGACACGCGTTAGAGAAATTTGCTGGAGAATCTTTAGTTTGGACAAATCCAGCATTGCAACAAAGTTGCTGAATTTAGCCAGCTCCAGGAAAAGATAGCTCGCCCGTAAAAAGAGTAAAATCTGAATTTTGGACAAATCCACCATTGCAACAAGATTGCTGAGATCAGCCAGCTCCGGGAGAAGATAGCTCACCCGTAAAAAGAGAGAAAATCTGAAAATTGAAAACTCGTCAAAGATAAGTACAGCTCAAACCATTTTCCTTCTACATTTCTTAAATATTGGCAAGTTGTATGTATTCAAAAAAGAGAAACTGTAAATGTTCTATTTTACCAATAGTTAAATTTATTGAATGAACATTGCTACACGCCTCAGTCCGGCGGCTTAGACACTTTTACTCACGTAAGAGAAAAAAGAAAGAGAAAAAGTGAAAGAAGAAAAAGGACTGTTGAGAGACATGTTGTTTGACGTTTTTCTGCTGGCTTAATATTGCCGGTATTTTAAAAAGAAGAGAAAAGAAAAAAGAACTGTTTCTTAAATCTCATTATTATTTGTTTGATCGTCGCATATTAGAATTTTGTTATATATCTTAAATGCACCCTTATGTTGAACTGTTTTGATTGTGTTCTTTCCTCTGTTGATTTGACTTCTTTAGCCATGTATCTTGTCTCGACCTCATACCGCTTTCATTAATTCTCGCTAAGCGTCTTATTGCCTCCTTAAACATTACAAGAAGATTTGGAAATCTGTCTACAGTTAATATTATCTAACTTAGAAGTTAGTTCCTCCGTGATATATGGGGGTAGGGGGACAAAGGACTTGGTGGTGTATGTGAAAGTGAATCGGCAACCCCTTACCGACCAGTCTAACCTCGAATTAGCATCCACATTTTTTGTTTGTTTCTCATACGCCTGAAACAGGAGTCTTGGCCGGGATTTATTTTGTGGAGTGTCAAGGGCCAGGCTGCTCTCGGCGATACACATTCTACGTAACAGCCTTCTGCTGAAGACAATGACCGAGAAGTTGATCCCTTGAGGCCAGAATAGAATTCAACGTCACAAATGCCTTTCACTCTGTTGGGGTTGATTGATTGATTTTAACGGCATGTCAAAAATTGCATTCGTTGTACATTTTTATTTATGCATTCGTTGTACATTTTTATTTATATTTTTTGTGTAATTTTTTGTGTAATTATTTCTTTTTCTGCATATATATGATATCAAATATTTCTATCTACTATAAATAAGTTGCACACTGGTGTATAGTTTCAAGTAATTATTTCTATTCCATAGCCATTTGTTTGCACCCAGTAATATGGTTTCAAGTAACTACCAATTAGTAAGTAAACAATAATTATTAGTTAACAATTGTACCTTCGAGTAACAATTCTTAATGCAAATAATCTATATACAGTTACATGGTATCAAGTATTCCTCTTAAACAGAAATGATTTTAGACAGATCTATTCGACTAATAGATGGAACCATAGCAGGTACTACCACTCCTGATCTTATTGGACAAGGGAGTAATGGCAATAAAAGGGTACTCTAGAACTGGAGCATCAGAAACAGATGCAGTTATCGCCAGGACAAACCTTTTTAGGGGAGAGAGGGTTCTTACTTCTTTTCTGTAGATACAGTCAGCATATTCTAAGTCTCCCCGCTGATAGGTGGAGTAGAGGTTGTTCTTGTGGATGATAGCCTCTTGATGAATAAGACCTTCCGGATCAGTTTCAAGTGAAAACGTTCCGGGTAGCTCTGAAGTGGTGGTGCACCCTTATAGATATCATTAAACATAAACTGAAGCCAAGTTCACATGCTAAATTTCATATATATTGGTCAATTAGCTAAAGTGTTTCAACTGTTGTAATATTTACTCATAGTGGAGAGTATAAGTGGCTTCATGCCTTTCCCTTGGACATTAATACAAAGTGAACGCAAACTGTCAAAGCAAGGGTTTGAACTCTGTTCCTTGATTCCATTCTTCATTCCGCAACGAGTTGACCAACAGTACCTCCCAAAATGCTGTTAATGAAGACTAAATACTGTTGTTAGATCCATAAAATATCCCAGAGGTTCGTCCGAGATAAAGACGCAATACTTAATTTTGAAAAATGCGAAGTGAATCAGAGTCGATAGCAGAATAAGTTTTATCTTTGATGTTAGACAAATTTGACATCTAATATAGTGTATTTAAGAAATCTATGATGTCAAACTTATTATTATTAGTATTTGGCAATGTTTTTAGAAATATTTATTTGGAAAATCAACTGTAGCAGTTATCTGGTAATTGCTGCCTCCTTTCCGGGGGAAAGTGTCTGGTTTCTATTCTAAACATAACATAGTTCCCCGAGGAAAGGAGACTGGACTTTGATCTGAACGAAAATTGGAGACTGACCGTGGACAAGCCGTGGTTTAAATTTGGCTATGTAACAATTTGAAGTTTTCAGTCTATATAGTACCACAATTTATTTACTAGCATCCCAGGCTCTAAAATGTTGCCGCTGGATTAAGAGTTTTGCTTGAGAAGCTGGGATTAAGTAAATACTCATACTAGAATAGATCTCAGACACATTATTTCAATATCACTCGATTCTACCAAAGGCTCTAATTATACTAGCATAATTCTCACCATTTCTCTCGAGATTATTTACATATGCATCAGTATTTCTGTCTTGGATCAGTGTGTAGAAATGGTAAACAAGGAAATTCCACTTACCTTCATCATCATCATGTCGTGCTGGTAGCACGGATTGCCCTGACCCTCTCTCGCCACTTCTCCCTATCGTTCATCGCCCTCGGCAGGTCCTCAGGACAACATCCTGTATCCTCACATAGTTGCTGAATGTATGTTCGTGCTGGTCGTCCTGATTTTGCACGGCCATGTGTGGGGGTCCATAAGAGTACATCACTTATGAGTTCGTCCCTGCTTCTCCAGCAGTTTCCTGCATGTCTGGTTCGTCTAACTTGAATAGTTTTCATGATAGGAGGCAGGTGGCCGTACAGTTGGTGTCTTGTGGGATGTTGCCGCCAGGACTTGTTCAAGATTGCTCGCAGCATTCTTGCGTAATTGCCGTCTAGCTTCTTCTCCAGCCGTTTTGTTAGAGTCCATGTAGTGCATCCATATAGCAGTATCGATGCGACCGCTGCCTGGAAGAAACTGCGTTTCATTTTATCGGTTAGGTCTGATTTCCATATAGTCGATAGCTTATTGATAAAAAAATTAAAATATTTTAAAAATTATAATTCCTTCAACAGTTTCAATTTGACAAAATTTTGATCAAAGATTGAAAATAATACAACAGATACGAAAACTATGTTACTATAGACTTCTATTTCAAACAATTCAGTTTAGCATAAGTACGCAGTTTACTTCTATTTGACCCATAGATAGGACCCTACCAGGTACTACCACTTCAGGCCAGAATGAACCTAGGAGCGATGGTGATGAAGGGTACTTCACATTCCCCAAAGCTCCAGCATTCCTGGAACCTCACCATCAGATTGTTTAGTGTTATATCCAGGGCAATCGTTGAGGGGGTGGTCTTACACCTCTGCAGAGATGCAGTCGGTGTATTCTACAGCCCCAGCCGACTGGGCAATTACTAAGTTGCTAATACATCGCAAAAAAGCTTCGTATACGTGTTCGGGTGTGTTTCGAGAGAAAAGAAGAAGAAGAAGAAGAAGAAGAAGAAGAAGAAGAAGAAGAAGAAGAAGAAGAAGAAGAAAGCAAAGTTTGTAAACGACTAATAATGCCTCGTGATACTGTCGCCAGATTTCTCATTAGGCCGACCAGTTTTAACGACTGATAAATATCAAGATAGGAAAAAAAAAAAAAAAAAAAATGAACAGATTTTCAAAAGACTCCAACAGCAACATTTTTTTATTCTACTTCCGCCTTATCGGCAGAGCTTAGAATATGCTGAATGCATCCCTAGCAGAGAGATACCCCGACCCCACTGAGGTGACTTATATGTGACACTCAACTGCATCCAGTGGTGAAGCTCCTGGAGAGCGTGGAATCACTCTTTCATTGCCATGACTCCCAGGCCCACTGACACAAAGTAGTAGTTATTGTTTGGGTCCCGTCCATGGGTCAAATAGATCTTTTCGGAAATTATCATTAATTGATCGGAATACTTGAAATCATTTAACAATACACAGAAAAATTATGTACAATTATGTATCCGGCGAAGTCATAAAGTTTATCGAAAACACCATGGAAAACTGGAGAGTCGAACTGACAGGAGGAGGAAAAGCTTTGCTGAGGTGAAAATCTAGAGAGGGATCTTCCAGGGAGATGCACTATCACCATTACTGTTTGTAATAGCGATGATGCCTCTCAATCACATACTCAGGAAATGCACAGGCAGATAAATCTTCATAAATCGCAAGAAAAAAATCAACCACCTAATGTACATGGACGACATCAAACTGTTTGCCAAAAAAGAAAAAGAATTGGAAACCTTAATACAAGCAATGAGGATATACAGTGAAGATAGATGGTATTTGGCATAGAAAAATGTGCTATGCTAATAATGAAAAGCAGAAAAGATAAATGAAAAAAGGAATAGAACAACGAAATCAAGAAAAAAATCGGAACGTTCGGAGAAATGGAAACTTACAAATACTTATGAATATTGGAAGCGGACACCGTCAAATATGCGGAGATGAAAGAAAAAATAAATAAGAATATCTCAGGAGAACGAGAAAACTTCTCGAAACCAAACTACTTTGTAGAAATCTCATCAAAGAGATAAACACCTGGACTGTCATCCTTGTAAGATACTCGGGACCATTCTTAACGTGGATGAGGGAAGAACTTCAACAAATGTAACAGAGGGTAAGAAGGCTCATGATAATGAATAAAGCCTTATATCCCAGAGATGACGTAGACAGACTGTATGTGTTAAGAAAAGAAGGAGGAAGAGGACTCGGGGATAGCGTCGATACATCGATACAACGACTAGAAGACTATATAAAAAAGCGCGAAAGAAAACTGATTATAACCACTAGAAATAATACAGACAACACAAGGATCAATAGAACAAAAATAACCAGAAACCAAAAATGGGAAGAAAAACAACTGTATGGAAATTTCAAGAGATAAACAAGCGAAATCTCACCCAATAAAACATAGACATGGCTAAGAAAAGGAACCCTGAAGAGAGAAACTGAATCTCTTCTGATAGCAGCACAAAACAACGTCATAAGGACTAATCATGTCAAAACAAGACTAGACCAGACACAACAAAATATCTGATGTGGTGACTGAGACAAAACGAACGACAACATAATAAGCGAATGCAGTAAATTAGCGCAAAGAGAGTATAAGACTAGTCATGACTCGGTGGGAAAGGTTATCCTCTGGCAATTGTGCAAAAAGTTTAAATTTGACCATACCAACAAATGATACATGCACAACCCAGAATCCGTCCTGGAAAATGAAACTCACGAAATTCAGTGGGATCTTGAGATACAAACGGATCACCTAATCTCGACCAGATGACCAGACCTACTGATAGTCAACAAAAAAAAAGTAAAAAAGAACCTGCTTTGCTATTCTGGCTGATCACAGAGTAAAACTGAAAGAAAGAGAAAAGAGAGACAAGAACCTAGACCTTGCTAGAGAACTGAAAAAATTATGGAATATGAAAGTGACGGTGATACCAATTGTAATTGATGCACTCGATACAGTCACCAAAGGACTGGTACAGGGAGTGGAGGGCTTGGAAATAAGTGGAGACCATCCAAACTACAGCATTGTTGAAATCGGTCAGAATACTGAGAAGAGTCCAGGAGACTTGAGGAGATTTGCTGTCACTCACTCCAGTGGAAAACCATCAGTTAACGCTGGTGTGAAAAACTATCGAAAGAGTAAAATAGCAGGAACTGTGTATAAATTATTAGTAGTAGATAAGAATACTTGATACCATATAACAGTGTGTAAACAAATGAGTATTATTTTAGACAAGAACATTTGTGGATGAAATAGATCTACTTGAAAATTATTCAAGTTACATAGGAATACTTGAAACCATATAACCACGTTGAAATAATTTGTATGAGGAATACTTACTTTAAGTTAAATTGTCTTCAAAGGATTACAATTAATTACTTAAAAAGAGAACAGATAAAAGAAAAAAAGAAATGAGTATTTCGATATTAAGTAAACCAACAAGTTTTAACAAGTAGAACCAACCAATCCAATTCTATCATTTAGTAAAATAAAATGATCTTAAAATTGTTAATCCATCTGTAAAATTAACTTATTGGATCTGTGTCCTTGGTTATTCGTGGTCAAAGACACTTTACAGTCTGGCTACTTGAGGCCGCCTATCACAGGCAGCACCTCTCCATTGCACTTAGATGAATTGAATTAGAATTAATCCTGGATAATTGAAGTGTAATAAAAGGGAAATGCTGGAAGAAGCTCAGTAATTTTTGGCTACATTCTACATACACATGGATATTTCAAATCAGAAAAGTATTGTGCCATATTCCAACGCTGTGGGTAAATAACATCGAAAGATGATGCCAATAAACTTGTAAATATGAACTATATAACCTGCTACACCGATTATAATTGTAAGAATGTTGTCCAGAGTTGTTTTTATTATTTTGGTTTTACTAAAGACATTTTATCCATTATAAAAATCAAGGAAGAAGAAAGTAGAAATTTGTTGGATTTGAACAAAGTAAAAATTGTACGGAGAGTAGTAAAAAACGAGACTTGGTGATGAAACTAGTTTATTTATAAACGTGTTACGACAAGTACTGAAAATGTAAAGAAATAAAAGGGCAAATAAGTTTACAAAAAATTATATCAGATAAAACAATAAAAGAGAAATAATTATGGGTTGATATTTTGTATAAATGAATAATAAATCAATTTAGCAGATTTCCAAATGATTAAGAACATAATAAAAACAAAACAAAACAAAAGACTTGTTGATTAACAGTAATTTCACCTTTTAAGAACACATTTACTGTAGACCCCCCCACCAATAACCAAGTAATAATGGAAACCAGTTTTATTGTTTCAAATTTTCAACGTCGAATTTGATTGGTTTGAAAAGTCATTTGCTGCACTCTTTGGTGTCTGAGACATCTGAGAGCGGAGATCAAGAAAGTAAGAAGCCATTCTGAACCATTATTGTAAATATTGCCCATCGAACTTGCTTAGCTTTTGATCGAATTCAAAGAAAGAACATCAAACCAGACAGAAAGTGACCATTATCTTGAAGATAAAAAAAAGAGATTAAATCGTTCATCAGAGGTTCAAGGAAAAGTACCAGTACAGAAAAGTGTCAGTACAGAAACTGTGACCAAAATTATGAATATGTAGCCGTCCAGAAATAAGTACACCCTACTCAAAATTCGATGATGTAACTTATCAAACTAAACTGAATTTTTTTTCGTGGCTACAGTTTCAATGCCGTAAAGTTTGGTAAAAAAGAAATATTGCTGCATTTCTGTAACCAAAAATAAAATTGCACAAACATATATGTAACAGGTGCACTAATTTTTTGACTGCTTCATATTCATATTTGTGGTTGCATAATTTCACTGCTGTTGAGTTTGGTAATTTACAATACCTAATAATATCTGTTGATCCTATTATTTTTTGTGGAAAATTATATAGTCCTGTTACATTTGGTTTAGAAGAAAATTAATCTTTTGTAAAAGAATTGTTTGGGGCCTACTTTTTGGTGATTCTGTATTTTATAAATCATACACATAGATAAATGAATACACCACCTATATACATTTAGGCGATTTTATTTTTTAACTAGTTTTAATTCTGTAACTTTTGGTAATTAATAATACCTAATAATATCCATTTTCATCATATAATGTTACTTTATAAATAATGGAATCCTGATATCTTTGGTTTAGAAGAAAATTTACTTTTATTTAAAATGTTCAGGTGTACTTATTAATAAGTGACGCTGTATATGTGTAGGAGGAATTATTGTGTTTTTGATATTTAATTTCCATTTTGTAGTGGTATATCTAATTTGTTTTTATATGTGGTTGCGTGTTCTCACAAGTCGGAAGGCCGCCATTTATAGCGATGGGGATAACATTATCATTATTATTGGGTTTTTAGGTTTTTGTTTTAGCGTTGGTTTTGTTGGTATTACTTTGGTTGCGTTGGTATTACGTTGCTTGCGTTGGTATTTCGTTGATGGCGTTGGTATTTCGTTGATGGCGTTGGTATTTCGTTGGTATTTCGTTGGTTGTTATCCCCTCGCTAAATGTTGATGGAAAATAAAGGTAGTGGAGAAGAACGAAGATGCCGTAAGGTTGTGTATCAAGGTTTTAATGGCAGCATAAAGTAAAGGGGTTTACGCTGGTATGCTGCAAGCCTCATAGTAAGAAGAGAAGGTAGGAAGTTGTTAGAGTGTATCATCTAATTTGTTCTTAACTAGGATCCCTTGGTCTAGAAGAATAGACCAAGGGGTCCATAAACTAGATGGCTCTCCTCATAATGGTTGATGCGGCTACTGCTATTCAGGAACAGACGAATAGACGTCCGTTCCCTTTGAGGATTTCTGAGCGAGAGAGAGATTCGCGGGCTTTCTTCAATTTTTGGTGCTGGTAGGAAATATGGTTCGGGCTGAATAGGACAAGTCATTCTGATTGGGTGAAAATGTTCGGCGACTCTAACGGTCAAATTAAATTACGCGCCAAACAAAAATTCAAGTTTCTTTCTGCTACATATGAAAATTTCAACGAAACTTTCTTTCAATATGATTGGTCAAATTCCCGTAGGTTTTTTGCGTATGAACGAAGTATTAAATGGTCAACAAGGTGTACCCTAAAGAAATCTAGTTTTGGCAAATAGCGTCACTGTTAATTCAACAAAAACAAATTGAGTCTTTTGTCATAAAATCAGAGATAAAGACAGCAAAAATATTTTCTTATCTGTATAGAGCTTCTTTTTTTAAATGATGTATTTTCTTTCGTTCCAAGATATTATGTGACATAAACAGTCAGCTAAATTCTATGGACCAAAAATCTAAGCTCAAAATAATGGTGAGTTGGAATTTTGGAAACAAATGAATATACAAGAAGACGGTCTGAGAACAAACGATATATTAAAAACAATAAAAATGAAGGTACTATAATTACGACATATATATTTGACCCAGTCGGCTGTGGCTGTAGAATACACCAACTGCATCTCTACAGAAGGGTAAGACTCCCCCAACGAGTATCCTGGATATGACACTGAACAATCTGATAGTTAGGCTCCAGTAATGCTGAAGCGTTGGGGAATGTGGAGTACCCCTTTATTACCATCGCTCCCAGGTCCACTCGGGCCTGGAGTGGTAGAACCCGATAGGGTTCTATCTATGGGTCAAATAGAACTAAACTGTGTACTTATGTTAAACCGAATTGTTTGAAATACACTGTGTGTAAACAAAAACATTACTTATGCCAAACTGAATTGTTTAAAATAGAACTGTTTACATATATAAAAATAAATTTAGTATTAAATAACCTACAATGGTTGATGTGCCATAAAACCAAACCAAATCAAATCAAACCATATATATATATATATATATATATATATATATATATGGTGGGGAAGTAGATATAAGTAGATATCATTATACAATTCATTGATTTATTGATTATACAATTAACTGATTTCCTTATTATTTCTGTCTCTACACCATTTGGCGGGCGCTCGTGGTGTAATCGTTATCTTCGTAAAATATGGATCATGAGTTCAAATCCTGGACGAGGTTGATTGCATTTCATATAGCGCTAATACTCTTGGGAAAGGTATGGCTCCAACTATCCTATGAGTAAATAGTAGGACTGACTGGGCTTTTTAACCTTTGCGAGTCAACTGGCCGAGGAAAAGGAAAACTCAATCCTTTTGTAGTTTGTTTAAAAAATTAACCTGGTGTCGAATTCTGCTTGTGGCGGAGATATTGGCAAATACATACTCCAGTCTCTCTCTCTCTCTCTCTCTCTCTCTCTCTCTTATACATATGTATATATATATATATATATATATGTGTGTGTGTGTGCGTGCGCACGTGTGTATGAAAGAGAGAGAGAGAGAGAGAGTGAAAGGGGGATATATAACATTTTACTTAGCTTATCTGAATCTAAGAATAATAATAGTCTACGACTATTGTTATAATGGAAGGACCGATTTAGAAGATATATACACATTGCTACAAGTACGTATATAAAGCATTAATTCGAAATCCTGTTAGAATACTCGTATATAGAAAATGTAGCATAATTTTGAAGATGTGTTGAATAATAATAGATTATTCGAATCTTTTGTTTGACACGCAGTGTAGAGTATTTTGAAAAAGAAATTAACCGTTGTTCCCAAGAGCAGGTTTGCCCAGTCGGCTTGGGCTGTAGAATACACCGATTGCCTCTCTGCAGAGGGGTAAGAACCCCCCAAACCCACAAAGAGTGTGCTAAATATGAAACTAAGCAATGATGAGGTTCCAGTAATGCTGGAGCTTCGAGGAATGCGGAGTACCCCTTTATTGCTATCGCTCACAGGTCCACTCTGTCCCGGAGTGGTAGCACCTGATAGGGTCCTGCCTATGGGTCAAGTAGAACTAAACTGTGTACTTGAGCTAAAATGAATTGTTTGAAATAGAACTGTTTTGAAATTTAAACTACGTACTTATGCTAAACTGAATTTCTTGAAATAGAACTGTTTTTTAATTGAAACTCTATTTAAGCTAAACTGAATTGTTTGAGAAAGAACTGTTTTGACATTTAACGGTGTAAACAAAAATCTATACTCATACGAAGCTGAATAGCTTGAAATAAAAAATGTTTTTGATAATTAAAATGTGTATATGCTAAACTGAATTTTTAAAAATAGAACAGTTTATTCGTATAAAAATGGATTTCGCATTTAATAACCTACAAAGGTTGATATGCCATAAAATACAAACAAACAAACAAACAAACAAACCAAGAACAGGTAGACTGTTGTGACTAGTTGGTTAATTGGTTGATTTTAACGGCATGTCAACCTGTCTGGGATTATTTAATGCCTAGAGGTTAGAGAATAATATACATTGTACATCTAGAATTACACTTTTGTTGTTAATGGTTTTAATGATGCGTTAACATCGTTGGTTGGTTAGTTAGTTGTGTTTTATGGCACATCAACTCTTCTAGCTTGTTTAATGCCAAATCTTATTTGGCATTAAACATATATATATTATTTTGTAAACAAATAGTTTATGGGCAACATTTTGAAACGAGCCAGAGTTAACATGTTTACAAACAGTGAAATGGTTTCAAGTATTGCAATCTAATACTAATAATTTAATTCAACATTAATCATTTGGTTGTACACAGTTAAATGGTTGTACACAGTTAAATGTTTCAAATAGAGTAAATGATTAAACAATTCTATTTTACCCAAATATGGAATCCTAACAGGTACCATTCCGTGTGTGAGTGGGCCCGGGAGTAATGATAACGAAGGTTACTCCACATTCACTAAAGCTCTATGGCTGGAGCCTCACCATCAGATGATTTAGTATTATATCCAGGACACTCGTGGGAGTGGGGGGTTCTTACTCCTCTGCAGAGATGCAGTTGGTGTATTCTACAGCTCCTTCCGACTGGGCTGATTGCTGTGTCTAGTTGAGAACAATTTAGTGTAATTGACTAGCTAGGTCCTCATTGGAAGATTGTAAAATCACGTGACTACAAAAGTTAGATCTTAACTTTGAATTAGTTAGCCCAAAGACGCTAAATAGTGCAATCCTAATTTCCATCAATGATCCAATGGCTAATTCTGGTTCGTACAACCGGTAAGGAAAATACGTCAAAAGAAATAACAGAATGTGTGTTCAATAAATCTTTGTTTAGTTCATCCCAGCAAAGAAAATATAGCAGCTGTAAAGAAACAGGAAGGAGATGGAACAGCGTGAAGAGCCGAAAGATCGACCATTGTCCGAGAAGAATGTCTAGAGAGTAGATTTCTTGTTGCATGCTCTTAATGAGAATCAGAAAACACCTATCGAGTTTTGGAAATTCCTCATGTTTGGCAAAAACAAAGAAATCTTTTGTTCAATTTGGGATGATGCATTGGAAGAAATTAGCACTAGAAGAATTCCATAGAAAAAATTGTGTTTGCTTTATTGAGTCAAGGATGTTTCATGTCATTTCCTCAAATTGACACAAATGAAGTGATCCCAGAAACTTGGCAAGAATTAACTACTGATCATGAGGTCGCAGATACCATTCTCTTGCTTCATGCAAAGCGTGCATTAACTGTTTTCCCTTCCATTATTATCAAGACTCCAGATACAGATGTTTTTTTTTCTTTTTAGTCTTGCTCAACAGTCTGAATTAAGTGCTGACTTGTATGTGGCGACTAGTACTAGTTGGTTTGATGTGGACCTGCTGTTTCAAATGCTCTGTTCTCTCGGCATGCATTTACGGGCTGCGATAATGTTAGTTGTTTTAAGGGAAAGGGGAAAATAAAACCCTTTAAGTTGATAAAAGAAACAGGACTTTGGGCACCCTTTCAGGCTCTTTGGCTGTAACTGGAATCAGACTGATGATTTGTGTTGTATAGCCATAATGATATCAATCACAACTGTAATACAATACATATATAAACACATGCGAACTCTGTTGTTCAGGTACGAACGGTTTATTAACTTCTGACTTCGGTTCTCCGACACGAGGAGAGAGACACAATTTTTAAAAGTCTTTCGTAATCATACTATGCTAACCCCACCTCCAATGTTCGGCACATCTCGTGGTATTTAAGATCTCAATTCATCTCTGCCTGTAGAGATCCAAAAAATTCAACTCTTCAACTCAATGGCCGAATCCCCAACTACTCGACTCAATGGTCCAATTTCAACTGCTGTGTTTTTAAAATCCTCAAATTCCCAGCCCATCTCTTTTGGGCATGACGTCATCCACACTCCAGCCCCTTTTCCTGTCTGGGGGATTATTATGACAATGGTGATTGTCATATACTTTGCGCACGAGCGTAAAACGGCACCCAATGACTTTGCACCTGAACTCTTAACCCGAATAATTCAAAGCCCAACCAAACTGAATGATAAAATATAATTAACGAAAAATGATTAAAATAAAATAAAAAGTCATTCCTTAATTATATAACATTTGTTTGTGTGCTATATATTTGGACAGAGAAATGTTCCTTCTTTCAATGCTGCTCGTTTCAACATCTTTCAAACAACTTGCGAATTTAATTGTACATTACCACCTTGCCAAAATAGTTTATGGTTACATGCAAGAAGGATAAATTACCTGGCTGCTATTTGTCGACTGTGTCTTCACGTTAATATTAATGCTCCCTCTCCAACAAATCACGGCTGGAAATATAAAGATCAGAGATTAGTTGTCCATTGGAGTAGCCTTCCAACAACTCCATCCACATTAAGCAATCTTGTAAAGGGCAATAGCAAGAAGATCAGCAGTAACTCCAGGCGTTGTTCATGTGTTCGTCAAATCCTACCTTGTACAGGCCTTTGCCAATTTGTGGCTTGTTGTAATATGGTTAAAGAATATAAGGATAATGAAATACTGCAGAATCATGAAATAGAAAATTCTGAATCTTCAAAGGATGAATAATATTTGTAAAGATGAGCTTGCAGGATCAGAGAACTGTAAATCACATTTAATTTCCTTTTCAAAATGTTGCGTTCCAAGATAACAATTCTCTCAACATAACTGAAAGAAAACTCAACCTATTTGCATTATTCTTTTATATATAGTCCAAGTTAGTCTAAACATCCATATTTTTATATCAGTCAATGTATGTGTGTGATAAAATTACATCAAAATTACATCATGGCAGTACAAAAGGAAAGAAAGGAATTTAATCACCACAAGTATTTAAAAACAGTTCTTCCTTGTATAATCTTTGGAAGGCACAAGGTTTAGAAACATATATATATATATGCTTTTCATCTTATTTATCAAATGAATATAAATTGCCTTGTTTTTATGAGAGTATTTGCAATTTGAGAATCTAATGCGGATATGAAAAGTAACATCTTCTTTGTTATAGGTTTTACACAGCTCCTTTTATTTGCTGAAAATCCCTAATTAAGGAAATTGACATATGATACAAAACAGAGGCATATCAGCCTTTTGTTAATACACTTAAACGTGTTAAATAGCTTGTTTAAACTTCATTTTACATAAAGTAAATAATAAAAATTGACCTTTTTCTGTGAATTTCACACCCTGTATTATCTCCCTTTTTCTGAAGTAGTGTGCACACTTACAGCGGAGATATCTTCAGATTTATAAATCAGCTCGAAAAATATTTCTAGGAACAGTTGAAATTTTCTCATATGGACCTCAAAAACTAAGCCTTTTTTTTAAGCCTCTGACCCCATAGCCGACAACAAATGTAATTGTATCTATATGCATTATGTATCTCAACACGTGGGTGTTTGTGATTTTTGCGGGAAATGATTTTGTTTTTTTAATGATCGTATGTGTTGTCTCTACGTATCATTGTTTATAGTCAAATAATGCATTTAAAAGATAAGTGAACTTTATCTTATGATCTAATAACTTTTGATAAAAGTTAACTGTAATTTTCTGCGAAGCAATTTCCTTAATGTCTTGATAGCATTAAATAAGTCTTTGTTGAGTCTAGCGCACGCGTGTCCATTAAAATATTTTCATCGCCACAAGTTTTAAAAAAGAAATACAAAACAAGATCAACAAAATTTATCATTACTGAACTAGTATGACACACCTTGAATAACTGATTTGATTGCTTAAATTTTCGATCAGTTAAGAGGAAATCTAGAGAAATGACTTTAAAAAAAAAATCAATGCAGTCGTCTATTATTAAATATAGCATTGAACTACTTCCAAATTAAATCTGATATCATGCCTCTCGTCTACCGTTTAACTCAAGTACATATAGATGTTTACTGGTCTAAAATTTGTTTAGATACTGGGGAGGGAAAGTTTGGTGCAGCACAATTTTCCAAACGGAGAGAGTTTATTTTAAAAATTCGAATTCTAAAGCCTGGCTTTTTATTAGGTTTCAGCACAAACTACAGAAATATACAACTCTACAATAAACGGGAAATATGCATAACGGCTATAAATGCGGAATAGTCATGGTATTAGCACACTTAATGAATGTTCACTTAGTTTTTTTCATTATTTAGCAGTAAATAAACTAATAACAGATAAGACACAAAACATTTTTCTTTTATAGCTGAACATTCTAGCTTCTTAAAATACTTCTTAAATAAACTAAATTAAATTATCTAAATTGATAGTGTCATTTTTCCAGCCATGCAGAGGAAAATATAATGGAATAACCCAATGTTGAGGAAAAATTATGGAATTCATTGATAAAGAAAATACTAAACTTCTTGAATTTATAAGTCAATCTTAATTTTTTTATACATTGATTCCAATAATTCAAAGTATCACACACACACACACACACACACACACACACACACACACACACACACATATATATATATATATAATCAATGTGGTTCCAACTCTTTTGAATGACAATAAATCTTTTGTGGATGGAATCTCCTTATGTTAGATTTAACAAAGTTCTACCATATATTCTCAGTTGTTATTCGGACTGTTACTACTCCATATCATTAATTTTATTTGTCTTTAATCCCCTTTGCTATGTGACAAGATGTATTATTATCCTGAAAAATGATTTCATCATCATTAAACCAATTTTTTATTGATGGAATGAAAAAATCATCCAGGATTTCCATAAATACGTGCATTGATTGTTAAGGTAATGATTGCCATCTTCCTTGGTTCTTTAAATGACTGAAAAAATGACTTGTTCTTTTTTCAGGCGGTCAGCTTCATTTGAACGGTACAAGATAAAAGTTCCAGTATCATATCCTTGGCCAATCCTGATTTTTGATTAATTAATGAATATCACATCCAAATTTTGCCAGGAGTAGTAATTGTGTAAACTAGAAATACTCGACATCATCATCATCATGTCATAAGAGTACATCACTTATGAGTTCGTCCCTGCTTCTCCAGCAGTGTCCTGCATGTCTGGTTCGTCTAACTTGAATAGTTTTCGCGATAGGAGGCAGGTGGCCGTACAGTTGGTGTCTTGTGGGGTGTTGCCGCCAGGACTTGTTCAAGATTGCTCGCAGCATTCTTGTGCAATTAAACTAGAAATACTCGACATCTATTGTTGTGTGATACAAACGAAAATGCAAAACCTGCAGGAAATGTTTAAGGTGAACTTTTCACTGGCTCGAAATCTACTGGAAAGTCGTTCTTCGTTTTAAATTAATGAGACTAAAGGCAGGAAACATCAAGTTGGGAAGCTGCAGTCACAGATTGCAAGGCATTCACACAGATGAGCGAGAACAGAGAAGACAAGATTGATTGATTTTAACGGCATGTGAGCCTATTTAGGGTTATTTTATGCCAAGAAGTTATGGAGTCGCGTTCATTGTACATTTATATCTACATTTTTTGTGGAGTTGTTTCTAAAATCTTTTGCACACGGTCCTATTTTTAAACAGATCTATTTGACCCATAGATGGGACCCTGACAGATACTCCCAGTCAGAGTGAACCTAGGAGTAATGGCAATGAAGAGGTACTCCTTCCTTACCAGAACTCCAGTCCTGGAGACTCATCACCAGATGCAGCTTAGTGTCCTTATCCAGGACACCTCTCTTTTAGGAGAGGGGTCTTACCATTCTTCAGAGAATACTGTCAGTATATTCTGAGCCTCGTCGACAGGGTAGAGTTGTGAGTAGCGGACCAGCAGGAAGAGATATGTCAACAGCTCCCACAGAGCAAGACACTGATTAAAAGTGCAGAAACTGCAATGGAGTTTACCGCCCTCGAATCGGGCTGTACATTCGCAGCAGGTGCTACGACTCAAACAGACGAAACCTCAATACATACTCTATTGTCTTCCGAGACAGAAAGAGACCGACAAAGAGTAGCTTTTATTGTTGTTGTTGTTGTTGTTGTTGCTGTTAATTAGCCCTGAAAATGACGCACCAGATTTAACTGCATTCTTACGGTACGTGTTATAGCGGAAAAGAGAGACAAACTGAAGTTTTGGGATTCGGCTTTTTATCCTGATACGTTATTAATATTTCATAATAACCTTTTACGACGTGTTTTTTATGTTTGGGACATAATTATGTTAAACTGCATAAATTAATTTTCTGTCGTTGTAGATTTTTACACCAAAGATCATTTCATCTATACACTGGGAGTTTAAAAAAAAATGATAACATTTGAGAGGTACAGAAGATTTTTAGAAAAGTTTATATCATTTGGTAATTTAATAACTTGCCAAATTCTCGTTCAAATGATCTCAAATTTTGACAGCAGGTGTAGAAACAACTCAAAATTCTGTGTTTAATGTTTAAACACCCTTTCCTTTTCGGTGAATAGAATTTCTATACCTGAAAAAGAAAAAAAAATACCCTGTAAATTTTGTGTTGTTTCTAGACTTGCAGTTAAACATTTCTGAAACACACTGTATTTACACAATCCCTCCATCATTGGCAGGATGTGACACAAGGTCAATTTTTAAGCGCAGCGAAGCAGGTTTGAATTCTACCTTACCAACGATAAATAACCCAGTCTGCCTTACTATTTACCCATAGTTTAGGTGGATGGGTGAGGGATTAGATGGATTCATGCTTTTCTCGAGGGCATTAGCACGAAGTGAAACGTAAAAAGCCTCATCAAGGATTTGAACTCTGGTCGCCAATTCTATTTCCTTTGACGCTAAGCGTTTATTTCAGGTACCCATTTAAAGACGATGACTCCATTATATTATACTCAAAATAGCGCACATAAATAAGTACACTAACCAGTTTAATTTTGAATAAAATGTTAATTTTCTTCAAAAACAAAAATACAGGGATTTTATGTTAAACTCTACGGCATCGAAAATTTAATAAAAGATAAAACTGCAACACTTCTGTAACCAAAATGCATCTCCATAAATATATACAAACTATAGCTAAGGCATGTACTTATTTTGGGACTGTTACATATTTTGTCTAAAATAAATATGCATGTGGTTTGTCACTATCGGCTTTAAATAAGTACACATCGAATCATTCTTGAACAAAATGTTAATTTTCTTCTAAAACAAAAGATACTTGAATTTTGATATTTACAGTGGAATATGATCAATTCAAAACGAGAATTATTAGACATTATTTTTTATTAAACTTTTTTTTTTGATCTGGGTGTAGATTTAAAAAATCTGCATCCCGAACAAAAAAAAAAAAAAAAAAAAAAAAAAAAAAGGAAAAAGAAAAAAAAAATCAAAACGTAGTTAAAAAAGTGTGCATTCATTTTTGGACTGCTGATGTTTATATTTTTGATTTTGGTGATAAATAATACCCAACAACAACCGTTTTCATTAGATAACGTTCCATCAGAAACAATGAAATCTTAATATATTTGAATTAGAAGAAAATTAACTTTCTATAAAAATCCTTAGAGGTGTACTTATTAATGGGCATTATTGTATGCATGTGTTTTTGTAAATATGTTTAGATACGTTTAGGCAAAAACTGATTCTATGAATAAATCAGTTTATATATTTATATTTATATGATTATCTTTTAAAGACGCATGCGTTCATTTCGCGAAGACGAAGCTGGCGCAATGCCTTGTTTTTTTTTGCAAAGTTAAGTGATGCAGACATCCTAGTTGGGACGCTAGTGAAAGCCAGGTCGTCTCTAGATTCTGGGCTTCTACTCCTGCCCTGCAAAAGTCTTCTTTTTTTTTTTTTTTTATAGTGATAACCCCATTAAGCAGTGTCGATGAACTCTGGGTACGATAACGAACGCATCGCCCTAGAAAACAAAATGGCTGTTAAAAACAAAACGAAATGCGTGAATCACGAATAGATTGAGCGAGTTCATTTTCATGAATGTAAAGACTAAAGAATTATCTGGAACAGACGCGGGGGAAGATGTAGAAAAATGTATAAAGAGTTAAAGAACTTGACAGAAACAAAGAATGAAGCAGTGGAGACCACTATCCTTAGGTAGAAAGCAACCGAGAGTAAGCAAAAGGATGTTGATTGATCGGTTAATTTGACATCTCAATCCTTTAAAACTATTTGATATCAAGTTACTAATGTTAATCATTTGTAAACAGTTATAGCTTCAAGTAAGAATTTTTAATACTAATGACTTATATATAATTACACAGTTTCAATTACAAACTAATAGAGAAAGTCACTCACGATACTGGTACTCACGACATTGTTGTCCCTGTCGAGTGTGTGTAAGAAAGAGAGAGAGAGAGAGAGAGAGAGAGAGATGCCGAAAGGAAACAAGATAATATGGAGGGAGAGATTAAGAAAAAGGAAAGATAAGGAAGAAAAAAGAATAAAACTTTGTTATGTTTATTTGTTGGAAAAGAAAGGTTAGAATAGGAACCAAAGAAATAGCAACTGAAAGATGAAGAAGAATAAAAAATATTTTAAAGATTAAAGAACATGAGAATCCTCTCTATATCACCTCGTGAACCCATTGATTCAAGTTGTAACAGTGACGTTCCATTATAATATTGATACTCCTGTTTAAGAAGGTGTTAAGGATACTAATGAAAATTTCTTATCGTTATATCGTGAATTTAGATTATTAAAAACCTACGTTCAGTTCTGACGAAGACCCCACTGTAATATATTGCGATGAAGCATGCATTAAGGACAAGAGTAATATTCCGTGTAAATTCACGTTTATTTACAGAGCTGTACTAAAGGCGTGTTTACTTACTGAAGTCCCATGAAGAAAGAGAGAGAACATTAGTTTCTATCTCTGGAGTGAAGTCATTGAAGAGTTTCACTCAAGGGGAATAACTTGTTATGACTATATTACATCTCCATACTTGAGTTTTTTTCCGAAGTTTCTTAACAAAATAACAGAGTTCAATTTTCTGTTTATAGGTTCATTTTTTGTGGTGGTTTCAGTGTCCAAGCCGATCGTCACTGTTGTCCTGCATTGTTTTGCTCTGTTAAACCAAGTTGCATTTCTTGATTCCTCTGGTTCTCCGTGGGAAGAATTGGTCCCTGTTCGGGTTCACTATCTGATTGTGGGCTCTGATCTTCCTCATTGTTTTGTGGTGAAGGGGTCCATGAACTCTCTTCTGCTAGATCAATCTTCCATATTTTCAGCAGATCCCTACGATTTCGTCGTTGTAGTGTGTTAGGGCTTGTCAACATCGTGAATGGGCGTGGTTTTACTTCAGTTTTTATGATGCCGGTCTCACTCTTTTCTTTACATGGTCTCGTATTCGAACTGGGTCACCTTATTTTAATAATTCCAGTTCCCTTGTGCCTCGTCCCTCGAAATCGAATTTTTGTTTTACCCTCTGTCGGTCCCTTTCTTTCACGCTTACACTTATGTTGCTATTTTTATTAGCTCTGCAAGGTTATTTCTTGATTTTATCCCATTAACATTTCTCCTGGCGATAATCCATGTTCACCTGGGGTAGTTTGATGGATTTAGTAAGGATTAGAATGGATTTAATATAGTTTTTATGGTTTTTTCTACATGTTCATTTGATTGTGGGTAGAGCCATGATGAGGTTGTTCGTTTGAAGTCCTACACTGCTGCGAATTGTTTATATTATGCTAACGCAAATTATGGTCCATTGTCTAGAATACTTCTTCAGCTACACCAAACCGGCAGAAGCTATGTTGCATTGCAATAATTACTGCTTCACTTGTTTAATTTGGTATCTGGTATAGATCTGGGTTGTGTAAGTGGCTATCTACTATTATTTGATAATCTCTGCTACTGTGTCTACATAGTTCTACAGATACTTTTTGCCATGGTCGCGTTGGTATTTAGAGGTTAATAAGAGGTTGCTTCAGTTGTGTATCTCCGTAGGTCATGTACAAATTACACTCTTGTACTATTTGTTTAATATCTTTATTTATACCGGGTCAAAAAACGGATAATCTGGCGGGGCGTTTGCGTTACCTTTGACCTTGATAGCCTGCAGTTATCTTTTTCAAGATTTTTGTTCTTTGTTGCGCTGGGATTTCGACGCATTCTCCTTTCAATACGATGTCGTGGAACAGCGCTAACTTGGTTCTTTGGTTGAAGAAGGGTTTTATTTAATTTTTGCAGCTTTTAATTGTTTCTTGAGTGATGTAATTTTTTAGTATTTTCATCGTCGGGTCGGTTACTGCCATTTGTTTAATTTCGTTCATTTTATTGTCAGTAATTGGCACATATTTGATCACGGCTGCTACTTGAGATTCAACGTCGATCTCAGTTTGGTTAATGTTCCTTATATCATGTCATTGCTTGCACGCGGTAATGCATCTTCTGCATGCATAAATTTTCCTGGAATGTAGCTGACGCACAGATCATATTTTTGCACCTAAAGTCGAATCTTTTGTAGTCGTGCAAGGCAATCATTCAGCGCTTTTTTAAATATGGCTACTTGTGGTTTGTGGCCCGTTTCCAGTTGCACAGGTCTTCCATATATGTATTGATGAAAGCGGTCACATGTAAACTGTATCGCCAGGGCTTCTCTTTCTATTGGGGTATACCTGCTTTGTGTCTCTGTTATCGCTCTGGATGCATAAGCGACAGGTAGCCACTGATGTCCATGTTGCTGCTCAAGTATAGCACCAAATCCTTTTTTCCTCGCATCACATGAAATTTTTATCGGTAGTTGTAGATTGTAGAATTATATCAGAGGTTGTGACAATAGCAGCTTTTTCAGTTCGTTGAATTCTTTCTCGTGTTTTGGTCCCTATCTGAAGATTACATTAGTTTTTAGTAGACTCCTCATGAGAAATGTTCGTTGAGAAAGATTCTCTGTATATCGTCCGCTTGTTCCTTTGGTTTTTTGAATTCTACAATGGGCTTCACTTTGGTTGGGTCTGGTTTCAAGCCATTGGCTGTGTCGGTCGCCCAGGAATGTTAATTCCATTACGGCAATTTGATATTTTTTCTGTTGAAAGTTACGTTAATGCGTTTACAAATATCGAGTACTTTCTTCAGTGTTTGTAAAAGTGATTTTGTGTCGGTTCCTCAAATCACTATGTCGTCCATGGAGGTTTCCACGTTTTTCATACCTTCGAACATATCATATATTGTTCTTTGGTATATTTCAGGTGCTGACGATATCCCAAACGGCAATCTCTGGTATCTATATCTTCCTTCTGATGTTATAAAGGTGCATTACCCGGAACTTTTTTCATCCAATTGTAGTTGCCAGAAGCCTTTTGAGCCGCCCAACTTGGAGAATATTTTTGCTCTGAGCATTCTCGCCATTACTTCCTCTCGCATGTTTAATTTGAAATGCCCTTGGAGGATTGCATTATTGAGGTTTCGTGGGTCTAAACAGATTCTTAGTTTTTCACCTGGTGTATGCACGTTATGCATGCGCTCACCCGTTCCATAGGCTGAGTCATTCTTTTTATCTCTCCTGTCTTTTACATTCTGTCAAGTTCTGCTTTCACTTAAGCATGGCGAACGGGAATTTTCTACATGCATCGATAACAGGTACTGCATCGTGTTTCAGTTTTATGCTGACACTCCTTGATAAACAACATATTCCAGTAAATAACTCTTTATAGATTGATAGTACATTGTTTTGTCCGGATTTTAGATAAGGTATACTCGCTTAATTATCTTTAACTTTTCACAAGCGTCTTTCCATAGTGTGAACTGAACTTTTCTCAGAGTAATAATAAAGCACGGTTCGTGTAACGTACCTTTTCTGTTGATGGTAATATATATCTTTCCTGTAATTGGTATTATATCGCCAGTGTAAGAAGTCAGTCATATTTTTGTTGGCTTTATCTCCAGCTTCCTTTTCAACATTTTGTAATACGAAATCGTCAATGAGTTCACATCGCTACCGGTATCAAGTTTCAACGGAACTGTTAACCCATCTAATGACAGGTTTACAATCCACTGTGAATAATTAGGTATTGAAGCAGTACATACTTTTTTTTAATGTGTCGATAAAAAGGGATTATAGTAGTCCCTTTCATCGTTTTTTTTTGCATTGCTTGTAGCTCATTCATATATTGGACTTTTTTCTCGGCACATTTTAAAAAAATGTCAAAATTTCCGACAATTTCTACATGTCTGTTTCTTTTGCTGGGTATGTTCTGTCCATGTGGTCATAGCCACATCTCCCGCAATTATTTTTAATCTCGTCGCACGTGCTCATTCTTCTCTCGGTTGTACACATTCTTTTTATCTGGGTGTACTTGTTTATGCCTTACTTGGTGTACGGCTAGGTCTTCTCTATCTTGTGTACGTGTTTTTGTAATTTCATTATTTTTACAAATTCTTATTACAGTGTTCAGGTTCAAGTCTGCTCGGTCTCTTAACTCCATATGCCAGATATTAAACCACCTGAAGGACAGCATTATACGTCACGTATAATGCTGTCCTTCAGGTGGTCAAAGCCACATTTTCCAGCCTGTGAGGTGATGTTTGTTAAGAAAGAAAGGAGCGTTTCTCCTTTCTGGTCTCTATTGTTGAAGACGCAATGTTCGTGGGCTAAGTCTTTTTTGCCCTCAATAAATTCTTTAAATTTGCGGACCTTCTGTAAATGTTAGTGCATTGTACACTTCTATTGCCTTTTCTCCGGCAAGGTGCAGAAATAGAGCACATTTTTCATTGTCTAGCTTTAGCATTTTTTTTTTGTTGCCACGAGGTACCATTCAAATGTCTGGAACCATGTCCTAAAGTTTTCTTCTATATTGCCGGTCCAGTTCATTTGCGTTTGCGGTTGTAATATGTCCATGCTTGTTCTTCACTTTTGACACCATGCAATGAGGCTTGCATTAAGAGCAAGAGTGATATTCTGTGTACATTCAAGTTTATTTACAGATCTGTACAAGACACGTTTTTACATACTGAAGTCGCAAGGAGAAAAAGAGTGAACCTTAATTTACATCTCTGAAGTCACGTCAGTGAAGAGTTCCACACAAGGGGAATCACTTGCTATGACTCTCTTACAAACACAAAATTAACATTCAACTGGAAAAGATTTTTCTTTATTCTCTCTGAGTATTTTAAGGATAATGCTCTAATAAAAATCTTTCTATGATGTGTCGTTTTTTTTTCTGGATTATAGTCACTACCAAACATACGAATTTTAATTTATGTGAGTAGAGTGTTTCGTTATGAATAGCGTCAGTTGTAATTTACTGGCGATTTGGTGCTCGGAAGGATATTTAATTGTTTCCTTCTCATCGGATTCCGATATTAGTCTTAGTATATCTAGTGATTTACTGATACTGAATAAACGGAAAAGAAGGATGGAATGAACTCATATACACAATTAAAATATTTGATTAATGCAAATAATAATATAACAAATATTGCAAGAATTCGCAACGTGTGTTGTATAATTTGGTGATGTACAGATACGAAAACAAACACAAATACTAGCGGACTCTACTGTTTCAGGTACGAACGCGTTTATTAATTTCTTGACTTCAGTTCATCGACACAAGGAGAGAGACACAATTCTTAAAAGTCTTTCGTAATCATACTATGCTAACCCCAGCCCCAACGTTCGGCACATCTCGTGATGTTTTAGATCTCAATTCATCTTCGCTGGTCGGGACCCGAAAAACTTAAACGCCACCGCAACGGTAGAAAACTCAACTCTCTGCCCCTATGGTAGAGAACTCAACTATCAGCCTCCATGGTCCAATGTCAACTTTCAACAAACTCTTTTTTGAAATCCTCAAATTCTCAGGACCATATCTTCCGGGCATGACGTCATCTACTCTCCAGCCCATTTCCTGTCTGGGGTTTACTATGACAATGGTGATTGTTATATCCTTTGCGCACGAGCGTAAAACTGTACCCTATGACTATGCACCTAAACTCTTAACTCGAATAGTTCAAAGCCCAACCAAACTGAATGATAAAATGTAATTAACGAAAAATGATTTATATAAAAAAATTAATTCCTTAATTATATAACATGTATCCCTAAACAGATAAGTGTACGCATTCCCCCAAGAACAGTCATGTTTTAATGGAGATACAAAAAAGAGGTAAATATGTCTTATTTTCACTGATAGTTTTCATGGTTAGGTAAAATACTACACCTCGCCAGAGTAGGAAACAGCATCTCCATACTGTTTAACAAATAGAAATAAAAATCATGTCGACTTCGCTCAACAAGCAAGGACTAGAAAATATTGCGTCTTCTCCCGTCTGTGACGAGATCCAAAAAAGTGATGTAAATAACTTATTTGTCTTCAATAGTTTTCACTGTGAGACGGAATAAAACACTGCACTGTAGAAGGAAACAACGTCTCCATTCTGTTCAACGAACAGAAATAAAAATCATGTTCATTTAGCTTCACGATCGAGGACTAAAAATTGGAAGGACTTAACCATTCAAAGAACTAAGACAAAAAAAAAAAAAAAAGAGAAAGGATAAGGGGTCATAATTCTCACGTCACAGACGAACACATGACAGAAGAAGCCACGTCCCTAATCCAAGGGATGACATTTATCTTTGTCTTTTTACAAGTGTTTATGTTGAAATAGAAAAGATAAGATACTGTCAGAGAAGACAAAGTGAAAAAGACGTTAATAAGAGATTCTAGAAATACAAAAACACGATGATAATGGATAATATACAAAACAACATTGCAAAAAGAAGACCAAGGAAAAAGAAGAAAAGAAGAAACCGAAAACAATTAGCAAAGCTCAAATCAAAATGTCTTATTGTCCCCCTCCCCCCAAAAAAAATAAAGAAAAAGAAAAACCTCAATAATGCTAAGTTTAATAAGTGGTCATCATTACAATAAATATAGCGTGACAAAATGTATGATCTTGTAAAAATTACCAATACACGCCACATAAATTGATTGCAAAAGATGATAAAAAAAGAAAAAAAGAAGAATACACGCAGACACTGAAGAAAGGAAAAGAAAAACGAATAAAGATGCCGATAAATGGTGTTTTTAAAAGCCATGAATTTTTTTAAAAGATGTCTTATCCTCCATGAAAACCTTTTTTTTTGTTTCTGTCTACATTAAATTAACACCTTTTTATATCTTATATCATTTATTTATTTTCTTTTTTTAAATTGATGTCCAAATATTTTTTCTTTCTTTTTTATCCCCGAGTGAAACATTCAGAAAGACGAGACATTTACATTTACATTTATCAATTTATCAAATATGGACGTTTCGCTTAGTTAACAGATCATTGATAGTGAGTTCGATTCTCACTGAATGCTTTATGCTATTTTTAAAAACTTATCTAATCCCCCTGTTAGTGGGACTTAGAGTACGCCAACCGTATCACCCTTAGAGGAGTGAGACGTCCTCTTACCTCCAAAAAGCGTTGTTTAGGATATGACACTAAACTGCATCTCGTGATGAGGCTCCAGTTCTTGAGTGCTGGGCGGATGGAGAACTTCTTCATTGCCATTTCGTTCTGTGCCGCAGTGGTAGTACATTTTAAGGTCCCATCTATGGGTCAAATAGATCTGCTTGAAAATTAACTGTATTAGATCAGAAATCTTGATTGAGCAAAAAACAAAAACAAAAACAAAAAAACCCAACAAAAAAACAAAAACATAAAAAACAACAAAAAACAAAAAAACAACGAAAATACCCCAAGAAAAAATAAACAAACAAAAACAAAAAACAAAAACAACTAAAAACAAAACAAAATAAAACAACAACAAAATAAAACAAAGAAACTGCATAAAAATGTAAATATTCAATTCCTTAACCTCTGCACATAAAATAACCCAAGACAGTTTGACATATTAAAATCAACCAATCAATCCCAAACTAATTTTCCCAGTTGGCTGGGGCGGTAGAATACACCAACTGCATCTCTGTAGAGGGGCAAGACTTCCCCAACGAGTGTCCTCAATATGACACTGAACAATCTGATGGTGAGGCTCTAGTAATGCTTGACCTTTGGGAACTGCAGAATACCCCTTTATTGCCATCGCTCCCAGGTCCACTCTGGCCCGGAGTGATAGCACCTGATAGGGTCCTATTTATAGGTAAAATAGAACTAAACTGTATTTATGCTAAACTGAATTGTTTGAAATTAACTGTTTTTACATTTAACTGTGTGTAAACAAAAACGGTACTTAAGCTAAATTGAATTGTTTGAAATAGAACGGTTTGATAATTTAACTGTGTGCAAACAAAAACTGTATTTAAACCAATGACTAACTACGTGTAAACAAAAGACTTTACTTATGCTAAACTGAATTGTTTGAAATTAAGGTAAACCATTTAACTGTATGAAAAAAAAAAACGAACTCCGGCTTGTTTGAAAAAATTATCTTCCAAATGTGTTTAGAAATCATATATTTGATATATGTATAAGAAGAATTTGGCATAAAATGACCTACAAGGATTGATATGCAATAAAACCAAACCAATCCAATCCAAACTAATTGTTTGAAATTAAGGTAAACCATTTAACTGTATGAAAAAAAAAAACGAACTCCGGCTTGTTTGAAAAAATTATCTTCCAAATGTGTTTAGAAATCATATATTTGATATATGTATAAGAAGAATTTGGCATAAAATGACCTACAAGGATTGATATGCAATAAAACCAAACCAATCCAATCCAAACTAATCTTTGCAAATGACTATTTGCATAAAGTATATTAAAACCGGGAACTGATTACTGCAAACAATAACAACGGTACAAAAAGAAAAATGTATTTACCTGGTTTCGTTGTATCATGTGATAAGTAATATTTTATATGAAAAAGTTTATTCAATTGAAGAGTAATAATCATTCCCTTCTTTCCCCCATTTTGTTTTGTTTTGTTGGGATTTTACCCGTTTAGAAAAGACAAAATCTACATCTGCAGTTTAAGGAAAAATAAGGCATGAGACCGAGACGAGAGAAAAGGAATAAACAATTTGGTTGAAAAAAGATTTATATTTAGAAAGAGATGAAGAAAAAGAAAAGAACAATAATTGCAAAAAGAGGTGTTTTCTGCAGACTTAACTATAGCGTTCGTCTTGGTAACAGTTCTTTTAGTTCCATGTAGTTTTGGTGGCTGGTCCTGGCTGGTCCTTACGGATACAAAGGCTTGAAGGAGAAGAATTCTGGGTCCCCCATATGGGTAGACTTTCCTCGCATGATGACCTTCGTATGTACCTCGATACTTGGACTCGTAGCCTGTTTCGGCAGCAGTCAAGATTCCGCGTTACATCGTTGACGTCAAAGCAAGAAAAAATACATGTTATTTTTAAAGAACGCGCGCATGTGTGGTGGTATGGCAGATGTGCTGATAGCAGCCCGTGATTGGTGGTTTTTCAGCCAATCACGGGGCACGTAAAAAGTGACTCCGTAAACAATTTCCAATAGTTTCCAGATAAACATTCTACTCCCTCGATTCAGATAATTCTCTCAACAAATTTTGTATGAAATATTGAACGAGATGAGCTCATTCAGACATCCCTCTACAAAAAAAGTAATTCAGATATCCCTCTAAAAATGTCATTCAGACATCTCTCTGCAAAAAAAAGTCATTCAGACATTCCTCTACAAAAAAATGTCGTTCAGACATTCCCCCCCCCACAAAAAAAAATGTCATTCAGACTTCCTTCTACAAAAAAAAAAAAAAAAAAAAGAAAAAAAAAAAGAAAAGGAAAATTAAAATTCAGTAGCAAATTGCTTTATTCTCTTAATAACTGATGAGAGGAGAGATGAAACAAAAATTCATAAGTCAAAAGGCGATTAATTATTTTCAACTATATTGCTCTAATAAAATTTTGGTATGTGTCGTTTTCCTCGGTTACGACTATATACAGTATTGCCGATCAATTTTTTTTAATGAAAAACAATTTTTTCTAAACCAAAGATACCTGGATTTTATTATTTCTCGTGAAATATTGTGCAATAAAAATGGATATTATTTGGTATTATTTATGATTTAACTTTACAGCATTGAAACTATGTAACCAAAAATATGAGTATGTCACAATCTAAAAATAAATACATCTCTAATTTATGAAATTTTATCTTTAGTTACAAAGTTTCTATGCTGTAGATTTTGGTAATAAACAATATTTAATAATATTCGTTTTGATTGTATGATATTCCACCAGAAATGATAAAATCTTTGTATCTTTGACTTTTTATAAAAATTGTTAGGTATGGACTTATTTATGGGGGATACTAAAATAAGAATTTTAACAATATATCGATCACTTTTCATTCCCTTTTACTTGACTTATTCTTTAGTTTGTTGTTTCTCTATTCACATCGAAACTATGTTTTGTTCGATTACCGAATCAACATTTCTTCTGAAGCCCAAAATTTAAAGACAGACTTAAAAACTTTTTTTCCAAGAGTGTCACACTTCAAATTTGAAAGATTTCAGCCGGGATCTTTTAAGTTGACTGTGTAAATTGTTTTTTTAAAAATTTATATGCAGTTACTTTTTTCAGTTCAATGCATTTAAAAGGTAAATAACCGAAATGGTGTTCAATTTTTTAAGGTTGTCATAATCAAGTATTGAGTTGATTGGTGCCAGGGAGGATATTAAGTTAAGTCCCTACTCACCAAGGTGCAATATTAACATTAGAATATCTCTAATATACTAACACTGAATACCCGGAAGGAAAGACAAGATCATTTACACTTATAGGAATATTTAATACTTACATAATATACATATGAGTAGTATTGACAAGAATACACAAACCTGTCTCGATAGATAAAATATGCACATATTGTTTTTTGAACAAATCGGGTAAACGGTAAAATATCATCAGAAAAGCAGCTGAAAATTATACGGTAAAACCATGCTGGTTTGATTATCTCATGGCGACACAGAAAATGCCTCTACTGTTCAAAGAACGGAGACAAAAGAAACTGAGATGGATTCTGCGATTGTCACACGTGACCATGAGATGTCCAATGGATACGCCCCTATTACTCAAAGGAGACGATTATTGTCTCCTTGTACTCACATCATTTCGTTTTTATGGGTTGTATATTCAAATATAAGTTGTATGTGCGAGTCTTAAAAAGTTCTCCACCCGACCAAGATTGTAGATGTAGATTGTAGACGCTATCATACATATTCATTCCGCTGTTAGCATATCGTTTCTCAAGGTCTTCTGATACTTAGAATAATATTAAAACAAAGTCATCTTCTTTATCGAGAACATTTCAAACCTCTTTAATAAAAATCTCTATGTGATGCGCCATTTTCCCAGTATTAGGACTATATGAAATATTGACTATGAATAAATATACGCTTAACAATTTTTTGTATTGTCAGAGAAAATTATTTTAATAAATACTTTTATTGTTTTATTTTAATGAATAATGAATTATTGACTAAATACTTATTTTTCTCAACCTGTTCATATCGATCGTTCGATGTATTTAGGGTTTGTCTGATTTATCTCGAGTTTGGAACGCCAATAAAAAAGCCGGCAAAGATCCTTATTCAAAAATTGATTTTACTATTATAAAAGACAATATTAGTCATTTTGTTTTGTATCATCACTTTATTTCAAAGATCCTATCATCTAAATGCCTGAAACTCATTATCTATAGACTCTTGAAGCGTCACTCTAAAGTTTTGCAGTGTTCGCCAAGCCATTACCTTTCGTATTACTTGGATTCATAACTAATAAAATCTTTCAGTTAGTGAATTGTCTGCAGTCTACATTTAAATATTTGAGCCTTCAGGTACCTCCCGAAGAAGTAAGGGAGAGATCTGGTGAACGAGCCAAGCCACATGATGTTATTTGTGAAAATAAGTTTCATTCTCAAACTCATGATGTTCATCCTGATGGAAACTGGGATGTCAGCTACGGCCCAAAAATATCCTACTCACCGCAATTGGCACTTTTGCGCGACATCAAATTTAAACTCAGGGATTAATTCTGCCGGATTTGTGAGTGTATTATCATATTTTGGTTGTTTTTTTTATTGATTTCGATGTTGTGTGAGCTAAGAAATTAATTTTTGCAGAAACCATTTCTAAAATTTGATGTGAAGAGTTGCATAAAAGTGTCATAAACAGACAGGATAAGAAAGCTACCTCGCAGTGATAAGGGACTAGTTTAACAATGCCACCTATTCAGCGGCACCCCGGGCCCTTCTCATAACACCAGGATAACCGTATCATTATTCCTTTTAACTTCATCTACCAAAGACAAAACCAAGACGGCCACCTGCTGACGTCTTCTTGTTCATTATATACTTAATTATCTGAAAAAATATTGAAAGATTTTAAAAGTTTTTTTATGATGTTTTTTAATTAAGAAATAATCTCGAGTTAAGAATGGAGAGGTGTTAAATAAGACAATTGTGATGAAGCCATCACAGATTATGTGTGTAATTGGAAAATACAACTTAAACTAGTGATATATCGAGTGCTCCGGTTATTTAGTCATAGCGGTGAGTCACTAAAAATTAAGCCAATGAGCGGATAGTGGAGTATCGAGTTGTAGCCATTTTCAACGAGAGGCAAAGACCTCTATCATAAGCAGATAAGGAGAGATTTTTTTAAAATTATAATTTTTAAATATGGACTTCTCTTTCTTTGAAATATTTTACATTATTTTGTTTATAAATGTCAATAAAATTGTGGCGGTAAAATCCAACTTGGCTTTTGCTGGTTTTTGATATTTTTGTCAATTTTTCATTTGATTTCCACTTGTTTGGCCCTCTCAGTGAATTTTGACAAGAAATAAAGTTTTCCAACGATGATGGCGTGAAGAGCACCGTGAGCAAATGCTTAAAAACTCCAAAGATTTCCATGCTGAAAGAATGCAAAAAGCTCATTTTTCGATGAGAAAAATGTGTTTTAAAGAATCGAGATTATAATGAAAAATAAAACACAGTTTTTTCTTGAGTGAAATGCGAGTAGTTTTATTGTAAAACAATTTACCTTATTTATTGAATGACTCTCGTATATATATATATATATATATATATATATATATATATATATATATATATATATATATAACTTTTGGTTTGTTTTATTTGTTTAACAGCATATCATCTTATATGTTATTTAATCTTGAAATTTAATTAATCTTTAAATGTTTAATTGTAAACTATATGTTCCATTGTGGTATGTATCCGACTCACCATCAAGCCAGAATGCGACACAAGGCCATCTAATAGTGGGGACCGTGCACAAATCGAGAATCATTCGCAGCAGGTGCAAAAATACTTTGCCCCGTCGGCATTCCCCAAATGGGGTGCTTCAGACGATGAGCAATCAACTCAACTTTGCAAAGCAGGTAAAGCCTAGGGAGACAGTTCCTGAGGTCAAATTTTCAACAGACTGCCGACAACCCGACACGAATGCTAGGTGAACTGCCCAAAGGCAAAGGAAGTGTTCCAGTGTACTTTTAAAAAATTTATCTATGATAATTTATTTAGAAATAATTGCGTAGTATCAAGTATTCCTATCTAATGCAAATAATTTGCACACACTTATATAATAACAAATATTCCTATCCAATATGAATAATGTTCAAATCAGTTTGCCCACAGTTAAATGACTTGAAGTATTTCGAGCAATTATATGATTTAAAGTAACTAATTACAATAATCCTTTGTAAACAATTATAGTTTGAAGCAACTTTTGCACACACTTATATGGTTTCAAGTATTCCTACTCAATAATAATAATTTTCAAACGTTTATTTGACACAGATGGCTCCCGGACAGGTACTATCATACTGGTCTGAGCAGACCTGTGAGTATATATGTACCCAATCTCTCTGCTATGGACAGGATGTGACACTGGGTCATTTTTTTTTATCAAGCAGAGTAAAACTGGTTTGAATTCAGAATTTTCTTTCTCTTAGACTGGTTGTCTCATCAAGCTTAGTTTGCACTACAATTTACTCATAGCTTGCCGCAGAGGGTAGAACAGGTGGAGTCATGCCATTCTTAAGCGTAATTGCCCGAAATGAAACACAAACAGCTACGTCCGGGATCTGACTTCGGGTAGACGATTCAATTTCCTACGACGATAATTGTTACGCTAAGCGTGTAACGGCAATGAAGGGTTGACTCCATGCCCCCCAAAACTGCTGAACTGGAGCATTACCCTCGAACGCAGTTTTGTGTCATGCCCAGGATACCCCTGATGGGGGTGAGTCATACCCTTCTGCATAAGTTGCAGTCCGTATATTAAAAAAAACACCGACAGCGAAGCTTTAAACTTTTTAATATACTTATCTCAATAGTAGATATAAACTAGCGTTCATCTTTGGTAATTTTGAGAATTTTTGTCCCTTTCTGTACTTTAAGTACCAGTTGTTAAATATAACGTATTGACTGCGTGTATATGACATTGATTTACTGTCAACGAGTAGATGTCTGGATATTAATCAAAGAAACAGAAACGAAGTTAGATTAACCTTATAGGTTACAGCCATTCTTTCAAAGTGTTACACCGTTGATGCGTCATGGGTCTTCTTAGCCCTGACATTACACAACTGGTATGGCTTCCTTGTCAGTTATATTAGCCAATCACAGGTTCCCCAATCGCGTAAACATGTCGTCCTCCAAAGACCCGTAACCTCCTTTGTCAAGAGAGCGTGTTCTCTAAACCTATTTGCCTTTTGAATTTCTGAATGTGCACAGCCGGTTGGAAATGTAATGTTAACACCGGTGCCACAATTAATAAATCTTTACATTCATCAGGGGATAATATAGATGTGACTTATACTATCTGTGTTTCGCCATGCTGGCTCCAGAGACCAGAGTTCAACCAGTTAGAAATGATTCAGAAAATGGAATTGACTGAGTTCAAATCCTATCAGTGATCACTGATATAACTTTAATATCAACACCTCAAATTCTCGAATGAATTCTACTTTTCTAATTTCTAAGATTTTACTACCGCTAAAACCGATCATTAACCCTTTTAACCTGTGAGCTCTATATTTTGTGGTGAGCTCTATTTTACAATACATAATTATCATCATTCCATTGAGTCTCTCTCCCGATCCGTTTCTATCGCTCTTAGCAAGTCGTCTTGACGGCATCCAATGTCTGCGCAGAGCTGATGAATATAAGTTTTTGCTTGCCGGCTAACAGTGATGTGTCCATGAACGTTGTTTATGAGTTCGTTTTTATTTCTCCAGCATGCTTTGCTCGTCTTACTTAGATGGTTTGTGAGATGAGAGACAAGTGGCCGTATAATTACTGTTTTGTATGGTGCTGCTTACAGGATTCGTTCAAAACAGTACACAGAGCCCTTGTATTTTTCCCATCTAGTTTTTGATCCAAGTGTTTTGTTAGAGTCAATGTGGTGCAATCATAAAGTAATACTGACATTGTTACCGCTTGGAAGAATTGCTGTTTTATTCTATCAGATTTCCATCTGGTTGATAACAGGTCATGGTTTACCTATGCGCATGTTAACATCGCTTTCAATAGATGAGATATTGCTGTCGAGGTATATGAATTAGTCGACTTATTTCAGAGGCTTGTCGTTTAATGAAATGACGTCATCTTGATTAAAATACATAAACTGTTTTATCTGAGTTCTCGTAGAGATCAATGTTTCTTGCTGCTTACACTTGGCTCTGTAGCAGAGATTCAGATTGAGTAGGAGTATTTGCAATAAATGCTTGGTCATCCGCAAAGTCTGTAGAAATGATAGTGCCCGCGAGATATCGTCTGTTTTTTTTTAAAGTTTGAAACCGTTTTCTTTTATTAGATCTATTGACGTTTGAAGTACGCAATCTTGGCAGATTATGAATGGAAATGGTGCGTCTCCTTGCAAGACTCCAGCAACAATATCAAAGAAATCGGCATCATTAACTCTTTTAACTTGTAAGCTTTATTTTTACGGAGGAAGCTCTCTTTTACACTGTAATATCAATATTTTGTTCTAGTAGCGTAGAATCAATATTTTGGTCTGAACGATATTTTACTATTCACCGTAACAGCGATATTTTGTGTGCAGAGATATCACGTCAGATATACAACTTGCAACGGTCCCTGACTCAAGTGTTTCATCAAATCTAACAATAGAATTACCATGTCCTAGAAAAAATCCACGTGTATCATCGTTTCCAAAAATAACTTTCTCCTATTTTGTTCCTAAAATCTAGTGGGTCTGAATACTCCAGCTAACTGTAGAAGTACAGTAATCAAAGAGAACAGACCTTAGCAACTACAGTCACTGAAACAAAATATCAGTCCCGAATTCCTCGCCTATAACCAAGTTTTATCCACAAATGAATTCATAACTAACTCGCTAGTGAGCAATTAAAAAATACTCATAAATTTACGTCCACTGTACACATACAAAAATTAATACTCAGACAAAAAACATATTTTGTAAATTATTGCTTATTGCCAAAGCTAATTAATATTATTGATATAACTCAAACACCTATAAATTGATTTTTTGTTTGCTTGTTTTTATCTATAATTGATTTCTTTTATCACAGTTACCCAGAAAATTTCTCTGCAACAATATTAAACTACATTATATTGCAAACTCGTCACGCTAATTTACTAAATACATATCATTCTCATAACATACTCATAAAAGTATAGCAATAATTCACAGTTCTTCTAATAAATGGAATGAGGGTAAGATTTAAGAAAAGCGGCGTTCAGTAGTGAAATTTAAATGCATTTTGGGCAAGATTAAAAAATTGTTGGCACAGGTATTTGATATCAGAAGGTTTGAAGTATTAAGATCTTGAAGTTTGCTTCTAGATTCGAACTTTGAATTGTTGAACAAATAACTAACGACTTTAATTTGTTTGATTTGGTCTCTTTATTTAATGTCATATCAACCTTCAGGGGTTATTTAATGTCAAATACACCCTTGTAGAAGAACAGTACATGTATTATTTATCCCATAACTGGGAGCGTATTAGTTCGAAAGTGAATGTAATAGCGCGTTTGGAGTTCGAAATCGCTTACTACAATGTTACAATACAGTACGCTAACTACTACGCCACGGTGACATGTCCCGGATTTTATTGGATAAACAACCATAATTTGTAGAAAGGAATGTTGAATGGTTATATTATTAAAAGAAGAAAATCATTTGCAACCAATTGCTTAAAGATATTTTAATTTGATTTGCATATCGAAATAATTTCGTTAATGGTCTGCGAACAATGAAGATATCTCATTGTGGTATAATAGTGAGTAAGATGAACTGACAGGCCATTGTTTGTTAGTTTGGTTCTTACTGGGTGATCTATAATTTTGAGTAAGCTAAGCTTAGTAAATGGTTACAACTGAGTGATGAGTTCGATCCCCTCTAAGTGCCCCATACTTTGAGATTTATTCCAAATCCAAGCTATGTTTAGTTATTGCGAGGGCACTTTAGCTGGTGCAATAATTTACAAGCGAGGACTGCAGACCATTGTTAATGAGTTCGAATGCTGAATGGCATAGAGGCTGTTTTGAAGAAAATGTTTCATTCACTTTTTGGCTTCTTTGTTTAATGGCATATCAAACTTCATGGGTCATTTCATGACAACGCTTTCCTCGCAGAAAAACTGTCGTTTCATTCACTGTTCATTTCTGTATTGGTAAATACTGATTCAGTTTATGCTAAGCTTAATAATTGCGGACAAGTGAATTCAATCCTCACTAGGAGCTCCATCTTAGTGGAGCAGTTATCGTTATAGGACATGGAATCAGTGACTCGAGTTCAAATCCTTTGTGAAGATCTTTGCATTGTATTTCGCTCTAATGTACTCGTTCTCCCAGGTACAGGGCAGACTGGGTGAGGCAACCAGTAGGAAAACTGAATTCAAACCACTTGTAATCCGCTTCAAAAATAAACCTTGTGTTACATCTTAGTCGTAGTGGAAGGGTTTGGAAATTACTTACGACGCTAAGGTTTTTAGGACATTTCGTGAGGGTAAGATTGTTAACTTTTTCATAAAATCAAGTTTGGAAGGATACGCTAAGGTTTTTTTCATAAAATCAAGTTTGGAAGGATACGCTAAGGTTTTTAGGACATTTCGTGAGGGTAAGATGGTTAACTTTTTCATAAAATCAAGTTTGGAAGGATACAACCCACCCACCAAAAAAAAACGAAAAAAAAACAAAAACAAAACAAAACAAAACAAAACAAACAAAACAAAAACTCAACAAAAAAATAATGAAAAAAGCAAAATAAAAAACAAAAGAAATTTGCTCCTAAGTTACCGATTCTAATGTGAAAATGAGTTTAATAGCCGATTTATCTTCTGAATGACGTCTACACCCCCAATTTACTTCAAATTATTTTTGAACCGCTCGAGATAATCCAATCGTTTTAAAATATTTATAAACGTCTGAGGAAACATTAATTGTTTGAAGGCATCAAAATGTGTTTAGCTAATGTGAATGAAGGGAAATGGATCAAAAAAAGAAATATTGAAAAGTCTTTTCATTTAGATAATATCACTCGTAGATAACCGCGGTTCATCTTTAAAAAAAAAGTTATTTGAAAGAAAATACTTCAAGTAAATGATTTAAATGGCAAAATAATTAGGAGAAAGATAAAAAAAATTTCTACAAATTTATTTTAAGCGTTGAAAATAAGATAGATATTCTAACCCTGATTTTAAAAATGCTTTACGAAAAGCTGGAAACTTTGAGGTATTAGTTTCTTAAAACCTTTAGAATAGCAAATATGTATTTAAATAGTTAAAAATAAAAAATCCATAACACGAACATATCTAAAGTTAATTTCATATATTCATTTGTATGTAATCAAAAGAACAGAGACTGAATCTTAATTTTTTAATTTCAACATTTAAGAGAAGACATGAGCACCGTTGAGCAACTGATATAACAAAGTGATGATATCTAGACATCTACACAGCAGGATGTCTAGACAAGTTAGAACCAATTCTCGATACGTTTTGATCAGCAGATTTTAACCAAACACATGATTGTGTAAATTCATCATTATCCATATTTATCTCCATGTGACTTTTCTTATTTCCTAAACGGAAAATTCGTCTGGTGGCTAAGATTTGGGGAGTGTGGAAGACATCAAAAATATTAAAAGGCACAGCTTTAAATCATATCAAAATAGGGGTTTCAGACTAATGAAAAACTCGCGGAAGTAAGTGCGTTGAATATCATGAGGATTATTTAAGAGAAAATGTATTAATTATTCATTTCTGTCATCAGTCTCGATACTTTCTGAACATTCAAATTTATTTATTTTTAATCTACCAGGAATTCTTTTCTCCTTCGTATGTTAATGGCGCCTCTAAAAGTTATAGACATTTGTTGTTAATGGTAGACTTGTATTTTGACAAGTACTTAACGATTGAAGGAAGATCAATAATTTTTTGAAAATTTTAGATGAAGTATTTTTACTTACCGTAAATTGCGGCATATAAGTCGAACTTAAGATTTTTAACTTAAAATTCTGAGTTCGACCTCCAAACACATAGTTGGTTACTGTGACGTTTTGATTAGTGTTTGCAGTCAGTACATAAACTATTGCAAACGGCATATTATATAGTGTTAATATGATAGCTAATTTGCATTACAGTTTTATTATTCTATATTTATATCAGTTAATTTGTCAAATATGTTCACCAAATACAAGTAGGAAATGTTTGTCGCAGTCTGCTGAAGTGGTGTATATCGTTTGCCAGGGGTATCGTTCGAGTATTTAACCACTCTTTGGTAAAAGTTTGGATTTTAGCCCTGTCGTATAAGTCGACCCCTAGTTTTGTAGAGGTTTTTCTGATTTAAAAAGTCAACTTGTACGCTGGAATTTACGGCATTATTTTGTTATTAGTTTTAATCGTTTTATTCGTTCTTTTTTTTAGTCTTTCAGATTTTTTGTTGCTGGCTCTAAAAATTGAAGAGTGTATCATTCCCTGGCATCACGAGGAAAATCGATTGGTGGTCAAAAGACTTTTACTGAAAAAGAAATCCTGTCAAGTGTCTTTATTAAAGATTTGGCAAGTTATTAAAATGTTGCTTGTAAGATAATAAAGGTGTGTCTTGTTTAAGAATAAGTAATTAGTAATGAGACGTCAAGTAAATGATTGAAATGTCAAAACAATTATAAAAAAGATTCACAAAACTTCTACCAATATATCTCAAGGAATAAAAGCAGGAATAGATAACTCAGGTATTTTACTCTGATTTAAAAAAATGCTTTACTAAAAAGTTGGATATTAATAATTATAAGTTCCCTAAACTCCTTAAAAAAAGCAAACATGTTATCGAAAATTATCAAACAGATGTATAGTCAATTTGATATCGCTCTCTTTAAAAAAAATTGAATGAAGGGCGTTTTGGATCCAGGTGTTGTTATAAAAAAGTGCCAATAAGGTGGAGAAAAAGTAGTAATGAAATAATAATATAAAACACAAGTGCGACGTTTTGTGTGTACATCTATGTGTCTGTATATATAATATTTAAAAAAGAAAGAAATGAAAGGAAAAAAGAATCTTTAAAGAAAGAAAGAACGAATTATATGATTTGTTACTTGCCACATCGAAAAAATATAAGAAAAGAAAGACAAGTCAGCAGTTGTAACGGTAAGCTGACTTGAGAAAGTGAAAAAGAAAGAAAGACAGAATCATGGGATTTGTAGCTGGCCGCATCGAAAGAGAAAGAAAAGAAAGCAGACAAGTCATCAGTCGTAACAGAAGGGTGACTTGAGAACTAAAAGAAAGAAAGATAGAAAGAAAGAAATAAAGAAAGAAAAGTAAAATGTCTGGAGTTTTGTTGATGCTTTTGAAATCTTAAAGAAAGAAAGAAATGAAAGTAAAAAAGAAAGAAGAAACAAAAAATTGAGTGATTTGTAGTTTTCCAGCATCAAAGAAGACACCAAAAGAAAGTAAGACAAGGAGAGATGTGTCCACGGAATGATTTTAAAAGTTATGAAAACTACTATTTCAATGTTATTTAAACAGTCATGTGTCTGAGGAGAAAAAATATTTCCCAAAGTAGAAAAATGTTCCACTAAGAAAGAAATTAAATAATTTTTTTCGTTCATAAAATCCCAAATTCATTTTTTTTTTATTATCAAAAGAAGTTTCTTTGGGGTATTTTTGGGTAATTTTTTTCGCATTTCACTTCGATTTTTGCTCCTCATATCATGAGATACTCATTGATGGAATCATCAGTTTATATTGAAAAAAAATTGCAATTCTTTTGTTTTTCATTCATTTAGTTATTTTGATATACACAGATATTTTATATAAAAGTCAACCACCATTATTGACGGGTGAAATAATATTACCTATTTTGGTGTACTGTCACTATTTAAGAGTGACTATCAGTAACTCAACTTTTTGATTATTTATCTTATAATAATAAGTGTTGACAATCGTTTTCTTGTTACAAATCTTGAAAAAATCAATAGTTGACATTGAGTAGATTTTTAGGACAATAACTGATGCTTGTATTTCAGTGACCTCCAAACTACAACTTGCAGACCACATCGGCATCACCACAAGATTTCGATTCTTTGTATTGTCATATTTCCCTTTTGTTCCTAACCATCATTCTGATTACAAAAAAAGAAAAAAAAAAGATAAAATAAAACTCATTTGTTAATTTATAAAAGTGATTTATTCTTCAGCCTACAAAAATATATAAAATATACGACTGAAGAACTTGGAAATCTCCTATTTTATGATATTCCGAATCATTTTCTGAAACCGTATGTATTTGTCTACTAGTCGAATTTCGAAGTGAAATAACGTCAACCCATATACAAGGTGTGATCAAACAATATCGAGACAGAATTTTTGAAGGTTTTAATCAAGACGTACCACACATGAGCAAATAATATAATAAAGTGATAAAGTCTAAGGAAAAAAAAATTGAGATGACTTTTTTTTCGAAACACAAGATTACGTAAATGCAGAATCTTCCATAGTCAACCGAACTGGCTCCGTGAGAATTTCAATTTTTGTTTTTCTAAATCAGAAATTCATCTCCCAGATAACATCTAAAGACACGACGGATATTAAAAGAAATATAACATTGCCGTTTCGCAACTTTGAATGGACTGGGAACAATCCATGAATCTAATAATTATTTTGATTTAATTAATGATTTCCTGATCATAAGCGAAGGATCGATCCACACACACGCACACACACACACACATATATATATATATATAGTCATCCACAGACAGATCTGTTTCGTTCTATCAGAACTCATCAGTGTGGCTAGACATACTAGTTTCCCGTAGCTGGGATCGAAACCCGGTTGACCCAAACGCCAATCCAAGCCACAAGGAACCAGTAGCAGCGAAGTAAATTTTAAACAGTTATGAATCACAATTACTATTGTTTACATACATCCATTTTACAGCTACCGAGACCTCAATTCATATATATATATATTCCTTGGTCATCTTTCTTGAGGAAGGAGGAGGATGCAGCCTTTCGTTCATTTTTTCTACTGTGTTTTGTTTATACGCAGCATTGCATAATCGAAAAAGTATATAATCAATATTTTTGTCTTTACAGAGACATAACCTAACTGCCATAGCTGACAAGGTTTATAAAGCCCTCCTTCTCTATAGCATCCGACCTGAAGTTGAGAAAATTCTAAGTAAAAATCACGACTCGATCTACAACTTCTCTGATTTTTACTATTCGTCTAAGCATCGACGAAATCCGTGCAAATATTTCGAGGCAACACTATTGTTTGTAGATTTCTCCAATGTATTTGATTCCATACACAGAGGAAAGTCAGAGCAAATACAATAAGCATATGATTTCCCTAAAGAAACTTATCGCTATAATGATGCTCTATAAAAACACAAAAGCAATGGTTCGTTCACCCAATGGTGACTTCTTGACATCGCCGCTGGAGTCTCACAAAGATTCATAAGCACCATATATTTTATAATCTTATAAGATTACATACTACGAATATCAATATGTCAATAAAAGAAAATGATTTCACATTAAAAAAACATAAAGCAGACGATATCTCGCAGAAACTAAGAGAGAAAGATTACACGAATGATCAAATACACCTGCCCAAGCTGAATCTCTGCTTGAAAGCAGCAAGAGGCATTGGTCCCTATGTGAACGCAGATAAAACAAAGTTCATACGTTTTAAATAAGGAAGAGACATTTCCACATTAAGTAGCAAGCCTTTGAAATTAGTAAACCAGTTCACATATCTCAGTAGCAATATCTCATCCACTAAAAATGATGCCAATATACTCATAGAGAAAACCGGGTCTGCTATAGATAGGCAGTCGATCATATGGAAATCTGATCTCTCTGATAAAATAAAACGGGATTTCTTCCAAGCTGTGGCCGTGTCAGTACGATTTATGGCAGTGCCACTGGGATTAACGAAATACGCAAAGAAAAAGCTAGATGGGAGCTTCATAAAGATGTTACATGCTGTTTTGAACGAATCTTGGGAGCAGTTTCCTATAACACAACAGTTGTACGGCCACCTGTCTCCAATCTCTACAAACCATCCAAGTTAGACATACTGTTGTATATTGACCTTCGACCCGGCCAAACATGCCATTCCAAAGACGGCGGAAGTGCATATTCCATTGGCGTGGACGAGCTTGGCTGAGAAAATGGGACAAGGTAAAATCCCGCGGTACAGTCATAGACTGATGCACCGGAAGAGAGTGACCTGTGAACTGCATGACAGTTATTTCCGCTTGATGACGATCAAACATGCCATTCCAAAGATTGAGTGGGCGATTGAACTATTATATAACTCGGTGAAGACAAGAAGTCAGTTAGTTTAGAGACCAGACCCGTTGGTGACAAGATACGGTAGAGAAAGCCAGCATTCAGCAGAAATCTGGCCCCCCAGGCCTCCGGTTGAGCAGCCATGGAGAACGAGAACGATACACGGCTATGTCCAGAGGGGCTGGGGAGGTCAATATGTTGCAGTCTTTGTTCAGTCTCCAACCCCCTCTCACACACAACCCTTTCGAAAAGGACAAAGAAAATGCTGGGAAAAAAGAAGAAAAGAAAACTCCCTTTCACACACAACCCTTTCAAATAAAGTGAGAGGTATATTTAAAAAAAAAAAGACTGTGTCGCTCGTCGTCTTCATTGTGTCGTTGTGTTCTGCATGCATATGTGTATGTATTATGTATTTGTATAGTTAATCATGGTCATGGTTATTGTGTGGCTATACAAAAATACAAGACATGTTAAGCACTGCAGTTGAAGTAAGAATGTAATCATAAGCGACGTTCTCTCATTAATTCATACATATGGGCACACCAGTGCTAGTCGACCAGCAAATACATCAGCTCTGTATAGACACCAGATACAGTCTAGAGGATCTGCCCGAAGCGATGAGAGAAAGAGAGAGAGAAGGAACTTCACGCTGTCAGCACGACTTGATAATTGTGTGTATATATATATATATATATATATATATATATATATATATATATAAACCTTTTATATTCCATAACTCAATTTCTTTATTTTTAAGTATCTTATTGATACACAAATACTTACATGAAGATTGGTACTCCTTCGTGGCATATTGTAAGCAAGTTCGTATCTAAAATTAATTACTATTTTGTAGTCTGGGGATTACAAACCCTTGCATGTCAAGTAGTACTTCTAATGGCCGTTTGGTGGCGTGACTAGAGTTGCATATAAAGAAGGGTGCGATAAAGTCCAAGTCTCTTCCGCTCGTGGTTCCGTACTTGTCTTCTTCTGTCCACACGGACAATAGAGTGTACGCTCTCCAAAAACATTATGTCGCACGGCACACGATGATATGTCGTAAACGCATCTATCTTGACACAACAACTTCCATTCTAACACATACGTACATAACTAAGGATTCTCAACTCATCCCGGGGGTGTTCCGTGGCGTAATGGTTAAAAGTGCTGAACTGCTGCTACAGAGTACGCAAGTTTGGACTCCAGTCGCGCAATTACGTTCACTTTCGGATTAACACCTTTGAGAAAGGTATGAACCCTCTAGCTATCGGTTGAATAGTATCACTGCTGTTGTTCTACAAGGATGGACTTGCTATTAAATAATACACGAAGGTTGATACGTCATTAAACCAACTCATGTCCTTCTTGTATTTATTTACCAACCCCTCCACACGGAAATAATGTGACAGTCAATTTCTAAGCGGAGTTTAACAGGTTTAGATTCAGAGTTTTCCATCTCCTAGACTGGTTGCCTGACCAAGTCTGAAGAACCTAGTCTGCCCTACTATTTTCCCATAGCTGGAGGGAGAATAAGAGGCTTCATATCTTTCCCAAGGGTATTAGTACTTTGTGAAATGCAACCCAACGCATCCTTCTTGTATTGGTTCTGATAAGTTCGCCAAGGCAAAAATATGTCGTTTATTCATCGTGAATTGTTTCTTGTAATATTGTGCTCGACGAAATATTAAACCATGATTCGAATTGTTTTTCCTTCACGTTCAAATAATTGTAGCAGTGGGTTATGTTAATCAGATACGACACATATACGAAATCAACCCTCAAACATTCAATACTAAACTGCTATAGTACTGAATCCGGTTTCATTCTTTCGATCGTTTATCAACATATTTCTTTGATTATCTTAATACGAATTATGAGGATCATTAAATAAGTTTTCACACTTTTTTCGTATGGGCACTTTGATAGTACACAAATGAAATTCTAGTCCCCTACGAAGTAATCTCCTCCGCCTGCAATGCACTTGTTGTACCGTTCCAACAACTTCTGGAAGGCCCCATGGAACTCCTCTTGTGTGAGCGTGTCAATGACCTTCGTCGCAGCCTCTTTTATCTCCTCAATTGTCTCATAACGATAGCCTCTGAGCTTAGGGAATAAGCAAAAGTCATAGGGAGCAAGGCCTGGACTATAGAGTGGGTGAAGAACTGTCTTGATGCTCAACATGGTCAAATAGTCTGTGACAAGGGTGGAGTTGTGGACTGGTACATTGTCCTGGGGGAAATGCCACTGACCCAATTTGAAGAGTGCTGGCCTCTTCCGACGGAATCTCTTCCTGAACTCCCTTAAAACCTCAACATAGTAACCCTAACCAATCACCAATTGACCAATCAACTCTGTTGTATTGACTTCCTTACTCCTCCCACACCTCTCATCATCCCTCACAGACTCCTTGCCTTCCTTGAATCTCATTATGCTACTCAAAAACTGATGCTCGATTCATGCAAGATGGTCGAAAAGCAGTCTGAAGCATTCCATACGTTTGTGTGGCATTTTTTTCATGTTTAAAACAAAATTTTATTGCATATCGTTCTTCTAAAGTGTCCCCACGTCCTGATTGCATTTTTGTAATTCACCAGTTGTGACAATCAGGCTTTAGCAGGGTGTATTTCAATTCCTGCTGTACCTGTTTATTTGAACCTGAAATCATAAAAATTGGTCAGTCATCTCATAAGATGTATAGCAATAACATAGTGAATTTTAAAGAGTCTACGACAATCTTAAATGCTTGTAAAAAAATAGTCTGGAAACTTATTGAAGGCACCACGTACTTGGAACTTGCTGAGATTTCTGGAGACCAAAGGATAATTGCTGTCATGCAGACTCCTGTGACGCTGGTGAGGAAAACGTACAAGAACTAAAATAATAGAATTTCTGAAACTATAGAAAATATCTGACCAAGTCATAAACTTCATCACGAGTGCAATGAAGAAATGAAAAGTGGAATTAGCAGCGAGAGAATAGATTTGACCATAATAACAAATGGTAAATGCACAAATCAGAATCCTTCTTAGAACTTCAGATGCATAAAATTCTGTGGGATTTTGAGATACAGAGAGATCACCTAATATAGGTCTTTTCACCAGACATAGTATTGATTAACAAGAAAAAAAAGAATTTGCCATCTTGTGGATTTTGCTGTTCTGGTAGATCCCAGAGTAAAAAGGAAAAAAAACAAAAAACAAAACAAAAAAAAAAAAACAAAACAAAAAAGACAAAAAAAACGAAAACAAAAAAACAAAAACAAAACCAAAAACGAAATGATACACAAATACTTAGAACTTGTCGTGCAGGTGATTGTGATACCAATTGTGGTTCGTCAGCTTTTAACGGATTCCAAAGGTTTGGAAAAAAAGACTGGAGGAATTGGAAATCTGATGAAACAAAACCATACAGAACACAGCATTGTTAAGAGCGGCTTAAATACCGAGAAAAGTCCTAGAGATATGAGAATTGATATCACTCTGACTCTTGTGAAAGTCCACCAGCTAACACTGTTATAGAAAATTAACAAGGAGTGAACGTCGTAAGGACTAACAATGTCAAAGTAAGAATAGACAAGACGCAACAAAATAAGAGATTACTATTAAACAAATAAACCAAACCAAATCAAGCATTCCTATCTAATATTAATGATTTAGGGACTATTATTTCTTGATCTCTTTGGTTTCAAGTGACTAATCCTATTTAATAATTATCATTTGTAAACAATCAGAGCTTCAAGTAACTATTCTTAATACAACTGATTTGCACACAGTTACATGGTTACGAGTAACTTCCTATTTGATAATAATTAACTAACAATTACAAATCTTCATTCATCGCTCCCAGCAAATCTTTCAAACAACATTGTGTGTCCGCACAGAATACATGTAAATAAGTTTTTGCTGGTCAGCTAAGGCTTGCGCGTCCATTGGTATGGGTCCATAGAAGAACGTCTCTAATGAGTTTGTCCTTGCTTCTCCATCAATCTTCAGCATCTCTTATTCGTCTTGCTTGGATAGTTTTATCTAGCATTCGTATCAAATAGAAATAATTAAAAAATGTATTTGATCAATAGAAGATGTGGTGAATTTATATTTCTTTCTTTATTGCTTATTTACAGAAGTGTAGCGAAATTAATAAAACGAAGTTAGGCAACAACACAGCAAGTAACTTTAGTTCTTCCTTCAGACTTCGAAACTTGGGCGGGACCTTCGCACGCTTTTTTCACTGAGTATAACAAAAACACACATCCGCTACCCTATAAACTTGAATGGTCAAACAAGAAAAATATAAGGTAAACGACTACTCACGTTTGAACCAGTGCAACACAATAAAATTTGCATTTTCAATTCGGCAGCTATTGCAACCCAAGTGTCCCACAAAATCCTTCCTCGCTCTCTCCAATCTTCTCCTCTTCACGTCTCGAACCGAAAAGGAGGAAGAAAACCACATCCCGAGAACACTAGCCGTGCATGCGTCACGAAATTCTCGCATCCCCACGCTTCTCCAGCATAACCACAGAGGAGATCCTAATTGGTACTATCATTCTAGGACAGAGTGGACTTTGGAGAAATAGCAGCGAAATGGTACTCCACACTTGCCAGTGCTCCAGAAGTAGAGCCCTACCACCAGATGTAGTTTACGCCAACCCCCTTTCTTCGGAGTTTTTTTTACTCCTCTGCTAGAGATACATCCGGCATCTTCTAAGTCCTAACCGACGTGAAAATCTTGAATGCTGTTGTGTAAGAAAGATAGAAAAACGAAACAAAATCCTTTAAATTTTACAAAAAATACATTTATTAAATGATTTCACAAATTATGTCTATATTTGCTACGAAACTACGAAAAGATAATAGATTGTCATCATCAAATGTTAATGAGCTACCATAAACACCCTAAAGTTTCAATTCAGCGAAAAAAAAGCTAGAGTAACAACTCTGAAAGTACTTTTCCGCAAGTTTTAGTGAATGAATGGATATCACCACCCAGTGAGATGAAGCCCACTGGCATATCAAACACACTCTCTCTGCATTCACATTAGCTACTTGGAGCAATGCCATGTTCATTAGATTTTCTTTTACCAATCATCACTTATTCTCAATGATGTCGACATGAAGTCTGGATATTTAATGCAGACTAAAAAGCATTTTTTAATACACCGCACATGGTTTATAAATAATGTATTTAATTTTTTTTTCTCTCTCCGAGAGAGTTATCAGTAATTGTAAATATGTCATATAGCTGTCGACCATTCATGGTAAAATACTCGAAATAGTATGTACATAGAGCCTCTTTCTAGATCGTTACAGGTACAACGAGTTATCACAAATCTAGGAACTTATTCTAGCAAAGTTCTTCGTATTTTATTTTCTTGTCCTGTATACAAAAATGATTTCAGTTTTAAAAAAGACCACCCAAAGCGATAGATTAGCGTCTTAACATAAATTAGAAGAAGCAATTAAAGTGTATCAAAGAGATCTATATGTAGTATTTGGTTTGGTTTCTTTGTTTAATGGCATATCCACTTTCGTGGATTATTTAATGCCAACGCCATCCTTGTAGAAGAATAGCAGTGATACTTTTTAAGCTTAGCTGGGGAGATAAGGGCATTCATACATTTCCCAAGGGTATTAGTCCGAAAATGAACGTAATAGCGTATTTGGAGTTCCAGCAAGCTTATTTCGAGGTTGCACTCCAGCATTTTAGCCATTCTCCACAATATATAATCTGAATATTACTAAAATTCTTATTATACTTGCATATATGTAACCTTAACCAAGAAAGAAAAGTATAACATAGTTAGTTTGTATGAGAGGAATACAAACGAATCCTTAAATATTGAGACTTGTTGTCACTTGATCTTCAGCAAAAGCTATCAGACATTATTGGTGTGAAAACTCAATGAGTACAAATGGCATTCATCCTTAACAGCAAAGTATTTGAGAAAAGCACACAAAATAAAAGAAGAGAGGAATATAATAATCAGCAAATAATTGGTGTTAACACACAAATACTGAAGTGGTTGTTAGGGCACTGAAGACTTTTTACCACTAGATCTCTAGTTTCAGTGAATATATATATCCAATCCCTCTTTACGATCAGGATGTGACACAAAGTCAATTTTTTCAATCGAAGTTTAACAGGTTTGAATTCAGAGTTTTCCTTCTCCTAGACCGGTTGTCACACCAAGGTTAAAGAGCTCAGTTTGCATGACTATTTACTCATAACTAGATACATACCTTTCCTAAGGGTATTCGTGCTTTGTGAAATAAAAACAGCCACGTCCAGGTTTGAACTCGGGTTGCCGTGCCTATTTCCAACAGCGATAACCATTACACTACGTGCGCCTCAACGAATATAAATACATACATAATATGATAAATGTATGTATTTATCCACCTTGTCCGGCAAAGCAGGATGTGACACAATGTCAGTTTTTAAGCGGAGTACAGATGGTTTGAATTTCTTTCTTTTTCCAAGACTATACATTTTACCAAGATAAAAGAACCCAGTCAGCTTTACTATTTACCTATAACTTTGGAGAAACAGATGGATTCATGCATTTCCCAAGGGAATTAGAAGGAAGTGAAACGCACACACCCTCTTTCCGGATTTGAACTCTTGTTGCCGATTCCATTTCCTATGATGATAACTTTTACACAAAGCGCGCTTCCAAATTTGTGGAAAATGTAGGAGACAATTGTACTTATTATTATCTGCGAACTTAGAACAGTTATAAAAAGCCTTGCAAAAAACATGAGAAAAACTTGAAATTCGAGACCATCTGAACAAAAGCATTACTAAAATCAGAATTCTGAGAATAATGATAAAGTACTGAAGAGACTTGCTATTACTTGATCTCCAATGAGAAATACGGGCTCTTAATGGCACCAGAAACTTAACCCTTTATCAAACAAAGGTTACTGGAAATAGCGTCTGCGCTGTTACCATTTTAATTGAAAATCTTGCCGAATCTAAGATTGTAATTGTGAGATTATTAAGATCAATTCAGGCGCAATTTATCTTTAGCAGAAAAACAATTGAGCTGATATTCAAACCCTAAACTTAAGGGCTGGGTTAATTTGGAGCCGAACTAGATTCATGTATCCTGCTAGGTGGTTTAATCTGTCGTGTTTGCAGTCCATTCAAGATTCAGTACCCCTGCCCCCCCCCAATCGTCAGAATTTAGATTGGTGATTTTCAAGTCAAACGAACTTGCCTACTAGGAAAATTTAATAGGATTTTAATTTTCTTTTGAGGGAAAGAAGTATTTAGATAATTGTAAAACATTTAATATTCTTCTGGGCGATATATAGATACACATTATTTTATAAAGTTCATTTACAGTATTGCCCATAAATAAAAACACTTCAGGTAATTTTTTTCCCCGATTTTAGTATTTATTAACTTTTTTATATTTATTTTATTGTCAAGTAATTCTTATTGTTCAGCAATTTTATTTTCATGTATTTTATTGTCTCGTAATTTTATCTTTAAGTAATTATATACTGTAGAGGGAAAGAAGTATTTGGATATTTGTAAAATATTCAGTATACTTCCGATGCTCACCTATAAATAAATACACACCAGACAATTTTCCCGTTAATTTCTTCTAAACCAAAAATATCAGGATTTTATTCTTTCTTTTGAAACATTATGCAGTCAAGACGGATTATATTAGGTATTATTTATTACCAAACTCAACTACATTAAAAATTCATAATCGAAAATAAAAGGGCATATATATAAGGAGTGGACTTATTTTGGGATTGCTTCATATTTATGTTTGGTTACAACATTGAAACTCTGTCGTGGTTGGTAATAGTACAAGTAAAGATGGCGACCGTAGTCGAGGGCGACCAGAAGGCTCCCTTTTCAATAGCTACAACACCGAGGTGTAGGGGAGGGCGCTACTCCTTTCCCTGGATTGCTCCACTTTACCCTCGATACGTACCTTATATTGCTGAGTGTTAAGCAAATAAGTATCAAGTACCATTTTTAAATGGTATGACGCGACCTGGGATTGAACCCAGGTCTCCCAGACCATTGGCAAACACTCTACCCACTTTGGTAATAAATAATGCTTATATATCCGTTTTGATTGTATAATTTTATATAAGAAATAATGAAATACTTGTATGTTTGTTTCAAAAGAAAATGAGCATAATAGTTAGGGATGTACTTATTTACGGGCAATATTGTATTTGGAATTCAAGAAACAACATATACCCGAATATACAATAAAAAATAACCATGGAAAATATTTAATTGTTAATATTTTATCAAAATACGTCACCAGTGTAATTTAACGTAAACGTATGCATCTGAAAAGTATTGAATATTTTACAAGGGTCGAAATACTTCCTTTTACATCAATTATATAAGATAAACAGATCCTGACATAGCATGAAATCCTCAGTACTCTTGGTAATTAATAGAAAATTGTTTGGATAGTTTGAATATAATTATTGAACAGGAAGTCCTTATTGACTGAAAGATTATTTATATTCATGGAAGATTTGATTGCTTAAGACAGTCTCAAAGGATAACAAGCTCTCCTGTCCAAAGGTAAGTTTAATTAGTATTCTATTCAACCACAGATATTATTTGCCTACGAAAGCGAATATTATTGGATCCTTCAACGCATGACGACAGGTTTCATACACTTTTTATATTTCCCCAGTGTATAATTAAACACATATCCAGATATGTACAACTTGATGCATTGTAATTCTGAAAGAGTGAAGCCCGTGGCTATAGCCCGTTGAAACTTGGTAACGAAAGAACAAAACATGTAGCAAAAAATAAAAAAGAACAATGAAAAACAACACACACACACACACACACAGAGAATTATAATTCAGTAAATGTCTGTCCGTCTGCCTTAGGCTCCTCAATTTGTTTTTTCAATCTTTCAGGAATTGTTAGAGTAAAACTATATTTAGAGATCCGGTTTGTATTTAAAGAATGTGTGATCTGTCTCTCACCTCCTCATTGTTGTAAAAGAGTGTCTGTGCTATACTTCCCCACTCTCAAGGTAATCAATAGTGCTGGCAAACGGCTATCTTTCTCCGTATATGTACTTACATTCTCTCAGCTTTAGCCAGGTGTCCAACCTCAGAGACTGAATTACTTTCATCTTAATGCTTGCTCGCAAGGCATTATTTAACAGAAAAATAGTTTCTTGTTTTCTTCATACATTTAGGTTAATGTTCTATATATCTATGAAATAAAATATCTATTCGAAATATTTATTCATTTTTACGGTCTTTTGAAGGTATCCGAGATCTCTAAATGAATCTTTTTTATTCCAAGATCAGTGTAAACTATTTTAAACAAATGATAAAAACAAATAAAACGTCTTCTAAAATACGAATAATTATCCTGAACTTTGATAAAATCAACTCGACGCCCTTTATTTTTAAAAATAATGACCACGTTACAACTTTACAATAGGGGTAAGGACAACTAGTAAATATAATGAACGAAGTCATAATTATTTTTAATGACAGTTTGTCGACTTACAAATTATGAACAACTACAAGCAATAAAAATCTGCATCAGTAGTTGAGAAGTGTTTGTCCTTTCTTCATAAACAAATAATCGATTTGATGGAGGACAGATAAATTTGGTATACATAATTATTCGACACAGGGGAAGATTTTAAAGTAAAATAAATCTAAAGAAGTTGGGGATCTCTTCGGGATTTGTTCATAATAATAATAAGCTAGAAGCCATGTTGCTGCAAGATTTAACTAATCGGACAGAATTTAAATTTCTAGACTTCCAAAGAAAAAAGATTGTACGAATTGTTTCCTCAAAATAACTATTCGCATCTAATTAAACATTAGTGATGAGGTTTTTGATTGATTGATTTATTTTGACGGCATGTCAATCCGTCAGGGATTATTTTATGCCTAGAGGTTAGGGAATCGCGTTCATATTTACATTTTTATGTAGTTTCTTAAGAGGATTTTTTGTTCATTAACTGATCGAATATGAATAATTTTTAAGCAGATCTATTTGATCCATTGATGGGACCCTTACAGTTGTTTCCACTTCTAATCAGAGTGGACTCGGGAGTAATTGCAAGAAAGATAACTCCATAGAAGAGGAGCCTCACCGTCAAATGAAGTTGAGTGTCATGCCCAGGGCAACTTTTCTTTGTTGAGGTGGTCTAGATAGGTATAAAAGTAAGTAAAGTTGGTCGGGGGCGACCAGAAGGCTCCTTTCTCAATAGCTACTAAACCGCGGTGTAGGGGAGGGCACTACTCCTTTCCCTGGATTGCTCCACTTTAACCTTTGATACGTACATTATATCACTGATTGTTAAGCAAGGAGGTATCAAGTACCATTTTTAAAGTCTTTGATGACGCGACCTGGGATTGAACCCAAGTCTCTCGGACCGATGGCGAACACTCTACCCACTAGGCTAATGAGTCGGTAGTAGAGGAGACACAGTTAACATATTCTAAGCCTTGTCGACAAGTCTCAATAGTTAAGAAGAGATGAGCTAGTTCAGTATTGCTAGGTTAACCACTTAATAATAAAAGTTACTGTGTGTCAGACTAAGCAAAATCTTGGTAAATAGCATCAGACATTTAATAGACAAAAGTACGTGAGTTATATATGATGGACAGTAAAAGAAACAAAAATATGGTAGCCAGAAAAAGAAAAATCAAATCACAACTGGAAATTTGTTACTTATATTTGATTTAAAATCTGTGCACAAAAAGAAAACAAAAAATGCCATGATTATTTTCGAAGAATTCCGAAATAGCTCAATGAAATTATTCCCAGGAGTCAATGTGTCGTCCACAATTTGAAAGGTCAAGAAGATTAAAAAAGAATAAATAAATAGATGAAATAAAACAAACTTATTTCTCTAATCGTGAAATTTGGAAAACGCTTTAAACTAAAAAAATATATTTGGAGGATTTTATTGGCAAAAACAATCTCTTTACATTAATATTGTTATCAAAATTTCTGGTTCTATTTTTGATCAGTTTGGTTTATTTAATGGTATATCAACTCCTAATGGGATATTTACGGCAGAAATTTGATACATTTTTTGAATTTTTGATTATAATCCTAACTATATTTTCACTGCTTCATAATATATCTTTGAATTGAACGTCTTTAAGAAGTGATTATAATCTGTTCACACAGTTATGATATCAAGTATTTCTATTGAATACAATTGTATAGCTATATAGTTTAAAGTATTCCAATAAAACGCTCATAATTTATACACAATTATATGGTTTGAAATAACTATTCATGTTGTTCAGTAAAATGGTTATATGGTTCTTTTCTGTTTCTTCTGTAACCTGTCAGCTTCTCACGAATGGTGTCTAGTAAAAGGTGAAATTTGTGCATTTGATTGTCCCATAATCTATACCATTTGTCATGTATGAATTTGTTAATAGTTGATTTTAGATCAGTGTATGGGATTCTTTGTATTTGATACGTCTGTTAGAAGTGCTTTTTTGCAGCTTTGTCTGACCTTTCATTTCCATGTATACCAATGAGGCTTTGGAATCCAGGTGAGAATGATGCTATTACTTTTGGAAAGAGTGTTCATTTTCTTTTTGTGTTTTGTGATGGGAGGAGTTGATGTATTTTTTTTTATTCTGTAATCCTCTGAGAACTGATTTTGGATTCTGAGTTGGTAATAAATTTGGAGTATTTGAAGTGAGCTATAATGTTCATGGCTAGGACAATAGCTGTGACTTCTGCACTATAGATTGATGGTTCATTTAGGAGATGCTTTAGCAGTTCTTGCTTTTGGAAGTTAACAGTACAACTAACTTTCATTCCCTGTTTAGACCTATCTGTATAGATGTGGTGATGATCTGGGAAGTTGATTTGGATGTTGAATTTTTCTTGGAAAGTGATGGGAAATGTATCAAAGGATAAGAAAGCTGAGGAAAATACACATTCGAGAGATGACATTGACAGACAATCATGAAAAGAAGAAAGAAAAAGACTCACGAGCTTTGAAGATTGCGTTGATACATTCAATACGACGACCACTTGAAGACTACATAAAAAAGAGCAAAGAAGTTTTTTATTTAATTCTTTTTTAGTTTTTAAAAAGTTGTTTACATGAGAGGAAAAAAACGAAAATGAATTAATAAAAAAAAAAAACAAGAAAAAGAAAAAGAATGTTATTCATCACTAATTCATATATGAACAAGGAAGTAACGAACATATCTTAAAGAAATCATCAATTTTGCATATGTATAAATCTGGGTTTAAATGATTATATATATATATATATATATATATATATATATATACTGGAGAAATAAGGAAGAACACATAAAGGGACGTTCTCCTATGGGCGCCAACTGATGGACATTCCAGTCATGGCCGACCAGTAAAGACTTACATTAACTAGCTCTGCACGGACACTGGATGCTATTAGAGGACCTACCAAGAGCGATGACTGATAGGGATAGATGGCGAGAGATAGATATATACGTAGATAGATAGATAGATAGATAGAGAGAGAGAGAGAGAGAGAGAGAGAGAGAGAGAGTTATGGGAATCAGTGCTGTCTGTATACTCTGATTATATATATATATATATATATATATATATATATATTATTTTGATACATTTATATATTAATAGCCATACTCCGAGCACTCCTCGTAAAATGATATGAATCTTCTCATATATTCTACTTCTGAATAATTCCAAACTAATCGTTCCTGGAAAATCATATATATATATATATATATATATATATATATGAGAATTTTTTTATCAATATGTAGGTACCGTCTACATATCCGTATCTGCTGAGGTAGTGAGCAAGCAAGCAACTGTTTTAAGATGGCTATCTTAGTTTGTTGGTTTTTTCAACATTTTTCCTTCTTGCTGGATCGACGCCCAAGTTCTGGAGGGAGGGATGATTAGGTGTTTTCACCCCAATCCTCCTTTTACCCATTTTGCTTTCCAATCCAAGTGATTCGAGTCGGATTTACGAAAATGTTTAAGTACTTCTTATTTCAACAAACATCGTTATTAGTCTATCCTCGGATTCAAAACAGCTTTTGAAATCCGTATTCCTCTCCTTTATTTTTTTCTCCACCTAGGCGGATCGATTGCAGAACATTTGCGTTAAATCAATTTCTTTAATCCCTTAGAAACTAATTATTAAACTCCAAATGCATTCGAACCATATTTGCTATTACCTATAAAAAACAATATGTATTCAGCAATTAATTGTCTGTTTAGCGTCTTCACCGTCTCCCCACACCAATTTTGGAATGACAAAATACAATTATTGTTTTCTATGTTTCAAAATGAGCTAATTGGCAATCAGGGTCTTTTTCTGACGCCTCGACAATTATTGACGACTTTTCAAAACATTGACATTAGCTAAATTAAAATTGAATATCTATTGTTTTTCATAATTACATAATTTTCAACAATTAAAAAAAAGAAAAAACTTTCAACTAATATTGTTTACGGTTATTTAAAAGAAAATTTGGATAACATACAAAAATCACGTTACTCCAAACGTATACAGTTTCAGATGCAACAAAGTGTCAGTGAGTAAAGATTACAGTTTGTTAGCTAATAATTTTTGTTTAAACTTATGACACATTCTGTCTCAATATATGGATGAGACGAACGCTATTGGCTGTTTCGCTACTTGTATGCCGATAGGATCTATCTATCTATCTATCTATCACGATTAAATCGTCAAAAAAATTTTTTTCTTAAAACAAGAAAATGTTCAAATACTAGCCAGTGGAGCAGGATAAAGCCAAAAATAAATTGTTTTCTCACCTCCTCCCGTTGGCTACATTACTTAAAGTTTCCTGCATTTGAACAAAAAACAACTAAAAACAAAATCTTCAGATGAAACACACACACGCTAACACACACACACACATACACACATGTATATATATATATATATATATATATCGTGACACACACACACACACACACACATATATATATATATATATATATATATATATATATATATATATATCGTAAAAGTAACGAGACACACCGAACAGTGAGATACCGAGCTCACCTGATTCTCTCCAAGTGATACTCGCTGGATTTGCTTCTATGGCTTGAATCACGGTCTTGGAATCTACTCGACCTTGCCTGATCCTTGAGGTTCTTGGAACGAGAGCAAAAGTTTTTGAACCATCTGGTTATTGTACTGCAATCAACTGCACCTTCACTTTTCGTACACCAAATAATTTTTGCTGTTTCCGCGGTTATGGTCCAATTCGAACTCATAAAGCATAAGGTTCCGAATTAGACAATGTTGCATTTTCAACTGTGCAGCTTTCAAATCACACACAAAGTAAAGCAATGTGCAACGTATCAGCGCACGAACTACCACGATACTACCAACCACAGCTTGAACAGCTTCGGTCGTGTGATATACTCGCCGCAGATGAGCATGTAACAAGATATTGGAAAACTTTTGACTCAACCTAAAATATATATTTCATTTGCTTCCAATTTTCATCGTAGAGATTATATTAGTCCGCTGTTTCCAGTATGCAGATTATTGCTTCATCAGTGGTGACAGAGCCGGGTGAGTGAGGAGGTCTAATGCTGAAAGATCCGAAATTGCCGATGAACCCACTCAAAAACTCATTGATGACTCATCCTGGCGCATATTGAAGATGTTTTCATTGAAATGCAGAGGACTTGATTTGTTCTGCTTTTCTATATGGATTTGATGATTTTTTTTAAAGCGTGATAAATTTCGTTTACACACACACACACACACACACACACACACACACACACACACACACACACACACACACACACACACACAGATGGTATTTTCTTTATTTATAACTAATGGAAGTACCTACTGTTACCCAAAATAAAAACAAATATCATAAAGCACATTTTCCTGAATAAAAGTTTATTTGATAAAATCTTTGGAAGGGTTTCTTCCCAGATATATACGTTTTTTTTTTGTGCGAACATACTGAACTAGCACTTTGCAATAGTAATCCTAAAAGAATGTTAAAAATTATCAAAGATAAAATTCAAACATTAATTTAAAGTGTCTAATTCATCAATTATTGTATATTTTGGTAGCAGTCTTTCATTAATATAAATAAGATTGAATGAATGGGGCGCCCAATGAGACTCGAACTCACTCGAAAAGGTTTGCTAGTTTAGCTTGCTAACCATTACACCACCCTAAGTCCCCATTCAAGACCGGAAGTAGGCTGCTTCCTCTCATCAAGTCTCTATCTAAACTTATAAATTGAGCTTAAGGGAGTGTAACGTAATTGAACGGCTCATAGAAAATTGAAATTGAATAAATAAATATATAAATAAATAAATCAGACAGAATCCGAATATCCAGGTCAAATCACTCGTGGTAATTAAAAATGACAAGAAAAAAACCTGGAGGTTCGAAATCATCTGCGCAGGTGTAGAACCAGCGGAAACGGATATGTTTCTACCCCCGAAATGATTGGCAGAAAGAAGAGGACGACTCGTTTTTAGCAGTTGACGGCGAGAGGTGATAAAGTAAAGACATACACTTGAACACCAGCCACAAAGATATGAGGAGACGAAAGTTTACGAACTTCATTTTTGCGGGTGCACTCCAAAGGGAGCCTTAGCTTATAAGCAACCTAGCGGACAAGCATGTCAGAACCAAGAAAAAAATTCTGCTCTCTTCTCACTAGGATATGTTGCTTATCTTTATGTTGCTAACGTGGTTGCCTCATATTCCATATTCTCTTTTTTCTCCCGGTGGCTACTTACAAATGGTAGTAGTGAATAAACCTTTGGGTAGTTAAACAGAGTTTCTTAAGTTCGTCTTTTACCACGGCGGGGCCTAAATTCTCTTTGGTACCGCAATGGCACAGGAGTCCACACGCCAAGTTTAATCATGATTTGTTTATTTACCTACGAGTCTATAGGTAACAAACAAGTATCCTAACATGTACTATCTCTCCGAGTTAGAGTGGAACTGGGAGTAATGTCAATGAAGAAGTACTCCACCTTTCCCAAAGCTCTGGAACTAGAACCTCACCATCATATGCTTTAGTGTCATATTCAGGACACTCGTTGAGGAGGGATTCTTACCCCTCTGCAGAGATGCAGTTCATGTATTTTACAGCCTCGGTTAGTGGGCTGAGAGATGCTTGTGTCTGCGTATATCATATCCAAATAACATAATGCGGGAATATACAAATTTATCTCACATTACAAACAGGATTACCGAGTGTTTTAATTGTTTTTAGAATTAGAATGTTTTGTTCGTTCAATTGTTTAGTTCAAAGTTCTGCTATTGCAAAATCTTGGCTGAACCGAATAGCAGGATCTGTGCCCCAAGCTTCAGTAACAGATTATATAAAACACGCCCTGTTAGTTCAAAGCTATTGAGAAACTTGGTTTAATAATTAACAATCTATTCTGGGGAAATGATGATATCAACTGTTTTACAGGTTCTTTCTTCTCTAGGGAGCATATCCAGAAAATTTACGTCCATTTCTCTTACTGAAACATTTTTGGTGCTAAAATTGCTCGATCACAAAGCTGTTTAGTATTAAAGTGTTAAATATGAACGGTATTCTTTGAATTTTCACAGCTATAAAATTTATTTACAAAAAATGTTCATAACATATAACTGCTTTGAAAATATGTTTTAGATAAAAAAAAAAAACTATTTCTTGTAAACAATTTAATTAAAGGGGTAAAACCAAAAGAGCTTCCTTTTTAGACTTTACCGCGTAATTATTCTAACGGTTATTAAAACCTCCATGGTTGATGCTCTGTAGTTTTTGAACACAGAAATTCATCGTTGATCCGAACCATTTTATAGGTGGTTGGTTGGTTGTTTGGGTTTTATGGCATATCAACCTTTGTAGGTTATTTAATGGCAAATCTATTTTTATACAAATAATCAGTACTATTTCCAACAATTCAGTTTAACATGAGTACAGGTTTTAGTTGTCAAAATCATTTCTGTTTCAAGCTATTCAGTTTATTCAAACAGTTCTAATTCAGCCAATTCAGTGTAGTATAAGTATAGTTTTTGTCCACACACAGGTAAATGTCAAAACAGTTCTGTTTTAAACAATTCAGTTCAGTGTAAATAAAGTTTCAATGTTAAAAACAGTTCCATTTCAAACAATTCAGTTTAGCCTAAATACTCAGTTTAAATGTAAGTACACAGTTTAATTGTCGAAAACATTTCTATTTCAAGCTATTCAGTTTAGTCAAACAGTTCTATTTCAAAGAATTTATTTTAGCATAAGTATGCAGTTTAATTCTATTTAACACATAGATAGGGCCCTATCAGGTGCTACCATTCCGGGCCAGAGTGGATATGAGAGCAATAGTAATTAAGGGGTGCTCCGCTTTCCCCAAAGCTCCAGCATCACTGTAATCTCACAATCAGATTGTTTAGTGTCATATACAGGACATTCGTTGGGAGGTTTTACCCCTCTTCAGAGGTGCAGTCGGTGTATTCTACAGCCCCAGCCGACAGGGCAACATTTTATAGACATTCATCCGATTTCTATTTCCTTTTGTCTGATGTTGCAAAAATCGTAGGTATGATGACTTCGGAAATCAACGCAAAATTTCTCATATTTTCTTTGCCTTTTTATTGACATTTTTCCATTAGTTAAAAACAGTTTATTTTCTTTTAAAATGTTTCATGTAGAAGAAATAAAGGGTGTTTCAAAACATTTGATATTATAAAAAAAAATGCAAAATATCGGTGTTAGAGTTTAAGTATGTAAATTTGGATTACGTGGGCAGTCAACGGCGATCATATAACCATGATTGCGTAGATGAGAAACTGACAGTCACCAAAAGCCGTCAACTGTCTACACCATCTTAATTTAGATACATATACTCTATCACTGATATTGAGCACTCTTTATAGTTTTTTAAACACCGTGTATAATGAAGATATTTTAAATTATTAAAAAGCCATCAAAACATTTTAATCAAAAATTAAAGTGAATTTAACAACAACGGCAAATAGCCAAATGCTTTTATTTAAACTAAGAAACGTCTACAGTATATTTTTCCAAATAAACAATAAAAACTGCGAAAGGAAAAATTGTCTAAGGTTTATTGAAATTTACGTACGTCTCATGGCAATTTTTATTTCTTCACTAGAGGTTAAAAAATTACACTGATTTAAATTCTTCAGATAATTATCTTTGTTTGACAATAATTATTTCATGTACGGCCATTTTTTTCTTTAGAAATTCCATCAGAGTATTTCCACAATGTTTTCTAAAAGATAAGTTCCTTTCCTTGTTTAAGGCAATTTAGGTGTCTAACTTACATGTTTTGACAATATTTTATCTGTAATTTTAAATGCTGTTTGATGAAACATTGAGGGTCACATGTGCCTCTCAAAACAGAGAAAGGGTTCATGAATAAATCCTGAAAATTTAATTAAAATCTAGTTTTTGGTGGGAGTTTTATTTTGGATTAAAAATGTTCTATGAAAATTCTAACGGCATACCGTTTTACAAAATATAAACAACATTTCAGTTTTTTATTGAATGTAAAAATATCCAATGGTTCTTTTAACTATTTGTACAAAGATTTTGACGATAAAATGTTTTTTGTACAAATTTCAAGCGTTCTTTCTTCATATTTTGCTTTTTCGTTAAAAGTCCGTGTACTTTTCAGATTGCAGTTTTGTTGTCCGAAGCAGAGAAAATTTTTCGTATCTCTGGTGTAAGTTAAAAAAATTCACTGATTTAAATTTCTTGGTGACTGATCTTTTTAAGACGTATAGCTATTTTAAGTTTTAAGATGTATTGTTATTTTAAGTTTTACCTGAGTTTTTCTGAGAAATTTGATAGAATCAAATAAAGAAAGTAGGGAGATAGGGGGGAGTTGACTGACTTTTAAAATGCCGTCAGGAAAAAATACTTTTATTTATAATTGAATTATTAAGTTCTGAAAATTTCATCAAAATTTAATTAGTCGATTTTTGGTAAAATCCGGATGTTGCTGTCTGAAAATTTGTTTTTATATCTCAGAGCTTCTTTCGAATTTTAGGAAAAACTTTTCACAGACAAATATCTCGAACTCTACTGATGGTAAAAATAATACTCCCACTCTTGCTTTTAATTTCTCGTAAAGAAGAATTATTCTATTATTAAATTTGTTTAAGTTTCAAGCGTTTTTTTCAGTAGAACGCTCCGATTTACGATTAAAAAACGCTTTAAACTTGTAGCAATAATGAATCTGTCATCATATCTGTCAGTCTAATAATGTTGTGATACAAAATGTTACATGTTTTTTTACAATAAAGAACCTTTTTACATTATTTCTTTTTACAATATCCAGTTCTATAGGTCGTACACCAAAAAAAAAAAAAGTTTTATTTGAAAACTTTCCTCGAAAAAAGCTGAATCAGAATATATATATATATATATATATATATATATATATATATATATATATATATATAACGATATATGGTTGTCACTCTCTCACTTGGTGGGTTTTTGGCAGACCAAATGTGGTATAATTTGGAGAGTGTGCAATATCTGTGATAGAGCTATTATATAATAATAATAATAATAATAATAATATCTAATAACACGGATGCTTATCTGTCACCTCTGGTTTCATGCCGTCTTTATACGACAATCATCAGGCCGACAAATTACCTTTCTCTGCCTGATGATTGTCGTAATAAGACGGCATGAAACCAGTGGTCGCAGATAAGCACCATGCATTTAAATATATATAAAAAACTAATATATATATATTTATCATTATCTATAATAAAATCATATAGACAAAATGTGTCTTTATTATTTAATCAAACATACTTAAATGAAAGACTGCTGCCCACACACACACACACACACACACACACACACACACACACACACACACACACACACACACATATATATATATATATATACATTTTCTAGTTACCAAACATCTCTGTTCAAGCCTGGAACACTCTGATTTTCTGCCATTTTGAATAGACTCAAAATATATATTTCTGTGAGATTAAAAGGATTTTTGCTATAAACCAATTCCTAACAATACAGTATTCACATTTATAAAAAAAATGAAAGAAAAGAAGAAAAAAACCCTAAAAAACGAAACCCAGAAAAACTTGCTTTTTTAATAAAACATATATGATATATTTATTGAATCACACACACACACACACACACACACACACACACACACACACACACACACACACACACACACACGTTTTCTGTGGCATGAACAAAATGTTAGTATAGCTTTAAATAGAGCGAACATCATAAGTTCTAAAAAAATACCTTTTTTTGATGACGTCTCGTCAGAGAAGATCGTGAGAAGATGCAATCAATACAGAGGAACGCGGAGAACCGATCAGAAGTTGAAAAAAAAAAAATAGAATAAAAATAAAAAATAAAAAATAGAATAAAAACAAAGAAAAACCTACGAGGCAACAAAAATAGATCCCTGGAAGATTTGGTTAATTTTTTTTCACTTCAGTTTCGTTTAGCTGGCAAATTTAAATAAAAGCAGATCGTAAAAATCTTTCCGAATATAAAGGCCTGGTTGGTGTGTCGTAATATAAAGCACTTCTAGCCTGGACAACTGAAGCAGTGTCAAGTATAAAAAACACTCTTATGTTATAAGTACCAATATGGCAGAAAGAGCGTCTGGTTGTACGAATTAGTTTGACTAGTTGAACTATGTTTAAGAATTTTTATCATTAAGGGTTTTTCGACTATTGTCTTCATCTTTATTGTTATTTCTACAGCGTTTCGGTCGATATGTCCTCCGGCCTTCTTCAGGTGTTTGTTGAACACGGGAACCTTCACGGAACTTCGAACTACGTCCTTTATTGAATCAACGGCGGTTACCTTACCTGTTCTGATTCTGTAAGCCATAACCAGGTACAAGTGTTAAGTATTCCTGGTATTGTTACTCGCCTGAAGTCAGGGTTGAACCTGCAGCCTTCAGATGATTGTCTCCTTAGAAACTTAGGGAACCAACGCCTATAAACGTTACGCTATGTGTCCTACTGGACAATTCAGAGTGAATTTTTGGGACTTATAAACTTAAAGTTCTTACTTGACTAGGATTATTACTATTATGCATGATTTTTTACCTGTGCTCATATTCAGATTTTTTTTCATCGAGCCTTTTTAATTATCGGTTCCCATATTGTATTCAACTCTATACTTGGCCTATTCAGCAGGTCATTGTATCCCAACATATGTGCTGATTCCTTAAGGCGTCTAATCCTCCAATGTTCTGCCCTATCAATTATTTCAACTTTATCCCATAAGGGCAGAAGGTTTCACTTTTTCCTCCCATACATGGTCCGCCATACCTGACTTTTCAATCTCACCTCGTACCACTGCCTTCTAATGTTCTTCTAGCCTTACTTTTAGTGGGTGACCTGTCTCACCTTTGTATATTTTACATCAACTGCAAGTTCTTGATCATGTTGAATTCGGTTATATAATTGGTTAATATATAACGGGGGTTACTTGATTTATTTTATTCGTTTCCGTCTTAAGGGTTCTCCATTCTATGTTTCTTAGTGATGGTAAGGTAGTCTTTTCCTCGTTCATAATTCTCTTAAAGTTTTCTAGATTTACCTTTTGTTCTTGCGTCAGTGTTTGCTCTGGTTTGTTTGGTTGTGTGGCGTTTCTATTTTCCGAATTTGGCGGTTTATTTCGGTTAGACTATTTTTGTTTGTTAATAATTGATGTGCCTGGTACCGAATCACTATCTTGTTCATTATTTATTTTCTGGTGTATTTCTAGTGTCTCAAAGTCAGAAAACCAACCTTTCTTTATTATTGTTCTAACTTGATCGGCAAGTCTTTGGCTTATTATCTGAAAACTAGCATATTCTTCCCAGATCTCTATCATTCTTTTCCTATATCCTCTTTGTGTTGGGTTACTCCTAAAATAGCAGCGTAGTGCAAGTTGGTTGTTTTCCCTACTCCATGTTTTGTGGTTGGTGTAGTTCCTTAAATCGTTATTCGTGCACCTGAAAAAAGAAAAGCCACAATTTGCAGGATGACTATTGGGTCTCCCATATTGGCCATAAGGAGAGCACCTGCCGATCATGACACGTGGGTCCCACGTTATGTCATATTTTGATTCAACATTTTTATCATGGGTGGTATATTGTGGCTATACCAGACCCAGAGGTTGTTTATTATCTGCGCGCCTGACACAAATGTGACTGAGAACAGTCAGAGTAACTGTTCATTAACAGTGGGTCAGAACAACACCCTAAGTTTTAACTTAGTTCAAGTCCATTATCGAGCTATTTTTATGGCTTATTTCTCAAGTGAGTACCTGAACTTATTACCTTTATGGTAATATATATATATATATATATATATATATATATATATATATATATATATATATATATTCAGAAGCCTATAAGAATTATTATCATTATAAATATATACTAGGGCCTTCAATAAGTTTCCAGACGTTTTTTGTATAGGCATTTAAAATTGTCGTAGACTCTTGAAAATTCACTATGTTATTGCAATACATCTTATGAGATGACTGACCAATTTTTATGATTTCAGGTTCAAATCAACAGCTACAGCAGCAAGTGGAATACACCCTACTAAATCCTGATTGTCACAGCTGGTGAATTTCAAAAATGCAATCTGGACGTTGGGACACTTTATAAGAACGATATTCAATAAAATTGTGTTTTAAACTTGAAAAAAAAAAAATGCCACAGAAACGTATGGAATGCTTCAGACTGCTTTTCGACCATCTTGCATGAATTGAGCATCAGTTTTTGTGTGGCATAAGAGATTCAAGGAAGGCATGGAGTCTGTGAGGGATGATGAGAGGTGTGGGAGGAGTAAGGAAGTCAGACCACCAGAGTTGATTGGCCAAATAAAGAATTTCATGCATAAGGACTGTTGTGTGTCAATAGAGACAATAAGTGCACAGTTTGATGTCAGTGTGGGAACTGTACACACAATTATTCGCGAGGAATTGAAGATGCAGATGATCTGCACGAAGTTTGTCCCAAGGGTACTCAGAGACATGACAATGTCATGACAGTGTCATGGCAGCAGGGAGATGGTCGAGCTGATCAATTCAGATCCCGCAGTTTTTGATGCTCTGGTGACCTGCGATGAGAGCTGGATCTACTGCTATGACCCAGAGACCAAGAGACAGAGTTCCCAGTGGAAGCATGCTGGCTCTCCCAGACCCAATAAGGCAAGACAGAGCAAATCCACCCACAAACTTTTGATGATCCCTTTTTTTGACAGCACTGGCATGATCTACATGCATTGGGTTCCTACTGGACAGACAGTCAACAAGGAATACTATGTTGAGGTTTTAAGGGAGTTCAGGAAGAGATTCCTTGGGAAGAGGCCAGCACTCTTCAAATCGGGTCAGTGGCATTTTCACCAGGACAATGCACCAGTCCCCAACTGCATCCTTGTCACAGACTATTTGACCAAGATGGGCATCAAGACAGTTCCTCACCTTCCCTATAGTTCGGACCTTGCTTCCTGTGACTTTTGCTTTTCCTTAAGCTCAAGGAAAAACTAAGACGCTGTCGTTATGAGACAATTGAGGAGATGAAAGAGTCTGTGACGAAGGTTATTGACACGCTCACACAAGAGGACTTCCATGTGGCCTTCCAGAAGTTGTTGGAACGGTACAACAGGTGCATTGCAGCTGGAGGAGATTACTTCGAAGGGAACTAGAGTTTTATGTGTGTACTATCAAAAAAAGTGCCCATACAAAAAAAGTCTGGAAACTCATTGTGTGCTCCTTGTATATATATATATATATATATATATATATTTGAACAAGCGACTGACAATCGATACATTATTGTGAAACGTAAGAATTTCAGTAATATATAGGCGATTTGAATCTTCTAAATTATACAACAAAGATTTTAATTATCACTTTCAGATGACATCTTTGTTATCGGCGTCTTTAGTTTCCACTGTGTATATTACTTTTCTTTTTATCTGATTCATTCTCTTCCACTCGCCACTACATCAATTTCATTACCATTCATTTGATGATTCATCATTAATTTGATTTTCATGGTTTGTGATCGACAACACTTAATAAATATTCTTTAATTTGGTCAATAATTAGCTAGAAAATTCAAATAACACGCGTCGTAATGAAATCATCCACTTCAAGTTCTCTTTCACGTTGCAAAGTTCTTAATTTCAAAATAAAACGGATGGACGCAAATATTAGTAGACACAATGACCATTCTCAGAGCTGTAATAGTTGCTAAGTTGGTTTCTTAGAGAATTGATTGTGAGTTTGATCGTTGTTAGTTGTCTCACAAATGCGATTATTTCCTCAGCTTAACTTATCCAAACCCAAGTCCACAATTCTGAAGCACCTTATAGTAAAGTTGGCGACCCTAGTCGAGAGCGACCCGAAGGCTTCCTTTTCAATAGGTACAACATCAAAATGTTGATGAGGGCGCTACTCCATTCCCTGGATTGCTCAACTTTACCCTGGATCTGCACCTTAGTGTTAAGCAAGGCGGTATCAAGTACAATTTTTTTGAGTCTTTGATATGACTCGACCAGGGATTTAACTCGAGTCTCCCGAATCATTGGCGAACACTCTACTCATAGGTCAATGGCCTTATAAGAATCATTAATAAAAGAGCAGAGGCACCCGGCGATACCCGGGAAACAAGAGAATAGAATATTTTCATTAGATGATTCTGATATATATTTTAGGAAGATTCTATTGATACAGAAAGATGAACAGGGTAACTTACGGTTAAGTTACGCTGAAAGCACCGAAATTAAGCAAGGATGAGCATGTTCAATACTTGAAGCTTGTGTATCATATCTAAGCAAAGCTTTTTTAATAACAGCATGAATATGATAAATACACAATGTCTGGCAAAAAGAGTTCTGCTGATAACCACTAGATGGATCAGCCAAAGAAGTATATAAGAAAAAGGCGCGAAAATGTCTCGCTCTGTACTCGTAGAATGCCCTAAAGATTAGACTTGTTTCATCCACTATGATATGAACTTTTTGTCTTTAGCAAACCTTGTGTCATACTGAACTGAACACTACAGAATACTACACAGCATACAGTGATGTTAGCCTATTTGCTTTCACACACATGTCTAATAATTTAGTCGACTTTAGACGAGTGTGACCTGAAGGCTCCTTTTTCTATAGATACTACACCAAAGTTTTGAGGAGGGCGCTACTCCATTCCTTGGCTTGCTTCACTTTACCCTGGATCCTTACCTGAGTGTTAAGGAAGGCAGGATCAAGTACCATTTTTTTAGTTTTTGATATGATTCGACCTGGGATTGAACCCTGGTCTCCCGGACCATTGGCGAACACTCTACTCACTAGGCCAATGGCTCGGTAAAATTACATTATAATTTCTACAAAAGCAACAATTAAAGAATATTTCTCAAAAATATAAATCTCTCGCAAACTTTCCTATCTCTTAGTAATTTCCCATTCGGGTATGTACGATAAGGGCATTTCTACAAAAACTTCTCCATTTATTCTTTTTGTATTCTTTCTGTTAATTTGCTGAATCTATGAAAATTTTGCTGAATCTAAGAAAATATGTTGTTAATTGTACGTAATTGTCCTTTAATTTAATCTTGAGAGGAATCAACGATTCTCTAATTAAAAATTTTCTTTAACACAACAAAAGGAAAAGTGTTGATTAGTTTTAAGAGGCACTTTGCTAATATTATTTTTGTTCTTACAGCATGTGCAAATATACACAATGCTTTTGTTACTACTTACTCGTGAACATCTGACATAGAGCAGGCCATGTGAAAAACAAATCTGTCCTCATTTGTCCGAACTTTTATAGGATCAAAGATATTTTTCTACTTCATATCAAAGACTATTTCAGTCAATTTGATTAAAGATGGCATGTTTGGCATCTTATGACATCCATATCTTAAATAATCTCCGAGGTCTATATTGAAGCCTAAGGGCAAATTACCGGGGTCTTTCAGTTTTGCTGTGATTATCTGACCAACACATGCACAAACTTAAGCGTGGTAGTATAGATCAGTTTACGAGACGAGCTTGCTAAATATTGTCCCGCTAAAGGCTTCTTTAGACAATTACTAAGCATTGCTTACTATGATAAAATGGTGGAATGTATATTTTGAGCGATTACAGAGCGATAATACAGTCAGTGAGAATATACAGTCAGAACATAGGGATGGAATATGGCATAGAAAAATGCGCCATGTTAGTAATGAAAAGCGGAAAACGACACTAGACGAAACTACCAAATCAAGAAAAATCAGAACGCTCAGAGAAAAGGGAACCTACAAATACTTGGGGATATTGGAAGCTGGCACCATCAAACAAGTGGAGATGAAAGAAAAAATAAAGAAGAGAACGAGAAAGCTACTCGAAACCAAACTATATTGCAGAAACCTTATAAAAGCGATAAATGCCTGGGCTGTCCTCTTCATAAGATACTCGTCTTATTGTCTTATAAAGATAAGTCAGCAGTAATATACAATGTAAGTCTTATTATTTACCATTAACTGGGGGAGCAGAAAAGGACAAATCAAAAGGACAAATCATATCAAAGACGCAGCAAAACAGCAGATGTAGATTATAGAGACGAAAAGATTAATCGGATAATAAGCAAATGTAGCAAGGTAGCACAGAAAGAATATAAGATTAGACACAACTGAGGAGGCAAGGTGATTCACAGAAATTTAAATTTGACCATACGAACAAATAGTATATGCACAACCCAGAATCTGTCCTGGAAAATGAGATGCACAAACTCCGCTGGGATTTTGAGATACAAACGGATCATCGAATCTCGGCCAGACGACATTTCGCATATTGTTTTTCAATTGTCTGTAACCCTATGATAAAAATTAAAAAAAATTCATTCTTGGTAAAGGCAGTACTTAGCTTAGTATATCACAAGGTCAGAGAAATCGAGCTCCTAGAGAAGATTATCCTCATTACACCATAACTTGCCAACCAGCGACTTCTTCTAGCATTGTATCTTGCCAGATGAAACTGAGTTTAAAGAACATTTGTATTAAGTGTGTATTGTAGATCGATCAACAGTAAACTACAATTTCAGATCATTATCAAGTTCGATGTTTATCGGGACACTCAGATTTCGTGGCCATGTGTCAGAAAATCCACAATTACATTCGGAACAAATCCCAACATTTGTTTTAGAGCGTTGATTAACGCGATTGTTTCGCAAATCCTTACGAGCGAGTTTGTTCCGCATAGAAGCTGTGTCAAAGTGACTTAGTCTAGTAAATACCGCATAGAAACAACTCGAACCATCGGCTAATGCTGGTAGGAAAATTCGAAAAGGAGTAAAATTACTATTATTGCACTAATTTTCTAACTCTGTGTTTACCTAACCTCTCCGCCAAAGGCAGGATGTGTCACAATGGAGTACAGCTGATTTGAATTCAGTTTTCCTTCCAGACCGGTTGCCGTACCAAAGATAAAAATGGACACGGTGACCAGAGTTTAATTCCCGAACTAAGTTGTTTGCGTTTCGCTTCATGCTATTGCTTTTGGTAAAGGCATGAATCTATCTTTTTTATCCCAACAATAAGTAAGAAGTAGGGCAAATTGGGCTTTTGGCCTTGGTATAGTAATCAGTGTAGAAGGAAAACTCTGAATTAAACCCACTTGTATTCCACTTAAGAATTGATCTGATATTACATCTAGTCCATTGTTGAGGTTTTGGGTATATACATACTCATTTCTTGATGGGATTAGTGCTAGTCGGGTATACACCCCTCTGGACATGAAAGTCAGATACTTTGGGCTGCGTTTCTAGTCTGGTATAGATAGCCTTCCGGACCTGCAAGTCAGTTTGGGTTAAGTGTTACTGGTATAGAGAGCTTTCAGGACCCGCAAGCCAGATAGTTTGGGCTAAGAGCTTGTCTGGAGTAGATAGCTTTGTACAAACGTAAGTCAGTTTGGGCTGAGTGCTTGTCTGGTATAGATAGCTTTCTACAAATGCAAGTCAGATACTTTGAGCTGAGTGCTAGTCTGGTATTGATAGCCCTCTGGGACCGCTAGCCTGATACTTCGAGATGAGTGCTATTTTACTATACACTGCAAACCCAGTATTTTGGGCTCATCTTGTTTACGTTAAATACTAATGATAAAAAGCTTAGTATAGGGAACGTTCACTTTTACTTTTAATGGAATGATGGAAGAAATTTAAAGAAAGATATCTACACTTCGGAATGATGTTTGAATGTGATTTGAACTCGATTTAAAAAAATGTCCTTTCAAGTACAAGATATGTGAACAACAAGGAATAAGAATTCAAACGCTTAACGAGTTTGTTTAAACATGTTTAGTTCGTGTTTAAGCTTGAGTGCAAATATTTGCATCTCCATATTGTGCTAAATGTAACACAATGTTGTTTTTTTAAAAAGAGTCTTAATCAGCATGTTTTTGTTATGTGGCATGGAACACTAGAAAATCATAATGTCTGTATTAGCTTGATATTTAAAACGGTCTGAGACACTATGGTAGAACATAGATATAAAAATAATATCTTTGCTCTCTTAAGGGAAACGGGTGGTATTGCCAGTTGGGAAGAATATAACTGCCAAGACGAAGAACAGATTGAAACTATCGTATCAAAACTAGTTTGTTTTCTGAAGCGCTGTAGTGATAGAGAGAAAGTATGTTTTTTAAGTTCATTTGCAATGCTATGAACAATTAGCTTTATTAAGAAGGAAAATTTAACACCAGAAATAATGAGCAAAGATTTTTCTTAATGACTTTTTTCCAAAAAAGGTTGCTTTGATGTCAAATATAGGCCAAAATAAATAATTATTTTCTCAAAGGAAAAAAAAAACTTTCGTTTTTAATGTATTAAACTCGATATACCATTTTGTTTAAATCTAGACCTGACAATCTGATTTATTCATTAAATTGCAATATCAAAATAAGTTAGCTTAAAGGGTAAAGACGTTCATTTTGTAGTCATCTCGTTTCTCTACGTACCAAAGAACTATGGTGTTGCATTTAATCCATCATGACCAACGTTTCTAAAATCCTTCATATTTGAAACATAGAACTGTCAAAATTTGATTACGTAGGATGTGACTATCAAGACGCAGTAAGTTCTCTGTGAACATCTTCATATAAAAAATCTTTATTGTACCTTCAGAAAAGAGAATAGTAATTTCTTAAAAAAGAGCCGTGTCATAGAGTTAACAGAAAAGAAAATGAAAGTTAAAAGAAAAGATCATGGAAAGTTGCCTCACTATTATATTCGACAAATATAAGCAGAAAGAAAGAATCCACAAATAAAAGCAGGAGACAAGATGTATTTTAGAAAGGATTTTTGTTCTTTGATGCAGTTTTCTTATGTGGGCGTGAACAGCTCATGTCAGAGGCTTTTGTAAATTTCAAAATCATATCGGACAAAGAGCTCTTCAAACCTTATAATATTTTCTTCCTTTATGTCTTTAGAATTTTTCATTTTATCTTCTATGTTTGGACTATTACATACAGGGTGTTTGAAAAAAGGATACCCCTAAGATATGTGTATCTTGTAGACCCCTTGTCGAACACAAGGCCGCTGGAGATTAAAAAAATTGATCCTGCTCTCTTTTTAATGAGTAGAGTGTTCGTCAATGGTCCGGAAGACCAGGGTTCAATCCCAGGTCGAGTCATACCAAAGACTTTAAAAAATGGTACGTGATGCCACCTTGCTATTCACTTAGTATTATAAGGTACGGATCAAGGGTAAAGTGGAGCAATCCAGGGAATGGAGTAGCGCCTTCCTCTACACCTCGGTGTGGAAGCTATTGAAAAGGTAAACTTTGGGTCATACTCAACTAATGTCGCCAACTTTTACATTTAAACTATTTTGTAACCCCGAAAAAGTAGTTGCCGACAACCCAATCTGCGAAGATCAGTGAATGAGTTAAAAGCTCAGATATATAATAAAGAACTTTTAAGTTAAAAGTAACCGCACTGAACTCAAATAATGCTCAAATGAGGTTAGCACATGACATTCCTACAGCGAAATGTCTCCGATTAGAATGTTGACATGTGACTACTACTGTTATATTACGTTTACGTGTACGTAAAATGTTAGGGTTGAGCGATTGATTTTAACGGCATATCAACCCATCTACGATTATTTAATGCATAGAGGTTAAAAAACTGCATTCATTGTACATTCACATTTACATTTTTTTATGTCCTTCTTTCTTAAGAGTTTTGGGCACATTGTCAGGATATCAAGTAAGTTTAATACAAATAATTTGTACACAGTATAGTTTCATGTTTTTCCATCTTATGGTTATTATTATGCTTTCAAATAATTATTTCTATTTAATAATTGTCATTTATTTCTACTCTGTCATATGGTTTTAAGTATTTCCATATTATAGTAATAATTATATTTTCATGTAATTATTTCTATTTAATGATAGTCATTTGTTTGTGCACTGTCATATGATTTCAAGTATTCATAATAATTCTTCGTAAACAATTATAGCTTCAAGTAACTTTTCTGAATACAAATAATTTGATATGGCACCAAGTATTCCAATCTAAGATAGGTGGGGACCAAATCGCCATATCTAGAGCCTCACCATCCGATGCACTCTGTGTGTGTGTGTGCGTGTGTGTGTGCGTGTGTGTGTGTGTTAGAATTTTGGCGGCACTCTGTAAAGATCGAACTCATGTCACAGTTGTAATGGACCGCAAGACGAGTTAACTTATCGTTATCATACCGAACCTAATACCATCTGATACTGTGGAAATTTCTTATTTTGTTGCATATCAAATTAGACACGATCTCCGTTTATAAAAATAAGAATAAATATTTTTCCACGGAATAAACTAAAAAAAGCAGAAAAGTTATTCTTAGTCATTTGAGTGATAAAAAGCCAATAAAATGAGGAGCCAAAGTAAAAGAGAAGTTAAACGAATTTTTCAATTATCCATGACAGAATAGCTAAAAACATTTTAATTCTGTAATATATTAATAAATCCTGTATAAAAAAAATCAGAATTTCTATTAGTAATAAGATTAGAATTCATGAATTCGTTTCAATGTTATATTTTTATAAGATAGAACACCAGTTATGACAAATCACTAGTTTCTTTAATTTAGTGTCAAACAGAATTTTAAACATGATAATTTCTGAATACAATGAAAATAGAATCAACTTGTGAATTTAATCTTCACACTAGATATGGTGATTGGTAAAATCATCTTGATGGGCGAAACAGGAAATGATTTGGTTCTTAACAATTTCTATTATATATTGAATTTAAAACAAAGGGAGATAATTATATCTATGCGTATTTATTTAAATGAGGTGATAAGAAAGTATTGAGACGGAAGCTTTAATTTAAAAAATAACTAAATTTAAATGAAAATGTGTGAACTAATTGGATAAAGTGAAGAAGAGTCACTGCTACTTCGAAAAAATTATAAACCGATTCTTAACATTAATTCTTTGTGAAATACAGGACTGTGCAAGCGCATCTACTGCCATACTTCCCAGAGGTAGCTTCTTACCATTTTCTTAATTTGAAAATTCATTTCATGACTTAGATTTGAGGACAAGGAGGACAATAAAAGAAATACAACGGCGCAGATTTACTCCATAATAAACAATGAGTCTCAGAAATGCTTCGAACAATGAAAGACTCATTGGAATAAGTGTGTTGAATTCAAAGAGGACTATTTTGAAAAACAAACAAACCTTTTCATTCATTGTTAATTTCTGTTTTGGTAAAATTCAGCTTGAGTCTCAATACTTCTTGAATAGACATTGTAAGTATAAGGTAATTAGATTGATTGCATAACAGTAGTCATTTTTTGATAATCTAATGTATAAGATAGTACAGATATTTTTGCGTCCTCAATATAAGTAACATCACCTATCATAAAGGTGAAATAATACCCTCAAGCGGTGAAAGGTGTCAGTCATGCTAAATGAACATTTCACGCCATAAAAACGGTACCGTGTTTGCCGGTCAATAAAATGGCTGTGTTTTACCTTTTTTATCTACTACTCATTCAAAGTCAGTGTACAACTGATTCATAAAAAATAGTACGAGACTAATCTGTACAGCACCCAGACATAATTGATCAAAATCGCTATGAATAGCTTATGAAAATAATTCATTAAGTATTTCACCTATACTAGAACTCTAATGATGATGATAAACAATTACAGGGTTTGATGAAATTCAATGATACATATCTTAAATGAAACAGTAATCAATCTAATTTAAGAATATCTATTTATAAAACACAATATGACATAAATTTATGCAACTTAGTCTCTGTACAAAATAGTGAGAAAGTCTATGGAATACTTCAGCAAACGTAAAACAAAACAAAAACCAAAGATGTATAAATATATCCATTAAAGTATTTTGTAATTTGCTTGAAGCATTGCACAAATTATATTATCTTATAATTTAGAGGGCTATTGCAATGCGAAATAATAATTATTATTTCGCATTGCAATAGCCCTCTAAATTAATACAATACAAAAAATATCCATTAAAACTTTAATTTGATTTTTGCATGGTCTCCATATTTTGAATGAAACTAATTGTAAGCGATGTTTGAATTTACGCGATTACTTATACTAAAAATACAATCTATGTAGAGATGCCGATCCACTTGTAAATAATCCAGTCATTTTTTGACTGGATTATATACACACAAACACTCACTCACACACACACACACACACACACACACACACACACACACACACACACACACACACACACACACATATATATATATATATATATATATATATATATATATATACTTGTATATACAAATCTATATCAACATATGGATGTATGAATAGATATATATCCGTGGGTAATTCAATAGAAAAGACGAATTCTGCAATATCATGACTCGCATTTCACCCGGAAAAAATTGGCTTTATTTTTCAATATAATCTTTCTTCTTTAAAAAAGTTTTCTCATCGAAAAACAAGCTTCTGTATTCATTCGAAATAGAAATATTTGGACTAAGTTTTTACCTATTTGCTCTTAGTACTCCTCATTTAATCATCACTTCAAAACTTTGTTACACGCAGAAATTTTTGTTGGGGCCAAACAATAGAAATCACAGGGGGTCAGATGGGGACTATAACAGAGATGTAGTAGCTTTTCCCAACCAAAATGACTCATGGTTTTCACTGTTCTGCGGGCAATATTAGGTCTTTCATTGTCTTTATGAAACTCAACGACAACTGATCTTTAAAAGGCCAAGGTCAGTATGCATTATTTTGTGTGCGGTACTCACAGAAATCCCCATTTGCTCAGAAATGTCGTCTATTGTCATTATATTGTATAGTCTTTTATGGATTCATCAACGAGATAATCAAACATGATTTACGAAATTCAAATAACGAAACGAAACACACTTCTTTATAAAAATATATCTGTCTCATTTCATTCTCGAAAAGGGCACACAGTTTGTTGTAAGTTTGAAAGATAGATGGAGAGACATATACTCAGAGAGGGGACTTCTTGCCCCATACCTTCTTCTTGGAGCCAGCGGGTGCCAACGCTTACACCACCTTGCAAGCCGTATCGTTAGAGACGACACTAACGCCTCTGATCGGCTGCGAATCCCTGGTTTGACTCGATTCTGACTAGACTGACTGTCTAAATCTGACCGCATGGTTCACATATTACGTTGTCTCCTTCCGGTTACACACCTAATCGACCGGCCTACTCCGACGCTCTCCCACCCTCCTGTTTACTAATCACAAAGTGACAGCTTGTCAAAGCACACGGAGTCACCAGGAACGAACCCAAAATCCATGTCAGCAATCATTAGATAACAATTATTCTGTCAGCCAAAATGAGTGCATTGATTGAATCCACCATTTTAGGTGAGGTCACTAAGGTCTGCCTTTCTTGCCTGTTTTCATCTTGAATACTAATTCGACCTTCTTTAAAGAATTTAGCTCAATTGTAAACATTTTAAAACTTTAGCATGTCTCTCTGCACACATTACGTTCGACTGTAAATTTCACATGGCTTGCATTTTCTAGTCACTAAAAATCTGATGACAGATCTCTGTTCAATACTGGAGCACTATAATTTTCTACCATAAGCACCATGCATTTAAATATATATAAAAAACTAATATATATATATTTATCATTATCTATAATAAAATCATATAGACAAGATGTGTCTTTATTATTTAATCAAACATACTTAAATGAAAGACTGCTGCCCAACCACACACACACACACACACACACACACACACACACACACACATATATATATATATATATATATATATATATATACATTTTCTAGTTACCAAACATCTCTGTTCAAGCCTGGAACACTCTGATTTTCTGCCATTTTGAATAGCCTCAAAATATATATTTCTGTGATATTAAAAGGATTTTTGCTATAAACCAATTCCTAACAATATAGTTTTCACATTTATGAAAAAAAGAAAGAAAAGAAGAACCCCCCACTAAAAAACAAAACCCAGAAAAACTTGTTTTTATAAAAGAAAATCAATATATTTATTGAATCACACACACACACACACACACATTTATATATGCAAATATCTGACGATTGTGTGTTACACACACACACACATATATATATATATATATATATATATATATATATATATATATATATATATATACATGCCATACACGGAGAAGATGTTTAATTATTTAAGTATGCAGTTCTAAGGATAAGAAAGTAGGTTTTACACAGGTGTAAATTTTATACTATAATACTAGTCACGTGGCAATATTGTACTTGGAAACATTCTTTAGCAGCTGAAATGATCATTTTCTGCTCTAAACTCATTTAAACATCCAAACTTTTGTTGTGCGATATAAAGTTGTTTCTGACAATATAATGAATATCAAGTAGTTTTAAACCTTTTTGAACATTTGGATTTTGTTTAGTTTTGTTTATTGTCATAGAATTGCTAAGAGTTTTTATATCTGATTAGAATCATTTATATATCCATGGCCACTCCGAGAATTTATAACCGTCCTGTTAGTGTATTTAGAAGGTATGAATATCTAATAAAACGTTATGTTCAACTTATGAAGATTGGTAGAGACGAACAAGTCTATTGAGATCTTGTATTCTGACTTCGCCTGTCGATTTCAATGAAATTTTCTTCTCGTTCCGTGTAATGAAGTGTTCACTGGTCAGTTAATTCACTTCTTACATCATTGAATTTACTCTTTGTAACTTGAAAATTTTGAATTCAACAAATGATTATACGATGAGGCCGCATCTTTATCCATGATGTGATCGACATTCGTCGAAGTCTTTAGGCGTGTTCTGGGCTAGTGGTAATGATGCATTGCTGCCGAAACCATTCTGATTCCAAATTCATTTTCTTATAAAAGTTTTGTTGGTTGCAAAGCTGTTTTGTTTATTGCTGCATGTGTATATAATATATTATTAGAGATAAAAACAGAAGTTAAAATATGATCGTATGACTAATGTCTGTAAAAGCCTATACTTTCTGTTTTGTGTATTTTGGAACATGAAGAGATCCCCCCTCCGGTGTCTAATTATTCACTAATGAGTCATCCTTCACTGGGTCCCATGGTAGCTTTGTGCCAGACTTAGCTTAGTAAATACCAATATCCTAACCCCTAAAAACGGTTACATGGAGTTACTATCCTTTAATGTTATTATTCTATCTCCCCCACCTTAACTGTGTGTTGGGTGGGGAAATGGATGTACTGGAAATTTTGCTTGCGACTAAACTTTGACCGTACAAACATATGGTATATGCACAAACCAGAATCTGTTCTGAGAGCGAGACCCACAAGATCGAGAAAAATCTAAGCATTGCTCATATTTTTTACAAGGACGTGATCCTTCTGGCTGAGGAGTCTATGATCCAGCCACAGAAGTGGGCATGTGACTTGGCCCTTACTGAGCTTGTCGAGCGGTCGGAGAAGCCTGTTCAGATCAATCAGCTGATCATGTCCAACCCCAGCACCTATATGATAGTCCCGACCATAGTCTTCCACTTACTCTCGTGGCAAACTAGTAACCAACCCTATTTTATTTTAAAGGTGTTTGAAAGCAGTGGCTGAGAATTAATTACGCTGCAATTGTTAAAACCATGTAAAATGTATGCAAACAAATGAGCTCCTGCTCGTTTAAAAATAATGTCACTTATGATCTATTCAACTACAAATCACATACAGACACACAGACACAGAGAATTTAGTATTAAACAAATCCCAAGAGTGATACAACCAAACCAAACTAGCTCGTTAACCATTACACCTCAACGAGGCATCCAAAAACCATTCATTAAGCTCATGTGGCTAGAAACATTAAAATCTAACTTACTAGTAATGGCTTGCGTGTAATGGTTAGCTACCTAGACGAGCAAACCTACACGAATAAGTTCGAGTCTCATTAGGGGCCCCATTCATGTGGCCTTGTGCCACATCTAAACAAAAAGCTTTGTAAATTACTACTAGTAATGGCTGGCTAACCGAGCTATCGAACGATTACACAATATAAGGCATCCGTTTGAAGTCAGTGTTTGCTGCTATGAAAGAGTTCAATTGCGGTGGTTGTGAAACGTTGGAAGCAAAGTGAAATAGGAAACGTCGTCTGCCGTCCATGTCTTGAGAGCGAGCGATCAACGCCCAAGTCTATTTTGCAAAGTGTCACACGTCCCTCCCATCACCAAGATAAAACAGAAGATAAATTTTCATCAATAAAAACAGACATACCTGTGTATTCTGCCCTGTAAGTTTGTATTTTATTTTCAAACTGTGGAATTGTAACTGAATACTGAAGCAAAACTTAGTTTCGGTTATCTACGCAGTTTACGTGATTGACCACATAATAGCCCAAAAGGGCTTTGTAAAAAATGAAGATACTTGGAAGGAAGGTTATTTTTTCTTTGTCTGGGTCAAGCAAAAGTGTGTAAATAACGAATGAGATATTTTGAGTACAGCAGAGAGACACGCAAAGACTTTGAAGGAAGGGAGGCCATGACAAGGGAAATAATGACGAGGAAATAAAGAACATACTGCATGCAGTTGTAGAAGATAAAACGATTCTTGTTCAGTCTAGCTGTTCATGTCTGAAATTTATTGCCTTGTTTTAGGCGGTCAATCAAGATACCACTGGCCGAAAAAGAAGGGTTAGAGTCTTGAGATATTTATGGCGGTCTTCACTGATTTCAGTATGTCTTTTATAAGTATGTATTTACCCAGCTCATCCGCCATGAGTGGAATGCGACGCAAGATCATTTTTAGGAGGAAAAAAATCTGGTTTGAATTCAATTTTCCTTCTCCATGACTGGTTGCCTTATTGAAACTAAAGAACACAGTATTCTCTATTATTTACCCATAACTGTTTGGAAGGTTGGGAGAGAAGCGAAAAAATCCCAATTTTTTAAAAAGGGATTAGCAATCAGTCTCATCCAAGAATTGAACTCGGGTCACCGATTCCATTTCCTTTGACGATTATCGTTACGCTAAGCGCGCCTCATGTATTCTATGAGTAAGCCACGTTTTCTTCGGCGCCCTGTCAGCATTAAAAATTAATGAATATTTCAAATAAAAATCAGATTTTTTATTCACGCTGAATTGAAAAGGGAGGTGTAAATCTCTTTTTTAAAGGTTGGGTGATCATTAAGTCGGAATGAATTCCCTCTTAAAAGATTCCCAGTCCGGCCTCAGTAGAAATGGTACAAGTGCATATGAGAAAGAAAAAGTCATTTGTCTCTCTCAATGATCACCAAAAGAGGGAATAAAGGATGTTGTTAAGTGTATAAGCAATACACCCTCCGTCCCCTTCCATATCACGACCCCTGGTCTGGGTAACTCTCCACATACGAGGAACCTTACTTCCTGTATGACGACTCAATAAAGATAGTCGCTGTTCTCCCTAGCTCTGTGTTGTCTTGATTTCATATTAACGTCTACACACGTAACATGGTGGCAGTTTGGAAATGAAACATGTCTCTACAATTACCAAAGAACTACAGGTCGTCAAAAACTGAATAAGCTTTTTTCCCCTTGTTTTTATTTCTGTCCATTTTCTACGTCTTTCGGGGACCCACGTGCGAACAGCATAATCCATTTCGTCCCTATTTAGTACTGTTACATTGTTGGATTCTGTAACTGACTACTCGCCGTCATCTCGGATTTTTTTGTTGTTTACTGACAGTTACTGGAAGTGACTTGTTTCTGTGACTGATTAACTGTTTAGACTCCTTTTGTATCAAGAACATATCTAGCGAGGTAGCAACAGCCACTACTACTACTCTGTCAACTGACATGGCCGGCTTACACTTCGGGGTTCCCGAACGACTGGTGTTTAGTGGGAACAAGGCAGATTCCTGGAACTTGTTTTTTAAAAGATGGTCCAATTACGCACTATTGACCCGACTGGACCGCAAACCTTGGGAGATTCAAGTTGCCATACCTGAGAACTGTTTCGGCGACGACGCCATGAGGATATACCAAGGTCTACAGTTTGACACCCCAGATTCGAACCGTACTGTACTAGATATACTGCAGTCCCTAAGTGAATATGCTGTTGGAATCGTCTATATATAGTGGTCGACCCAGAGAAAGTCCGGGCTATCACTGACATGCCAGCCCCAGAGACTATAGGAGACCTGCGCAGATTTCTTGGCATGATCAATAATGTTGGGAAATTTATCCCAAACCTCACGACAGTCCTAAGTCTTATCAAAAAAGATGTCCTGTGGACATGGTCGGAATCACAGCAATCAGCCTTCAATATGGCCAAAGATTTGATAAGTAGAGCGCCGGTAAGTAGGCTACGACCCGCTTAAAGAACTCCCACTTGAAAATGTTGCGTGTGAGTATGGCTTGGGAGCAGCCCTGATCCAAGAAGAGCAACCAGTTGCCTATGCAAGCCGTTCCTTATCTGACACTGAAAAGAGATATGCCCAAATTGAGAAAGAGATGCTAGTAATGGTGTGTGATTTGGAAAAATTTCACCATTACACGCATTGAAGGAAAGTGAATGTTTTCACAGACCACAAGCCACTTGTATCAATCTGCCAGAATCCACTAGCAAAGGCACTTAAACTGCTTCAAAATTTGCTACTACGTGTCAGCAATACGATTTCTCAATAAAATACAAGCCATGAAAAGAAATTCCACTAGCAGATACACTCTCACGAGCACCCACAGATAAACCAGAAGCAGAAGAGCTCATGATAGTGAACAACTTGACGATGCACCTTATCAAAGACTGCAGGCTTTCAGAGATCAGATCCAAGACACTGGAGGACTCCATCATGAAAATACTAGCCGAGGTTATTGCTACAGGATGGCCCAGTGACAAAAGACTATGGCCAGATTCATTAAAACCGTTCTTTGACTAGAGGGACGAGTTGACAGCACAAGATGGACAGATACTAAGAGGACAGAGAATTGTAATCCCCCTCGCCATGAGATCAGAAACGAAACAAAAATCTCACGTTGGCCACCTAGGCATAAAATCCTGCCTCAGAAGAGCGAGAGATCTGATATTCAGGTTAGGCATGTTTGCTGAAATACGGCAATATGTATAAGCCTGTACCACCCGTGCAACATATGCAGATCGTCAACTAGCAGAGCCTTTCATAATCACAGAAGTACCAACATTTTCTCATGGGATGGAAGTGAATATCTAGTCAAAGTGGATCAGTACAGTAATTTTTTTGAGGTGGATAAGGTGAGTAACTCAACCTCAGGTGCAGTGATCAGTCGTCTAAGAGGCCATTTCACCAGGTATGGGATACCAGACACTCTCGTCTCAGACAGCCGACCCCAATTCTCATCTAATACACTCAGAAAGTTCTCAAGGGATTGGGCGTTCACACATGAAAGGATACCCACAGGCAACAGTCAAGCAAACGGTAGCTGTAGAGGCGACTGTTAAGATAATGAAGTGCCTAATGCGGAAATGCAAGGCCTTAGGAGAAGATCTACTGCTGGGGCTACTGAACCTTCACAATACATCAACTGAATGTCTCAACACTAGCCCAACATTAAGGCTTTTAGGCCGACGCACAAAGTCAATGGTACTAACCACAGAGACCTTGCTAAAACTCAGTTAGCCATACTCATATGATGAAGCACAAAATAAAGAAGGCAGGAAACTAAAGCAACGGGGCTCAGGCAGAGAACTAAGCCAACTTCACATTGGCAGCAATATTCAGGTCTAGCCTCTAAGATCTTACGCAAGAGAGTAGGTGGAAGCCACAGTAAGAAAAAACTAACTAGCCGATCGTACGAAGTTGAGAATGAAAATGGATAGAGATATCGACGCAACCATCGGTTCCTACGCCAAACAGTGCGATCAACACACTCATTTCCAAGACAACAACTGACAGTGACCGCTTACGGCCATCCAGAAGTGTTTTATACTCATCTACAGCGTCACAACGACACAATAATAAAGACGCAGTAATAAACGACGCAGGAAGACTTCTTTAACAAAATATTTACCACTCACTTTATTGCAAGGGTTCGAAAGGGTTGTTCAAGGTTTGCGTGTGAGAGGGAGCTGGATACCGAACATAAACTGTAACATTTTCACCCCACTGTTATGACCGTCACGTTGTGTCTTTCTTGTTCTCTAGGTCTGCTCAACCGGAGGCCTAGGGCCCACTCTGCTGGATGCTGGCTTTCTTTATTGCATCTTATCAGCATCTTCTCTGGACCCCAAACTCCATCGGGGTTCCCGAGGAACCCCTCGGTCGGGTGTGGCTTTCCCTACCACATCTCGTCTCCAACTGGCCTGGAATTCTACTGGCAACTCCACTGGCCCCCTGGGCGTCAAACTCAACTGGAACCGGAACTCAGTTAAACTGGCTCGTCAAACTCAACTGAATTATATAATCGTTTGACGCCTACTCGATCTTTGAAATCGAATGTTTAATCGTCATCAAGCGAAAATAACTGTCATGCAGTTCAGAGGTCACTCTCTTCCAGTGCATCACTCTGTAGTGTACCATGGGAATTTTTTAGCTCGTCCCATTTCATCAGCCAATTTCCGCCCACGCGATTTCCTCTCATAACTGCCATTAGAATGTGTTACTTCCTTCCGGTGCCTCACCTTGAATGGCATTTTTGGCCGGGTCAAAAGGTCAAAACACAACAGAAGCAGAAAGTCTCACCTCAGACAAAGAAATAAGCAGAGAGAAAGAGATGGAAGCAGCAAACCAACAGCCAATTGAAGGACCAGTACAAACAAGATCAGGCCGAGTCATAAAAAAGCCTGCTAGATATGATGACTGTAGATAACCATCCTATTTTTTCAACCAAGGACACATCCCCACCCTCCCCCTAACACACCACACACACACACACACAAAAGAAAAGTAATGAAAAGAAATAAATAAAAAAGTCTCCCTTTCCCCCCTCATAAGGCGGGAGATGTTAAGTGTATAAGCAATACACTCCCCGTCCCCTTCCATATCATGACCCCTGATCTGGGTAACTCTCCTCATACGAGGAATTCGACTTCCTGTATGACGACACAATAAAGATAGTCGCTGTTTTCTCTAGCTCTGTGTTGTCTTCATTTTATATTAACGTCTACATACATAACAGATGTGAGACTGACACCCTTCTACAGTGAGATGGCTTGTAAGAAAAAAGGCTAGAGACGCGTTCCCCCTAAAAATAAGTCTGACCCGGATCTTCTAGAAAAGTTTAAAATAAAATTATTTCTTTACTAAAAAGGGGCTATTTTTTGTACAGAAATAGGATCGAGAGGCTATAATTTTTGTATCTGTATTTTTGCATTTAGTGGTCAATCGGTGCCTTCGTTTGAGGCATACTCTTTCAAATTTCTTTAAGATTCGCAAACTATAATATTTTGTTTGCCTTGAAAAATTATAAGAATAAAAACCCAAAATGATTTAAGAAATCTTTGCCCTCCTTGATTGTTAAAAATACATTTTTGACCCATTAGAATCATCGATAAATCAATTCCCTCTTTTAAAATCTAATTTCGAGCCTCACTCAATCTAATAAATACGTGAAGTAGATTATATATTCATTTTGTAACCTATAAAAATTTTCGTCTTTATTTCTCTTGAGTGAAAATCTAACATTCTGTTCCTTCAAGGATGCATTTAATTTTAGCATCGCTCAATTTAAATTGAACAGAAATTTTTTGTTTACTTAGATGTGCTTATACTAGCATTACATATTAACTACTGCTGATTTCTTTTAACTGTATTCAATTACATATCAGCCCATGAATATACTTTCCCCCTTACAGAGTGATATACTTACTAAGATCTGCTACATACACAAAATATATAAGTAAATAATGATAAAGTAAAGCGCTACATTGAATGCTTGAACTTTTCTGTCTTGTAATGAAAATATTAGGGAATATTTACCCTCTAACATTACTTTTTCTTACGGGAAAAGACTTTGTGACTTTTGTTTTTCAACAAACTTTTAACTCGAGTTAAAGAAGTAAAATTAATTAAATTTGTAGATTGCTAGCTGGACAGTAAAAAAAGTGACAGACACATCTCACCAAAAAAACAAGTCTGAACCGGATCTTCTTGTATAGTTTAAAACCTCTGCAAGCATGACTAACAATTCCTGAAAGGTTTGTGGAAATTTAGCCGGAAATGGCAGATCCTTAGCTGTACGGACAGAGGGATATTTAAGAGAGAGAGAGAGAGAGAGAGTACAAGGTTGAATTCAACTGAGATCGAACTCATAACCATAATTTGTAAACCATCACGCAAGACATTGTCCCGTGAGAAATGTTCCATGCAACGGAAAAAGTATGGTGTTACTTATTTGGAACTCTCCCACATCTTCAAAATATGAGGCAAGATGATTTTTGTCTATTTTGTTTTCAACTACGAAGAAACTATAGCCTTCGTAAAGTTTTCTTGGAAACAGTCAGCATTAGACTGATCTTGCTGTGCGTGATAATATCTTTGCATGCAAAGCCTATATCGACCTTAAGTAAGCAAACTGCCAGCCAGCCAGCCAGCCAGTCAAATATGCAGACCGATTGAAAAAAGTTGTTTCTATTTATTGCGTTTAGGCAATATATGTATATTTTTCAAAAATATTGGCGTTCCTATAAGAGAGAACTTGCACAAGGTTTATTGATTTTATTTTTTGACTGTTTTTTATTAGCCTTTCGTAATTTTCATATCTTTCTATATAATAACAATGGAAAAGATAAAAATAACTTTTCGTCTGCTGCTAAAAAAATTGTTCTCTTAACTAAATTCGGGCCCCTGAATTAAAATCTAAAATCAGAATTTAGTCATCACGTCACGTTTTTAAGTTATATACATTTAAATATTATGTGCACAATGTTGCTCCGCATACCATTTTATAGGATATAAAAAGTAAAGTAAATTTGAGTACTCAAATTTAAATACTTAATTTCATCAGCTTCAAAATATTTATTTCAATAAGAAAAAAGTGTCTGATCAACCAATAGACCTTGTGCTGTCATGTCACGTAAAATATTAGATTCCCAATCGTTTATCTCTTCTAGCGGCCTTTGCTTTTTAGGGTACACTTTTTAGGCTTGTCTCTGGGAGATAACGTTCAGTTTTATTGAGTAAAGGAACAAAAGCTTCGCTGCCCCCAGCTGTTATCTTAATCATTTTTGATATAGTCCGATATTTTGAGCATCTTTTATAAAAAATATTGCCTTTCTCTTCGTGATTATTTGACATTTTGTATATTTCACTTTAGTGTACTCTATTTACTGGCATATCTGTTTATCACATGTCAGCCTTAATTTTGCTTCGCTAACTTGACTCTTTCGAAAAGCTAATTATATTCTTCACTTCCTAGCATTATTTTTGCTTGAATAACCCCTTTTTATCAAACAATTATCGGTTAATGTGTGTTTATTTAGGCCACGGCTCCTTAGGTTATTATTAGCCTCCCACCGACATTTTTCTATATTGTTCTGCACTCACACTTGTTAAACTGAGTTTTATTCCTTTTCAGTTATACCCTTTTCTGGCGGTTAATAAAACCTGTCTGTGAATCCTATCATTACTTCAGAGTTTTAGTTGCCGAAACATGTTTAGTTCACCGTCAGAGACAGTGTACACATTTCATCGAATCGAACGCATGTCATCAGAGAGGGTACATGTGCCCTAAATATATTCAACTTAAGTATTGGTCAATAGCATTACCCTTACGCTTGTAGGAGGCGCTGCCCCCCACGTTGTAGAAACCAGCAGTAATCACGCGTCATATTTGAATTGAAGCGCTCTTGGTTTTAAGCTTCAGTCACAGAAACATCTTGTTGGAAAATTCGCTTATCTCTCACCCAGACACTTCATTCTTTGTTGCGCAGTAAGCTTATTAAAACAGTATAATTTTCTACTCTATAAGACCCAACAAAGGTCTGCAAAATTAATACAAATAAATTCCATGTCGCCAGCTCAACTGTATTCAGTTTATTCCTGAACTTGATGTCAGACATTCAATTTGTTATCTCGACAGCATATGATGTGCTTTCAAGCCCATCAAATCTGCACACACGAGGAAAGTCTGAACTACCAGTGTACCTGCTATGTTCCAGATTAGAAATACTAGAGCACATCCTCAACTGCTGAACTAAGGCTCTTTAAGAGGGAAGGTACAGAAGGATATATGAACAGGTTCTGAAGACTATTAGTGCAATAATAGATTGGCAAAACGAACCGATTTTAAAACAGGTCATGACTTTTGTTAGAGGCGAGGAGCTGCCGAAACCCACAAAAAGGTTACCTGCCGGTGTCTTGATCTTAGCAAGAGATGGGCGATTATTGGAGAACCTTAAAAGGCAACTGAAATATACAAGTCATACGACGTTGTGACATAAAATTGTACTTGCATCGGAGTTCACTTGGAAAGTACTGATGTTTGCTGGAAATTATGATCTTTGAAAGGAAACTCGATAAATCCATTAAACTGATTGAAGAATTACTAAAAGACTGATTGAAGAACAAGCTGCTTACCGTCCTTTGGTCAATTTCAGAATACTTATATATATATATATATATATATATATATATATATATATATATATATATATATGTATACATATATATAAGAAGTGTTAAGAACATCAGTTGAAAAGTTCTGGCACAGCTTCTAGAAATGGGAACATTATTTTTGTTGGTGTTAGGTTTTATAAGGGGACTATTTTGAAGGAGAATTAGTTGATAAGTAATTAAGTTGATATTTTGTTTAACAGTCTCTTCACTCCAATGTCGTACCTCGTATGTATGTCAATATATGTTATCAAATAGATAAATACGACAAGAAGGGAGTCTATTTTCACATCTAGATACTTTTAATATTATATGATTTAAATTTCTCTAACGCAGACATTTCTCCCACGGCCGGTTATCAATTCAGACCAATTCCCATTCTATTTCTCGAAAGATTTATACAAAAGTCTGAGTAAAAAAAACCCAAAAAACTCCAAAAACAAAAAAACAAAAAAACAAACAAACAACCCCGCTTGAAACGCCATATTAATAAACACAAGTTTAGAATATTGAAGAAATCACTTCTGGAGATTAAGTCTTGTTTAAATTCTTTTTCCTTCCGGGAGTTTCACAGACAATATCGGCGCGTATAGGTCCCCATAGATATCATAATCGTACTGTCAACAAACCCTGTACCGAATTTCACAATTATATTGGAATATTTCAATGAAAACTTATTACAAAGCACGTCTAAGTATATATTTGTGTGCATAATTTAAACATTTCAATTTCAATGCGAAAAGAAAATTCACCCGAATTAAATAGAATGTAGACTTTATGTGGAATTCAAATGAAATGTTTATTGCTATTACTATCATTCGCTTAAAGGCCAACATAAACATGCAGCATTTTGATGTTGAGTCATATCTTATTCTTAGAATTTACTGTTAACTGAAAATGAACAACAACAAGTACCTTATAATTAACACTTAATAATGATGTTAGTTGGTTGGTTGGTTGGTTGGTTGGTTTTAAAGCATGTCAATCCTTGTTCGGTTATTTAAAGCCGAACTCATCCTTTTGTGCATGCAATGTTTTCAAGTAAGTAATGATAATCTCTGTCAAATAGATCTATTTGAAAATTGTTATTAAATCATCATTATCATCAAATCGTGGTGATAACAAAGAGTTAACTAACTCTCTCTCGCTATCCATCCCTATCGTCCATCGCTCCTAGCAGATCCTCTGGACTGTATCCAGTGTCCGCACAGAGCTGATGTATGTAAATCTTTGCTGGTCAGCTAACCCTGGCATGTCCATGTGTAGGAATCCATAAGAGAATGTCTCTGATGAGTTTGTCCTTTCTTTCCCAAAAGTGCTCAGCATGTCTTGTTTATCTTATTAGGATGCTTTGCTGGGTGCTTCAACTAAGATTTGTTCAAAACAGCACGTATAATTCTTGTATACTTCCTATCTAGCTTTTTATGCCTGCATTTCCTTAGAGTCCAGGAGATGAATCCATACAGTTGTACCGACACAGCCATAGCCAGGAAGAAATCGCGTTTTATTTTATCGGAGATATCAGATTTCCATTTGATCGATAACCTGTCAATAGCGGTTCACGTCTTCCTTATGCATATATTGACATCACTTTCAGTAGATGAGATATTAATGCCAAGGTATGTAAACTGATCTATTAATTTCAGAGGCTTGCCACTTAAAGTGGAGATGTCTGCTTCTCATTTAAAACACGTAAACTCTGTTTTATTTGCGTTCACGTAGAGGCAAATGCTTGTTACTTCTTACTCCAGGCTATGTAGAAGGAATTCGACTTGGGCAGTTGTATTTGTGAGAAGCGCTGGGTCATATGCATAGTCTGCATTTGTCAGTTTCTGTGGGTTGTTGCCTGCTTCTTGTCTTTTTTAATGTGAAACCATGTAACAAGAAATTCTGTGGGATATCACCTGCTTCTTGTCTTTCTTTTTTTAATGTGAAACCATGAAAAATGAAATTCTGTGGGATATCGTCTGCTTCTTGTCTTTCTTTTTTTAATGTGAAACCAAGAAACATGAAATTCAGTGAGATATCATCTGCTTCTTGTTTTTATTTTTTTACAATGTGAAACCAAGAAATATGAAATTCTGTGGGATATCATCTGTTTCTTGTCTTTTTTAAAAATGTGAAACCAAGAAATAAGAAATTCTGTGGGATATCACCTGCTTCTTGTCTTTCTTTTTTTAATGTGAAACCATGAAACATGAAATTGTATAACTATGTGCAAAAGTTACTTAAAGCTGCAATTGTTTCCAAAGGATTATACATGTTAGTTACTTGAAACCATATAAATGTTTGAAGTTCTTGAAATCATCATGATTGTGCAAATAACTGATTATCAAGTAGGAAAAATTGCTTGAAATCATATAATTGTATATAAGTTATTAGTATTAAGAATAGTTACTGGGAGCAATCATTGTTTACAACTGGTTTGAATTCAGAATTTTCCTTCTAGGTTACCACACAAAGTTAAAAAAAATCAGCCTGCTTTACAATTTACCCATAACTTGGCGACCAATATTTGAATTCATACCTTTTCTAAAGGTATTAGCGTAAAGTGAAATGCAAATAGTTTCGTCTAGGATTTGAACTCTGGTCACCGGGTCCATTTCCTACGATAAGAACCGTTACAACCACTCCATTATTGTATAGAGAGGCAAATAGGAACTCCTGTAATTCTACATCGAGCGCGTCCAGATCAGTAAAAAGAAGCGAAAAAGCATAAGAAACTGTTTATGAAAGTATGTTTTCAAGAGAAAATCTGGCTTTTCGATCCAATATATAATTAGCCGTAATAGTCCACATGGTACGTGAGAAATCGAAATTGCGTTCGATCTGTGGTGAAATCGAGGGCAATGAATAAATATTTGCTCCACTTGAATTCAGTTATTTTCTACCTTATTCATCTCAAGCTTATTGCATATATTATCAACTGATAATATAATTTGTGTGGATCTCAACTTTCTCGTTCTTTAAGAAAATCATCAATCGAAGAGTAACGGATATTAAACTAATCATATAAGCTCTTGAAGTAGTTCAGTTCTTATCTATTGTTCTATAAATGTTAGTATACTGTACAAAGCAATTTACCTTAAAAGATCAATTAACAAGCATGTGCATGTATTCAATTTGAGTATATGCAGTATCGGCCATTATGAAATGAATAAAAATGAATAACAACTTAATCCTCTTCTAAACTAAAAGATACCAGCGTTTTGATATTTACAGTAAATACTAAACTCAAAACGTACATAATTAGATGTTATTTATTACCAAACTCAACTGTATTGAAATTATAACCAATATATATATATATATATATATATATATATATATATATAATAGAACTATGTGGAAAGTTGGCTAAATCAAACACTTAACAAATTTAGTGTGATATTTCGTTCGGCTTCATTTCATTTCGAACTTCTTCAGACGGAGACCGTTTTCTGAGTTTTTCTATCTAAAAGCATGGGAGGACAAATGGCAAGATTCTGGAGAGGATATAGTTGTAGCTGGGAGGCTGGCAGGGATTTAAAGTCAAATGTATCAGGTTTCATTAAATATTTTTTTGTTTTGAAAGTGGAGATAGATTTTAGGGAGATGATTAGAAAAAAGTAGGGAAGGGTTTGGGTGAGAGGGGTTTCGGCATATCTTGTTTTATTGAAAGATATTGACTATAATGTGATGTCGCAGAAATTTATGTTGTCTAGATTGTAATTGTGGTGAGGAAGGGCTTAGAGGTAAAGCGATAAGGAAAAGGAAAGGATTCTAAAAATATGGTAGCACAGAGGGAAAAAGGATTTTTTCTTCGATCCGTTTTCTATTTTGATTTTGTTTTCATTTAATATGAGGTTCGCCACGTACACTGAGATTAGGTAAAAACCTGGACGTTGTTTTATATTATTTGTTTTGGAAATGACCGCAGATTCTAGTAGTCTTCAGGATTTTTTGCAGTGTATGATTTTGATTCGGGTGGCTTGGGAAAATTGAATGTGTTTTTGAGCAGTAACATGTGGGAGAAAAGAGTGTTTCGATCGTCATTTATTTTGATTGATCGTTTATGCTCGTAGATTTTTTTCTAGGTTGCGTTGGGTTTCGCCGATGCAATGTTTTTGCCATCTTTGCATAGGATGGAGTATATGACTCCGTGAGAGAAGATTTCGTTGTTGGTCCGTTTTGTGATGTTTGTGAGATTTTTAATGGTTTGTGATGTGGTTTGTATGATTGGTATTCCTAACTTAGTTTGTCGTAGAGTGCTATGTTATGTGTGTTAGTGGGTTGAGAGATCGGTCTATGGGCGGTGGGGATAGTGGGGTTGGTTTCCTTTGGTTTATTTGATAAGTGTATCTTAAGAGCTTTTTTCGAGCTTTTAATATTAAAAATTTTGGGTATTTTAGGCTTTTGAGAGAATGTTTGATGTATTCAAATTCTTTATTAAGGTAATGTGGGCTACATATTCTGAGTGCTCTTAGGTAAAAGCCTATTATGAGGCCTGTTTTGATTTTGTCGTTGTGGTGGGAGAAGAAATGTGTGTAATCGTTTTTGATTGTGGGTTTGCGGTAGACTTTAAAAGTTAAACTGTTAGGAGATTTAATTATTAGGATATCAAGGAAGGGTAGGGTGTTATTAGATTCTTTTTCATAAATGAAGTTGATGGGGGGTTCAACATTATTTAATTTTCCTGCGATCTCTTCAATTTTTATGTTTTGGAGTAGGAAAATCATGTAGTCGATATATCTGAAATATGTGGTGTGGCTAGGTAGTCTGTATTTAGAGGGGCCGGAGTTTAAAAATTCTAGAAATTGATGGGCTAATATACCGCTAAATGGATTTCCCATGGGTTGGCCATATTTTTTGTTTGTAGAATTTGTTGTTAAATTTGAAATAGATCATGTTTGTTATGTGTTTGCAGATGTTTACTAAGGTGTTTATGGGTAGTGATGAGTCGAATATAATTTTTCCTAAGTGAGTAGCACATTAAACACTTTTGTGCATTAAACATTTTGCACATTAAACGCTTTGCACATTAAACACTTTGCGCATTGAACACTTTTGCACATAAGACACTTTTCCGGATTAAACACTTTGCGCATTAAGCACTTCTTTATTTCTGAATTTTCTGCTGGATTAGTTTTTATTGAACGGTGGGAGTTTTAATCATAATCAAATATATTAGGCATATAAAGGCAGCAGTCTTTCTCTTAAACATGTTTGCTTTAAAATGAGAAATTTCTTTTTTTAATTCTAAAATAATTTTTAAAAATTAATTTTCTTTCTTACTTTCAAGATTTTACTACAGGTTGTCTGAAATGTTCAAATGATTTTCTCATGATTTGTAATTTTCAACAGTATAATCAAGATGAAACTTGTTTTTAATATCTGAGATATTTAGAATTTTGAGACATTTTGAATATTTTTAGTTTTTCTCTTTTATTTCCTCAAATCAAATGTTCGCAGCACTAGGGACACGCAACGATCTAAATGTAACTGACTTTGTTGGCAAGAATACACCAACTGCATTCCCTTCAGAAAGGTCAGACTTATTCTACCCTAACAAAAAAGGAAGTTTAGCCCTATTATGACACTTTTACATGACACTAAAGTCTAACTTTTAGATGACACTAAACAACATTCAGTGGTGAGGCTTCAGTTTTGGTGCTCTGGGGATTGTCGAGTCACCTTTTCATCATAATTACTCCCAGGTTTACTATTACCAGGAGTAAGACCCTCAGTTAGGGTCTCACTTATATCAAATAGATTATTTGGATTTGATAAGAATACTTGAAATCATATTTGCGTACTAATAAATTGTTATTAAAATAGTATAGCTACTTGAAATGACATAACTGCGTGCAAAAAATATTTCAATGAAGAATAATTGCGGGAATTTATTATTTACAAATGATCAGCATTAGTTACATGAAACCATATAATTTTTTGCAAAAATGAAAAAAAAAAAAAAAAAAAAATGAAAAAAAAAGAAAAGAAAATAAAGACTGACTTTGGCATTGAGTAATCCAACAAGGTTGACATGATATAAAACAAACAAATTATTGCAAAATTTCAAGATTTTAACAATACGCTAAAGAAAAACAAACAAACAAAAAGACAAACAAATGCAAATCAAAAAATATTTAAAATCTCTCTACAGTCTGGAAAAAAAAACATCTCTGGATTTCACAGAAAAAAAATGCATCTTTCTTCTACTGTTGAAAATGATCAATAAGAATGAACAGAGCTCAGAGAGAAAATTTTAAACAATTTTAAAATTGAACCAAACTTCAGAAATCTTGAAAAAAATCAATAAAAGCCTTAACAAGAACCTTGACTGTGGTTTTTAACGAAACATGCTTTAGAGAATATATATTTATAGAAATTTCATATTTATCAAGTGATAATGTATTTTCCATATCGATCGTTATTTGGGTTGGCTAAATAAAGAAACTATCAATATTTGCAATTACTCATTTATTTTTAAATAAAAAAATATTCTAAAATCATTAGTTTCTTTCAGAGTTTGTTATTTATGACAGCACTGGTTTTAAACAGCGATAAAAAGAAAAAAAATATTCCATAAATATTTTCAATGAAAAAAACAAACAATAAAGTTACTCGATTGTTGTGTTACTACGACTACTACAACTGATTTTATCCTCCTTCCATCTTTATTAACACATTGTAATAAAGACGGTTGGACTACTGCAAAATGACATCTTATGTGTCATAAGAGATTTCTAAATCAGTTATTGACAATCGTAACCTTGAGAAAAGTAGGAATCCAGAACAAGCAATTTGATAGTCCAGTGTATCGAAGTATAGATACTGAGAGTTTTGAACAACAAACATATACAACGTATTCAAAAAACATTTGGAGTACAACATAGTTCAATTATACAGAATTAACTTCTTGTAGAATAACTCTCGAAATCTAACAGTTACCGCCATAGATATGGTGTCTCGAAAGATATGATAATATTAGGTCGTTTGGAAAATAATGGCCAATTTCATTATACATTATTATGTAAATTAAGTCATTTTTCTCAAAACAACCTTATTCATGTTGTACCAACGAAACAATAAGCAACAAGAATTTGAAGACAAAATAATTAGCAATATAAGATAAATCAAAATCTACGAGCTGAACTTGTCGGAATACCCAGTTTATTTAATATACACTAATAATTTTAGACAATATACAATTATTTCTTAGTTTACATCCATATACTCCCAAACTAATAAACATGTAAACTCTCTTGGCCACAAGGTATCTGAACGTTTCATAGTTTGAACAAGCTGCTCTCCGCCTCAGGAGAACCTGGAACATTTTGGATTGAAAATAGCCAGGAAGGTTTAATTCACCCAGAAAGCAATTAAAAAATTTGGCACCTGCAGGTGCGACAGCTTTAACAATCCGCAGGAATATTCTGAAACTTTTGGGAGTAGAATTGACTAAAAATGTCCCCTTACATGGGTGGTGGTAGTGTTATGGAAAAAGAGGTGCACGCTAAATTTTTTGTGACCTCGAAAAAGCACGTCAGTTTTACGCGTAGTACGTATTCTGGTACTGAAAAAGCACGTCAGTTTTACGCAAAGTACGTATTCTGGTCACTTAATTTAAGTATACATAAAGTTTGTGTGACAAACTATAGAAACGTATAAAAACTGCAAAAACATCATGCATCTAAAAACTAAGAAGAGGCTTAGAATACGCTATCTGTATTCTCTGCGGAGAGGTAAGACTTTCCTCACAAAGAGGGTTTCTTAGGTATGACTTTAAACTGCATCTGATGGTGAGGCTCTAGTCTTTGAGATCTGGGAAGTTTGGAGTACTTCTTCATTGTAAAGGATTTTCATTCGTTACTTGAAACTATATATATCTTTGTAGGGAAAATGACGATTATTAAACCAAAATAATAACTTGAAACTATATAGTTATTTGTATTAGATTCGAATACTTGAAATCATATAACTATGCATAAACCTCTTGAGAAATAATAACACAAAATATTAATATACAATGTGCGCAATTCCTCTGGGAATAGAATAACACGTGACGAGTTGACATGTCGTTAAAATAAATCAGTCATAAAAATTAAGGAAATGCTGAGTTATAATAGTAAAAATTCGGTTGGGTTTCGCTATCCTGCCTCTCTGTATCATTGGAAATGGTTAAACGAAAATGATTCCAAATTCGACAAACCATCATTTCTTTCTCCGTGCGAAATTTCGAATTAAAGAGAACTTAATGAAAAAGAAAGGTTTTATCTTATGACAAAGATTATCATTGTCCCAACAAAAATAAAGAATTTAATGTCACTGGTATTGTCAAATTGACTGTATTACATATTATGATCTATTTCAACTGGTTTCGTCATATTGGTTTATTGACTCATACAAAATATCCTAAAACAGAGTCAGTAGAAAGAAAAAATCTACCTCAGTGGATTGCCTAAAATGTTTGTTTCGAAATCTCAAAAATGTTACTGAATACAACAGACACTTGAAAAAGTGGAGAGTATAACGGCTAAAAATCTGTGATTAATAATGACTGATTTTAACGGTCTTTTAACTTGTCTAGGTTTATTTTATGCTTAGAGGTTAGGGAAATGCATACATTATATTTTTTAAAATTTTGTGTAGTCCAGTTTTTTTGCGCATGGTTATGTAATATCAAGTATTCCGATCGAAAACTAACAATTTGCAAACAAATCTGTTTGATCCATAGATGGGACTCTAACTGGTACTACCTCTCCAGGTCAGTGTGGAAGAAGGAGTAATGGTAATAAGGAAGTACTACGCACTCCCCAAAGATCCAGAAATGAAGTCTCGCCTTACATGTAGCTTAATGTCCATTATATCTCTTTTTTATGTGTGTGTGTGTGTGTGTGTGTGTGTGTGCACGCGCGTGTGTGTGTTATCTCTCTGCAGTGGATACAGTCAGCGTGTTTTAAGTTCTGCCTAAAGAGCATAACAAACAATAAGAAGACACTAGTTCGAAATAACACACACACACACACACACACACACACACACACACACACACACACACACACACACACACACACACATATATATATATATAATGTGATTCTTCTTTATTTCAGAAATTTAGAGAGAAAATCATAATATTTCAATATATACAAGAGGTGTTAAAAATTTGTTGGTTTAATCAAGAAGGAAATTACTTTTTCTAAAAAATATTTTGATATTTTTAGAAGGGTTAAAGAAACCTGTTGAACGATATGCAGAGTGAATTGAAATGTGGAATACCACGTGCGTCACATGGCTTTCGATAATTCCATTGTTAGTTACACCATGAACTCTACAACACTACCTCGTTTGTATAATTTATTGCGAACTTGTAACCAAATGAGGGAAAACGTTAAAAATACTAATAGCATAATTTTAAGTCAATTATGCAAAAGATACTTAATATTCGAGGTGAAATACTCATTATTCACGCTAATGGCAGACATATATGCTATCAACAGACAAAACAGTGATTTAATTGCTTTGCTTTGTTCTAATTTATATGCCATGCTTTTAGGATGTTTTGAATAAAGATCATTCCAACTGAGAATAGTAATCTGTCGGATTGGAATATTAAACTCCTATGAATCGGAAACCAGGCAAGAGTTCAAACGTTACTCTGCTACTTTGATAACTTTCGAATATTTTATTTGAAGAAAAGATAAAAGCTGAACCAATCGTTTTAGAAGCCGTTGTAACTTATACAAGCTATTTTAAAGATATTAGATTTATATTAAATCAACGAGTGCAATAAACGGAAATTTAAACTTAAAAACAGATTTTAAACGAACGGTATTTACTGTGAACCAATAAAAATCAAACTTAATTAACATCAAAACTTCCTGACAAAATGCTTAAAAATGTATATGTAAATTCAATTTAATTTATAGTCATATACACAGATTTAAAAACCAGATTGGTTGATTGATGTTAATGGCATGTCAACTGCTTTCAGGTAATTATATAACAAGAGTTTAGAGGCGGGGTGTCCTCGTGGTGTAATGGTTAAATCGATGGACTGCGGAATCGTAGTAAGCGAGTTCATACTCCAGTCGCGCTATTATGTTCACTTTTGGGCAAATACCCCTGGGAAAGGTATGAACCCCTTTATCCTCTCAGCTATGGGTTAAATAGTACCACTAATGTTCTTCTAGGAGAATGGCTTTGGTATTAAATAACCTCCAAAGGTTGATATGCAATTAAACAAATAAAGAGTTTACAGAATCGCGTTTATATTTAAATTTTTGTGTTTTTACTTTAGAGATATTTTGTACACGGTCATATCGAATGTAAATAATCTTTAAACAGATCTATTTACCCATAGAATAGGCCCTAACAGGCGCTGCCACTCTGGGTTAGAGTGAACCTGGAAGTAATGGTGCTCCAAATCTTCAGAAATGAAGCCTCACCATCAGATGCAGTTTAGTATCATACTTTGGACACCCCTTTTTTGGTGGTCTTGCCCCTCTACAGGGAATACAGTCAGCGTATCTACATCCCGTCGAAAAGGTATCAAAAACCAGAGATAAATGTCTACATGAATCCTAATTAGTAAAGTTACACAAAGGCGTTGGGTATAGCAGTAATTTGATTAACTTAAACATTATCCTATGAGGAAAAATCAATCTAAACTGATTCCCTTAAATATCATCTATATCACTTTGAATCCTTAAACAGATTCCTAGTACCTGAGTTCACAAAATTAAAAAAATAGTCCCACACTGCTTCAGGTAGGAAGGTTGTCTGAAAACCATAATAAATAAGGATACTTTTTTAGGAGCCTCTGAATCCCTGTTTTTCCTTCAAGAGACTAGTTCACTAAATTATTGGTAGACAATAGTTTTCTATCCTTGACTCATGGCTTGCCCAGCAGGAATAAGTTTGTTGTAGCATAGCTTGAATGCATGTGGCACTTGTTGTCTTGTTAGTTATTGAGTTTCTCTAGAACATATTGAGAATGTTCATGGAAGTTTTTGAATTGAGGTTGCTGGCATCATTAGAGTATCTAGGATTCGGAACAATGAAAAAGAATAGACTGCATGATAAACAGTCAAGTTTGATGCAGGCGTTTGTTAGTAGAACCTAGAGCGATTTCTCTATCAATTGGACTCTGATGAAAAGAAACTAGCAAGAAAGCTTGAGAAAAAACATAAGATCATAAAAAAGGAAACAGTGTTATTTTATGGAATATCCCATCTTGTGAGTTATCTAATGTCAGATCCTGTTATATATATATATATATATATATATATATATATATATATATATAATTTGTAAGCGAACAGTTTGTATGCAATTTTATTTTTGTTAGAAATTCATTTGTTTGCATACGTGTTTCAGGTATTCCTAGTGAACATTAATAATACTATTTAATATCAATCATTTGTTTATCCACAGTTAAATGGTTTCAAGTATTGGCAGTTAACATTAGTAATTCAATCTATCAAGTATTCCTGTGTAATATGAATACTTTGCACTCTGCTGAATGATTTCAAACTACTACTACTACTACTACTACTACTACTAATAATAATAATATTTAGTAAATGATTGAACAGTTCTATTTGACTCATAGATAGGAACCTAACGGGTACTACCAACCTTGTTCTGGGTGGACCTGAAGGTAATGTCTATAAAGAAGCCCTTTATATTCTCTAAAGCTCCAGGATTGGAACCTTACCATCAGATGCAGTTTAGTGTCATACCTGTTAGGAGTGGAGTCTTCCCCAGTGCACTGCATCAGTCAGCGTATTCTACAGCTCAGGCCGACAGGGTGGAAAAAAGGAAAGCTCTGTGCTATTTAACCAAACCTGTATAAACAATAACTTGCTGCCGAAACACACACACACACACACACACACACACACACACACACACACACACACACACACAGAGTGACACACAGTGACACACATAAGTATTGGATACAAGTTATTTTTTGTTATAACTCTAGTTTATGTTCACCATTTTGCCTGATATTTGGTAAGCAATATCTCGTAAAGTTGTTTTAGTTGTATGTGGAAGGAAAATGAAAAACTCATGCTTGAGTCCTTTTTTTCATCAAAGTTCTAAATTACCCAATGCAAAAGTATTGGATACATCAATTTAATATTTTGTTGCGTAGCCTCTGTTTTGTTTCACTGCTTCCAGTCACTTTCTATAGTTGGATACACGTTTTCCACACTGATCCAGCGTTACTTTACCCCATTCTTCCTTGCATAATTCCTCTAATTGCTTGATATTTTGTGGATTCTGCTTATGAACTTTAACCTTCAAAGTATTCCACAAATTTTCAATTGGATTGAAGTCAATCTCTTGACTTGAATCCAATTGAGAGTACTAATACCATTATTTTCAAACCATTCCTTTGTAAGTTTTGCGATATGTTTGAGATCCTTGTGTTGAAGCACGAAATTCCGACCATGTCCTAAAGAAGTTGCAGATTTCTGAAGGTTCTTCTCTAGAATCTCCCTGTAATGTAATATTAAACCTTTCATTCTACCATGAATAACTTGTAACTCACCAGTGCCCTTGGATGAAAAGCATCCCCATATCATAATGGAACCACCCCCAAACTTAACTGTGGGGATAGTATTGTGCTTCTCGAAGGCAGAGCTATTTTTTCGCCAAACACTTATCGTTGTGTTCCTTCTGAATAGTTCAACTTTCGTTTCATTCGACTAGATTCACTTTTCCCAAAACTGCATATTTTTCTTTTCATAAGTTTCGACAAACCCTAATCGGTCTTTGACATGTTTGGTTTTCAGTAAAGGCACTTTTCTTGGTGATCTTGAATGAAAGCTTGTACGATACAGAGCTCTGCTAATGGTATCCTTACTTACATTATTTCCAGCACCATCAAGATCAGTTTTAATTTCAGAACGAGAAATGAAGGCGTTTATTTGCACATTTCTGCTGATCCACCTTGAAGTACGCTCATTTATTTTTCTTGGTCTTCCATTTCTTGGAAGGCTTGCTGTACCGTCGCCATACTTCTTATCCTTTCTGATGATATTTCTTACGGTACTTAGTGCTAGATTCATTTCTTTGAGTCGTGTCACTATCCTGTAAAAAATTATGTGCTTCTCTGATTGATCAGAGATAACATTCCAACACTAGCGTAAATTTGAATATTTAAAGTCTTTTAAAATACAAATTTTCGATTGGAAATTTGAAAAAAGAATCATGTATCCAATACTTTTGCATAGGGTAATTTGGAACTTTGATAAAAAAAAGGATTCAACCATGAGCTTTTAATTTTCCTTCCACAATCAACTCAAACAACTTTACGAGATATTACTTACCAAATATCAGGCAAAATGGCGAACATAAACTAGTTATAACAGAAAATAACATGTATCCAATACTTATGCGTGTCACTGTATTTGGTAAGCAATATCTATATATTTATTCGTATCCGTAATTTTAGAGCCCTGTCAGTAAGGCTTACAATAGACAAAATATTAAAACTTTCTTCTAAGGTTGTGAATTGAATTACCCTGACCAGAAAATCCGGCAAATACTTGCGCGTGATATACGGAAACACTGGACAGGTTATTAGGTATCATCAGCAGTGTATATAAGGTGCAGACATCTTTGTAAAAGATATATCACTCTATTACTCTGTGGTCCTATAGGACCACATTTGGTGCCGTTACCAGGATAGGACCATGATACTGGGTGAAGATTGGCTAAAAAAATCGAGCCCAGAAAAATTTTAATCCAAATCAACTAAAAATAAAAGGGATTGAAATCCTACTGGGTAGCGAAGCAAGTGATGAGGAATATCTATGCAGTGGATAATATCCAATTACCTCCACGTACCACCGTCTCCTGCACTGAATAACCGAAGGAAACCTTATACCAGGTGATTTCAACAGAGGAAGTGATACCAGGGGACGAAGAAGTAATATTAGTTGAGTCTGTTGTGAAAAAGAAACCTAAGATTCCTGTTGAAGCATTGCCTCCAAATCCTAGACCCAATCTACACCAGTGACGATTTATTCCACTACAGAAACCCTGCAGAGAATAAATGTAGCCATGGATATTGAAAGTGTTGAGAGGCCTAAGAACTTCTCCAACCCTGAGTTACTTGAGTTTTGTAAAATTCGAAGCAAAAGTTTTGACATTGAGACTAAAGGGCAGAGATCTTCGGATTTTAGTTTATGTCCTGCTGAAAAGCCAAATTTGGTATCAAGAGGCTCGAAGGATAATACAGAAACCATTAACAAAAGTACAAAGGTCATCACAAAAGATCCTGAAATAAAAGATTTGGATCTAGCGTCAGTTGATAAGAAAAAGATATGGAAACTTTGCAAATAGAAACAAAGTTGGAATCCAAGACCATAGATGTAGAAGAGAAGAGTCAAAAGCTTTATGGAAGGTGTGAGAAAAGTTTAGATGTTGGCTTAAATTCCCCCAAAAGCTTAGTCAGTCCAGATCTTGAAAATAAGGGTTTGAAACTTGTGAAAAGCCCTGTTAGGTCAGACTTAGAATTTAGATTTTTGCTGAATCTATATAGTGAAGGTTAGCAAATTTATTTAATTTTTCGGTTGTCATCAATCACAATGATGAAACGGGTCATTTCGTAAAATATATTTTTCTAGTCCTTATCTTGAAGGTCAATGTCAAAGGGGGATTTAATTTTGCTCCACCCTAAATAAAGGTGAGCTGGGCATGGCTCATCCAGTCAGGTGAGGCTGAGAATTTTTTTTGTTCAACCCCATTGCTCTAAACCTGTTCCCATTGGTAAAGCATCTAAAAAGGGTTTTCCCTATACCCGTAAGATATAATCCTGAACTAGGATTGGCTGACCAATAGGAATATGACTCCTAATTGTCTCTTATTGGACAACTAATCATAAACCATTTTTAGTCCAGATATTGGTCTATAAAATGGGATAATTAAACGAATCCTCCGAGAGGATAAGAAAAAGAGACCAAGAAGAAACTCAAGACTGCCAAAGAAGCATTTAGACCCGAAGTACTCTGAACAACCTTCAGACGTTACAAAATTTCAAAGTCCCTGACTTTAGAGACGTTAGTGTTACTCTAACCGCATCTCATTGTCACTCTTCCTCACTCGATATTCTTTCTTCTTCTGTTTGCTAGGAAAGCAAACCTCGTTTGTTTGTTATTTATTGTCCCACAAACGTGTTTCAATAAAAACGATTTTTTGTTGTTGTTAGACAACGGGTTTTCTCTATTCTTTGAGTTGCTAGACAATCTAGCCACTCATATAAGCTGACCGCCAGAAGAAGATCCGGCTAAATTGTGTCAACCCCCCCTCCGTGGATCTTTCAAATACAGCGTGGGCACGGAAGGACTCGACAAAGCAAACAGCCGGAAGCTAACGTGGTAGTCACGAACACGATAGCCACAACAAGTACTGTGACTAGTAGTCATACCACATTGGGTTCCGTGACTAGTATCGGACCACAACTCCATCTGCTGATGAGGTTTCTGTGTTGGAGCTTTGATATATTTTTTGCTTCGTATATAATGACAGACTATAATTTCAAGTTAATTTTGATATAGATAACCAAACTAGGATTGACATGCTTTAAAAACAAGCAATCATTCTGAAAAAGAAAAAGAATGTGAATGGTAGCTATATTAAACCTTTTATTATTAGAATTTGATGTGATTTCTCTCAGCCTGACATATTGGCTTTATGTTATATAATAAAAATAGTACCCAGCCCTAAATAAAGGACGAACAAAGAAGTATTATCAATATTTCTCGGAATATGAGCTTCGAAAATATTTTTTGTAGACATAAAAAATTAATTACTTTTGTTTGATCATAAGGTTAGTTTTTGCTAAGAATAACTAAAGTAGACTTTGAAAAAAGTTTTGTTTCTAAAAAAAAGCCCTGGAAAATTTCTCAGCTCGTAAAAGTGATGCTATTTTGAACAAGATTTTTTAAAACATTTGTTTTCACAAAGATTTTTCTGAAGATTTTCAATTAACTATGAATTCAGGAAATTTTCTTTGTTGAATCTTTTTTTCCTTTATGTGATAAAGTTTGATTAATTAAGCTGATAAAAGAAAAAAGAAAAAGGAAAAAAGAAAAAGTTCCTTAAATTTTCAACACTGATCTGATTGATTGATTGATTTTAACGACATGTCAACCTCTCTAAGGGCATTTTATAACTAGAGGTTCGGGAATCACATTCATTGTATATTTATATATTTACATTTTTTGTGTAGCTGTTAAAGAGCTTTTTGTAAACACCCTATCAAATACGAATAATTTTTAAACAAATCTAATCAACCCATTGATGGGACCCTAACAGGTACTACCACTCCAAGTCAGAGTGGACCTGAGAGTAATTGCCATGAAAATGTACCCATACACTCCCTCAGATATCCAGTACTGGAGCCCTACCACCAGATGCAGTTTATTGTCACACTCAAGACACTCAACAATGATCACTTTAATTGTCAAAACTTCATAAAAGTTCAAGGCATTTTATACGTGTTACATTTCTTAAATAAAAAATGACTTTGTGGAACGCTCTGAAAGTAAAATCTTTTATTTCCTACATCTGATACAGGAAGCAAAATAACATCGTTTGATAGAGCAAGTTTTCTGCTACAAAATACGTTTTTCACATTACCATTAGCTCTGCTTTTCGGCTGCCAAATTCTATTACTTTATCACCAACATCCATCTCTAACGTTCTGATTCAACAAGGAAATAGGAGATATTTCGGAGCAATAGTTAGCGAAAATGCAGGGTAAACTGTATTTGTAGCTGAAAACTTTCTCTATCCAAAGGTCTTATTGTGCTTCAGGTATGTATTTGCCCAATCTCTCCGCCTCTAGAAGGATGTGAAAAGGTCAAGTGGTTGAATTCAGTTTTTCCTCTCCTATTACCGGTTGCATTAACAAGATTAAACAGTTTAGTCTCCCCCAACAGCTGCAGAGGCTGAGAATAGATAGATGAATGCCTTTCTCAAGGTTATAAGCATGAAGTGAAATGCAAACAGTTTCATTCAGGACTTGAACTCAAGTTGCCCAGTCCATTTCCCACGACCATAACCCTTACGTCACAAATATCTGTAGGTTCTGTGGACAGGAGGCATCACTTTCTGTTTGTTTGGTTTTATGGCATATCAACCTTTGTAGGTTATTTAATGCCAATTCCATTTATACAAATAACACTGGTTTACAAAAATAAATTTTTGGTCTGAGGGAAGAATGGGGATAGGTGTTTTTTGTTAATTTGGGTGTGCTGAATTCAAATTTATAGTATATATTTTAGAATATTTTTATATTTTTAGTATAGACAGAGAATATATGTGCATATTTCAAGAGTTGCAGCAGCTTAAAACAGATAAAACAGGATAGATAAAGAACACTGATTGAATCAATATACTTGGATGACACAATTACACAATTCATAGTACCACAGACAGTCAAAAGTGTGTTTTCTTAGAAGATCTGGTGTATTTTGCCTCCGGGATGTCACGCAAGATCATCCAGCAGAAGTCTCCCATCATGCCGAGGTTCCATTTGCCTTGATAGTTGCTCTCCATCTTCGTAATGTCTTGGTGGAATCTTTCTCCATGCTCATCACTCACTGCTCCAAGGTTTGGCGGGAAGAAGTTGAGGTGGGAATGGAGAAAATGAATCTTGAGTGACATTCGGCACCCCATATCCTCGTAAGACTTTAGCAACTTCTCAATACAGGCTTGCTAATCTGGTACGCGTGTGTTACCAAGGAAGCCACTACAGACTTACTTCCCATGTTCCCTGTTCCTTTAAGTTAAGAAGCTCCTCAAAATCAGTATCCTTCAGCACTTCTCGGATCTGAGGTCCGACAAAGATGAGCTTTGAGCTTAGCAGCACTAAGACCTGGGAACACAGTAGACAAGTGTTCGAAGGCAGCACCATTTTTGTGCAACGCCTTCACGAAATTCTTCATCAAACCAAGCTTGATGTGAAGAGGAGGAAGAAGCACCTTATTCATGTCCACCAGAGGATTCTCTTTGAGGCTGTGTTCGCCAGGAACAAAAGTGCTTCTAGACCCCCAGTCTTTCTGCTTGTAATGCTGGGATATAGCTCGACTATTCGAGAGACAGAGAAAACAACAGTACTTTGTGAAGCCCGCTTGCATCCCCATAAGAAGACCAATGACCTTATTTGTTCCGATTCCTGAAACTAGTGATCCTTACATCTTCCTGGACTAGGTTCAACTGTTTAAGCCGAGAAGCCAAGAGCGCTGACTGCTGTTTGGACAGATACAAATCACGAGCAAGATCATTCAGGTCTTCTTGCGTGATCCAGTGTGGCTCATTGCTACTTGTTCCTGAATATGTAGACTCAATATCTTCCAAAGATATTGACTCGGCAGAATCCTCCCTTGAAGGCATTTTTTCATCTGATGAGGAAAGAAGATCCTTATTTATTGGAGGTGTGGGTACAGGAAGATCATCTGAATGGGGAACGGGTCTCATAGCAGATCGAAGGTTGGGATATTTGAGCTTTTTCCTAGAAGATGCATTGAAACCAGTTATATTAGTTAAACAAAAATAACAGTTCTATTTCAAACAGTTCAGTTTAACATGAGTATACAGTTTAATTGTCAAAAACATTTCTATTTTAAGCTATTCAGTTTAGTCAAACAGTTTTAATCAAAACAATTTAGTTCAGCATAAGTACAGTTTTAATGTCAAAAAGCACTTCTGTTTCAACCAATTTAGTTTAGCATAAGTACACAGTTTAAACATCAAAACAGTTTTATTTCAAGTGATTCAGTTTAGCATAAGTATGCAGTTTAGTTCTATTTGACCCATAGATAGGGCCCTATCAGGTTCTACCCCTCTGGATCTGGAAGAAATGGTAATGAAGGAGTCCTCAGCATTCTCCAAAGCTCCAGCATCACTGGAACCTCACCATCAGATTGTTTAGTGTCATATCCAGGACACTCGTTGGTGGGTGGGGTTTTACTCCTCTGCAGAAATGCAGTCGGTGTATTCTACAGCCCCAGCCGACTGGGCAAATCATTTTCTGATGGTAAATTGTGGTATTAAATGAAAATATTCAAACAATAACGCCCAATCCAGTTTTGACGGCCTCGAGAGTTACAAGTCTTTTGTGATGACGGTATAAAATTATATTTTGCGCTTGAGATACGTGATGTGATAAAGTGGGACTTTCGGCAAGTAACGTTGGATGCTTGTTTCTTCGTCATTTCTCCGATTCTCGAGTCTTTTCGCTACAGTCTGAATTCTTCCGGCCGACATTTGTGTCGAGAGGCACATAAAAAAAAAAAAAAAAAAAAAATGATCAGCTTAGTTTCTAGAGGCTTTCCTGCCAGATAGCACCGATCCCCTCATCTAAATAGGGTAAAGGCTGAGTTTATTGCCAGGGATGTGAAACACCCCTGAGCAATTTTTATCCTCTCCCCCACTCTTCGAGAGGCTGCCTTATATTTTAAGTTCGGGAGATGTAGTATAATGAAGCAGAACTTTTAGCGAATAACATACTATTTGTTTCTTTGTCATCCACCTATCTCTCTCTCTCTCTCTCGTTTTCTTTCTCTCTGTCTCTAAATCGTTCTCTCTCTCCTTGACTGTTAGATTATTTTCAACCAAAGCTTGACCTCTGCTGCTTAGGACTCATCCCCTGGTTTAATTTCTCTTTCCTCTCTGTATTCCCCCCCCCAAAGTTGCCGCCCTGTTGATGTTACACCGTGTCACTCCTTGTTAAATACTTTTTCATTTTTTGAAAACTATTCTATAGTTTCAAAAAACTAATCATTTGTAAACAATTATAATTTCAAGTAACTATTCTTAATACGAATAACTTTGCACACAGTCATATGGTTTCAAGTATTCCTATTTAATATAAATTTTTGAGCTGGTCTATTTGACCGATAGATAGGACCCTAACAGATTCTACCATTCTCAACCCAGTCGTCTAAGGTTGAAAAATACCCTGACTGCACCTCTGTAGAGAGGTAAGACTTCCCCAACGAGTGTCCTGGTTATGTCATTAAAAAATCTGATGGTGAGGCTCCACTAATGCTGGAGCTTTTGGGAATGCGGAATAGTCCTTCATTGCCATCGCTCCCGGGTCCACTCTATGGATCAAGTTGAACTGTTTGACATTTAAACTGAGTGCAAACAAATGACTTGTGCTAAGTTGAATTGTATGAAATAGAATTGTTTGATCATTTGACTGTATGCAAACAAATGACTGATATTTAATTGAAATATTAGTGATACATAGCAATACTTGGAACTATTTAACTTTGTTGACTTTTGTTTACGTATCGAATATATTTAACATATACAAATAAGCCGAATTTGGCATTAAATAACCTACAAGGGTTGATATGCCATAAAACTAAACCAATCACAACAAACCACTACCATTCCAGGTCAGAATAGGCCTTAGTAAAAGTCAACCCATTTAAGGCGATAGTCTATTTATTTAGGACTGGATAGATGGAATATGTCTGGTTAGATAGCGAATTCAAATTAGTGAATACATAAGCTGGTGGATAGCCATTTGGTTTGGTTTGGTTTGTTTAGTGTTATATCAACTTCTTATGGGTTATCTAAAGCCGAAATCTGATTCATTCGTAAATTTTTTTATTGTTACTATAACAACATTTTCAATGTTCTATTGCATTTTTAAATTGCACTTTGTGTCTATAATCATTTTTTTATATGATATCAAATATTTCGATCAAATACGAATAATTTGAAAGCAGTTATATGATTTCAAGTAACTATTCCTATTTCATAATAATCGTTTGTTTGTACACATATATATGGGTACAAGCATTCGTATCTAACACCAATAATTTGAAAGCAATTATATGGTTTTAAGTAACTAATAATTATCTTTAGTAAATAATTATTTCTTCAAGTAACTATTCTCAATTCAAGCAATTTTTTGTTGTAATATGATTTCAAGTATTCCTATTCAATGTAAATAATTTTCAAACAGATCTATTTGGCCCACAGACAGGTGGTACCTGAAACAGGTACCACCATTTCGAGTCAAAGTTAACCTGAGGGTACTGGTAAGGAAAGAGTACTCCACACTCTCCAGAACTAGAGCTTCATCACCGAGTGCTGTTTAAGTTCATGCTTAGAACATCCTTTTTGACAGGATTCTTATGCCTTCATTTGGGGACTGCAATCGGCGTATTATAAATCCTGTCAACCGAGTGGTTACATCTAAGATTAACAAAGATTTAGCTGAATACCAAGTTGATCGAATTCAGACAAGATCAATTTTATGCGCTCAGTGAAAGAATACATAGAAATCCTGTGTTATTTGTTAGTTGCCCCAAGGCGAGAGAAAATAGTTATAACTTGATCTCCAGCAGACTGTGACTAAGGAAAGCACTACAATTAATTAGTAAGTAATCGACCATTACTTTCTAAAGTCATTCACCTACAACTCCGTTAGTTGTTCAGAGCGGATAGGGACTGTTTACACGTTTTCAGACTTTTCATTAGTTGATTTTATCTGATAGGAAAAGTAACAAAAAATGTATAATATGTTGAACAAAGAGAAACTTCTATCAGAATATAAAACTCATCAACGAATTAGTATAAAGCTTCCTTCTCATACTTGAATGTTTTTTCCTGAAATTTTAAGTACTGTTATTTGATTATTATCTGGATTCCTCGGTGTTGCTCGAAAAAGAAAAAAAGTAACTAAGATAAAGTAGTCACTCACTTACCATAAAAATTGTCATAAAATATTTAGCAAAGCTTTCTGTTGTATATAATAATGTTTCAATAACGTTAAACTACTTCTTTGACCATTATCAAAAGAAACAACAGAAGATGGATCTAAGTAAATTATAATATTGGGAAGATATTTGGAAATTAAAATATGACTTAGAAAAATGTAAAGTACTACATATTGGATTCAAAAACATTAAAGCTGAATATAAATTAATCAACAGGGAATAAAAAAGATAAATGAGGAATGCGACTTTGGTTGACTTTGATGATACTTTTAAAGCTGACAATCATATTTTGTCTATTGAATCAAGGACAAATGAGACGATTGGCTAAATAATTAGAAATATCATTTCAAGGAAGGCAAATGTTGTTCCAAAAACATATGATTAATAAAACCTAAAGTAGAATATTGTACTCATGCTTGGGCTGGGCGCTTCGAGTTGTGTAATGGTTAGCGAGCTAGAATAGCAAACCTTACAGGTAAGTTTGAACCTCATTTAGTCCCCCATTCACACGGCTTTGAGCCACATTTAAGCAAAAAGCTTTGTAAATTAGTACTCATGCCTGGGCTCCAGTGTCGAGGAATGAAAATTGGAGAGAAATATTGAGATATGAGGGCATACAAAGAAGAGTAACAAAAATGACGAGAGAAAAAGATTACTTACAGGGAGAGATTAGAGAATTTAGGATTAACATATTTACAAGAAAGAAGAATGAGTCGTGATCTAATTGAAACTTTCAAAATAATTAATGAAATTTCTAACTATGGTAGACATTTTTTTGAATATTTCTATTCGAGCTAGAAATTTTCTGTCAAGTCTGATTTCAAAAACTAAGTTTTCTCCCCAATTTGGTTTGGTTTGGTTTGGTTCTATGGCACATCAACCATTGTAGGTTATTAATGCTAAATCCATTTTATACATATAAACAGTTCTATTTCAAACAATTCAATTTTGCATGCAAAAATAGTTCTATTTCAAACTCAGTTCAGCATATTCAAACAGTTCCAATCTCAAAACAGTTATATTTCAAGCAATTCAGTTTAATCTGAGTACGCAGTTTAAATGCAAAAAACAAACAAAAAACCCCAAAAAAACAAAAACAAAAAAACAAACAAAACAAAACAAAACAAAAACAGTTTTACTTCAAACAATTCAGTTTAGCATAAAAACATTTCTATTTCAAACAATTCAGTTTGGCATAAGTACTCAGTTTAGTTCTACTTGACCCTTAGATAGGACCCTATCAGGTGCTACCACTCCGGACCAGAGTGGACCTGGGAGCAATGGCAATGAAGGAGTACTCTGCATTCGCCAAACTCTTGCATTACTGGAACCTCACCATTAGATTGTTTAGTGTCATGTCCACATCGTTTTTTTTTTGTTGGGGATTACTCTTCTGCAGAGAAGCAGTCGGTGTATTCTGCAACCCCAGCCGACTGGGCAATCAAAAACCAAGTCTACTAACCAACTGGAATTTTTGCTACTAGAATAATATATTTTGGGAACTAATTGCCTCATCAGATCAAAAACAGCATTAAGGTAAATACATTTAAGATGAAATTTGGTGATTACCGAAAAAATAGCAAGAAAAAAATCTCAGAGGGTATTTTTTAGAAACTATCAAATGGATTACGTAATAGAATTTGATCTGCATATAGATATTGTATTAATAGTGTATATGTTCTGTGCAAAGATTTTTTTTTAAAAAAGGTTGATGTGAGAAGATAGTAAAAAGTAGAGATGCTCAAAGAGGAATAACACAAAGCATGAGGGGTGTCCTCGTGGTGTAACGGTTAAAGCGATGGACTGCGGAATCGTAGTAAGCGAGTTCGTACTCCAGTCGCGCTATTACGTTCACTTTCGGACAAATACCCTTGGGAAAGGTATGAACCCCATTATCCTCCCAGCTATGGGTTAAATGGTACCAATACTCTTCTTCTAGGAGAATGGCTTTGGTATTAAATAACCTACAAGGGTTGATATGCCATTAAACAAAGAAACCAAACCAACAAAGAATGATGCAACTATCATTGTAGTATTCTTCATTTAAAGCATCATGTTATCTTTAATGTTCTGGCATACAAATATTGTTGAGAATGATTTTAGCCCAGTCCCATCCGGTTGTCGTTGTGGGTATAAAACCTACGCATCTCGTATGTAAGGGAGTTCATCATAGTTATTTTGAAACCGTACTGTAAACAGCTTTTTCACCGTCCTTAGTCAAAAGAGAGCTGGCCACAAATCCATCGAATGGTTATTTAACCAGATTTTCAATGAAAAACTCAAGACAAAGGGCTGACGAATCAGACGACAGAAATTAAGCCTAACACTCTATAACACCACATTCAACATTAAAAAAGAATTATGAATAGAAAACTGTCCACAATGAAGAGTATCAGGTCATAAAGCAGTCAATGAATAACGTATACATTAAAATTAAGATTTTTTGGGGGGAAAAAAAGAAAAAGAAAGACTTGTCATTTAAAATTTACTTTCCATCGTCAAAAGAACTGATTCTCTTTATAGTCTTTTATTTACTTGTTGGTATTGTTTAACTTTTCCACGCAGACGTCTGGCTGGCTGAAAATCATCCAAATTCAAAAGTTAGGAAACATATTGTGAAGTTCAAAGCAATTAGATAAAAGAACGTGAAAACAATGACAACACAATACTATTTCTTTTCATTCAAGGTCTGATTGTTAAATAATGATGTAGTAATGATATATGGAGTATAAATGTAGAATAAATCGGAGAAAATCAAATGACTCGTATTAAAGATTTTCAATGGGGTTCCGTGTAATTAGCATTTAAGACAGTATACATCGTGTATCACTGTGATTTCATAATCCTCGTAGCTCTAGAACTAGAGTCTCAACATCAGATAATCCTTTTTGAGAGAGAGAGAGAGAGAGAGAGAGAGAGAGAGAGAGAGAGAGAGAGAGAGAGAGAGAGAGAGAGAGAGAGATCTTACCCCTTTGCAATCATCCTATTCAAAGTCCAATTAATTATCAACGTTTACATTTTTTCTACAGGTGAATAGATGTGTATATGAGAGTAACTTCGTGCAGTTAGCCGATTTTGTTTCTGTCTTAATAGTTTAAAGACAATGAGAAATAAGATCAAAGTATTTGCAAAATTGACGACATTTTTTTTAGTTCGTCAATTCTGGTAGTCTGAAGAACATTTTATGAGAACTATTATCAGAGTAACACGAATATATATCTATATAACACACCAATCAGCTCGGGCTGTAGAATAAGCCGACTGTATCTCTCTTGAGGGTTAAGATCCTCCTCTCCAACGAGTGCCCTGAATATGACACTAAACCGCATCTGATGGTGAGGTTCCAGTCCTGGAATTTTTGGGAATATAGTGTATCCCTTCATTGTCATTACTCCAAGATCCACTTTGACTAGGATTTGTTGTATCTATTAAGGTCCCAATTATAGGTCAATTAGAACTGTTTAATCATTTACTATATTGGAAACCATTTATCTATAGCAAACAGAACTCTTAGTGTTAGCTAGCCATACCTGAAACCATTTAACAGCCTGCGGAGAAATGAGCTCTGGCTTGTGTAAAACTTATACTTACAAACTATTCGTTTACAAATCATATCATATTTAATATGCATGTTTAAACAAGATTTGACATTGAATAACCGACAAGAGTTAATATGCTATAAAACACAACCAATCGAAACTATTCAATCATTTTCTGTAGTTGAAACCATTTTACTGTGTGCAAACAAATGAATGATTTCAAAGGGAATTATTAGTATTAGATGGCAATACATGAAACCATTCGACTGTGTGCAAACAAATGAGCTCTGGCTCGTTTAAAAAATGTTGCTACCAAACTATTCACTGAAGAATCATTTGTATAAACAAGATTTGGCAATGAATCAAGGGTTGATATGCCTTTAAACCAAATAACCAAACGATGTTACATGGATATGTCATTAAACCATCAGATGTCAAAGCTATAGTTTTGGATATTTGGTGAATGTGGAGTACCCCTCGATTACTATAGCTCCCAGGTCTACTCTGACCCGGAGTGGCAGCACCTGATAGGGTGGTCCTATCAATGGATCAAATAGAACTGTTTGTAAGTATTCTTTGTTATTTCTACCACCAGTAGTCAGGATTGAACCTGCCGCCTCCAGATGATTTTCCTGAGAAGTTCTTTAACCAAAAGCCTATATCTGCAACGCAATATGTCCTACTTTTAATGCCAACACTTTACAATTATATGATATCAAGTATTTCTAGTGAATACAGATATTTTTAAACAGATTTATTTGACTGATTGATGGAAACCTAACAGGTACTACCACTCCAAGCCAGAGTGAACCTGGTAGGGATACTTAACTCTCTTCAGATTTCCAGAACTAAAGCCTTACCATCCAGATGCAGTTTAGTATTATACCCAATACACCCCACTTAATCTTCTGCAGAGGATACAGTCAACGTCTCCATCTGAGCGGAAAAATAGTTCTATTTGATGAAATGGTTATACAGTTTGAAAACCTTCTTTTATACATGTTTGATTAAATATGACAGGCAAATATTGTTAATTCATTTTTTAAAGTTACATTTTTTCTACAGGTGATTAAATTCGTGTATGTGGATTAAGGCTGTATAAAAATTATGCATATTTTCTTAGTTATAGTACAAACACTTTCGACCATCGATGATCTTTATCAAGGATTTAAATTAGTCTCGTGTTATATATGTGAAATCAAGAAAATTGTAGTATTATCAGAAACCATCTGAATTTTTCTTTAACCACAACCTTTAATCATATACTGGTGACATCAGGTGTAAACTTAAACTATAGTGTCAGGTTTAATATTTGAAAAATAACACATTACTCCAACTTCAACTAGGATGTATCGTACATGTATTATATACATTTAAGAACCCCCACCTTTGCTTCTTGGTTTAAAGATATTTCGTTTAATATAGAATGTTTCATCTTCACAAAGGTTGCTTTAAGTGCTGTTGTTTACCTTTTCTTTGATTCCCCTTCCACTAAAAATCGATTTGGTTGTTATCTTGGTCTAACTCATGTTTGTGTGGAGGGCGCCCCGCTTGGTCTAATAGTTAAGAAGCTAGCCAAGCAAGTTCGATTCACACTGGATACCATATATTTTTGGCCTCGTGCCAAACGAGGCTAAACTTACTAAATGAATAGTCTTCCTTAGAAGAATTCAAAATTTACTGTATTTTTCTTAAATTAAATGCGCAGTTGAAAACCTTTTTTGTTGGAAACTTTTGCACGCAGTTGATAATTTTAATCTATTGCTTGATAATTGGTTTGGTGAATTAATAACTTTCTTTTTCAGAATTTTTCTCCATAAATGTAAACTCTGAATTGTTTGAAATTAGTTATCTGAAAAAATTATTTCAATCTTGTGAAGTACTCCCGGCTTGAACAGAGGTCTGTCATCAAGTTTTTGGCAGCTGAAAATGGCAAACCATGTGAAATTTACTGAATAATGTGTGATATGTATGTAGAAGCATATTTTACTAAAAAAATTTACAAAGGGGCTAAACATAGGTTTGCTATTACGAGCTCGAATCGAAAAAGTTCTGTGGAATTGAAACACACCGACTTTTCCATAAAGTTCCAGGTGCAGCAGCCAGTAAAGAAAGTCATCCATGGAATGGGTCCTTCACTATTGATTTCCTTGAAAAAGGTGGAACTGTAAACAGTGCTTTCTATTGCCAATCTCTTGGGCAATATTCCTCTTATTTATTAAATTATCCTCATACATATTATCTATTTCTACATAGGGTTCTTTGTCAGAGCTTATTGAAAATACTACATATTAACACTCGTTTAGTTCGAGTGTGTGATAAGATTTAAGGTTTGCAATTATTGCTTTTGTGATTTTGACTCCGCAAAAAGAGCTTCAAGCGAAATAAATGCATTTTCTACATACCACTTTCTTTTAATGCTGCAACATTGAAAAATGAACGTAAAAGAAGACACTGTAAGGCTTAAAATAGCCGGGATTTTAAATGAAAACAGAGAATTTCTGCAAGTAGGTGTGCATTCTGTCGTAATCGTAGCTTAAGACGATATTTGTAAAATACACAAAAATGGATCTACCCAGTCATTCGCTTATATTCTGAACATATTGATAACAGGTTTGTTAATTATCAACGTTTACTGGTACATTGGTCTAGTGGGTAGAGTGTTCGCCAATGGTCCGGGTTCAATCTCAGGTCGCGTCATACCAAAGACTTTAAAAATGGTACTTGATACCCCCTTGCTTAAAACTCAGCAATATAAGGTGCGTATCAAGGGTAAAGTGGAGCAATCCAGGGAAAGGAGTCGCGCTCTCCCCTACACCTCGGTGTAGTAGCTATTAAAAAGGGAGCCTTCTGGTCGTCCTCGACTACGGTCGCTAACTTTACTTTTTATTCTATCTATTTATCTATAGATAGATAGATAGATAGGGTAAGAGTGAGAAAGTGAGAAGCTATAGAGGCGCAAAAAAGAGAGACAGGTTATGGATGTAGATCGGTTGGTTTTATGGGATGTTAACCATTGCTGGGTTACGTAACGTCTATATCCGTCTTCTTTTTTGCAATCACTATGATTCCAAGTAACTAATGGTAATCATTTGTAGTCAATTATAGGTTGGTTGATTAGTTGTATTTTATGGTATATCAATGCTCGTAGGTTATTTAATATCGAACCGTGTTTATACATATAAATATAATAAATATATATGATTTGCAAACGAATAGTTTGTAGGTAACAATTTTACATGAGCCAGGGATCCTTTGTTTGCACACAGTTAAATGATTTCAAGTATTGCAATGTTACACTAATTGTTCTATCTGCAACAGTTAAGTGGTTTCCAGAATGGACTCGTGAGTAATAGCAATGAAGGGGTACTCAGCATTCCTTAAAGCTTCGTGACCTTCAGCCTCACTATCAGATGCAGTTTAGTGTCATATAAAGAGCACTCGTTAGGAGGCAGTGTTTTTATTTCTCTGCAGAGATGCAGTCGGCGTATTCTACAGCCCTAGCCAACCGGTCTGTAGTCAATTATAGCCTCAAGTAATTATTTTCAGTCCGAATAATTTCCACTCAGTAATATGGTTCCAAGTATTCCTATCAAATACTAATAATTTACACAAAATTATATGGCTGTGAGCAACTTTTTCTATTAAATCATAATCATTTATTTAGACACAGTTATATGCTGTCAAGTAAATAATAATAATTATAATTTGTAAACATTTATAGCTTTAAGCTTAATATAGAAAATGTGTATACAGTTATATGGTTTTTAGTATTCCTATCTAATAATATTTAAACATATCTTTTTGATTGATGAATGGGACTGTATCAGTTAGTATCACTCTGGATCACTGAGGATCGAGGAGTAATGTCAGAGGGTGACTCCACCCTCCCCAGACTTCTAGAATGTGCTTCACATCCGGATGTATTTTAGTGTCATACTCAGAACAACTTTTTGTTGGGGGATGAAGTCGGCATATTCTAAGTGGCACTGACTGGGTATTTGTTTGTAGATAAAGAAGGCATGTATCTAAAATTCATGTGTAGAGTTGTTATGTACTAGACGAGCGTGGAAAGCTAATTAGCACTCATTAGCACAAAGAATATTGTCACCCCTCTAACGATGGATGCTTTCTACCATAATAGTGGACCGAGCAATAATGCCAACGAAGCTGTGATTTCATAATCCTCGTAGCTCTAGAACTAGAGTCTCAACATCAGATAATCCTTTTTGAGAGAGAGAGAGAGAGAGAGAGAGAGAGAGAGAGAGAGAGAGAGAGAGAGAGAGAGAGATCTTACCCCTTTGCAATCATCCTATTCAAAGTCCAAACGACAGCGCACTATAAGTAGAGAGCGGACATCTCCCTTTCTCATCTCATCTCATCTCTCTCTCTCTCTCTCTCTCTCTCTCTCTATATATATATATATATATATATATATATATATATATATATAAAATCGGAGAGAGACAGAATAAAGGAAGTTAAAAAAAGCGAGGAAAATAAAAAACAGAAGAAAACGAAAACAATAAAGAGAGAAGAAAAGGAAGTTTAATAAACGCAGCTGAAACAAAGACAGGCAGAAAAGTAACAAAAAGCAGAAGATAACGAGAAGACTTGCGATGAAAAGAAATCAGCTATGGCGCGGTTATAAAGGGTGAAAAGAAAAAGAAACCAGATAAGTTATAATGGTTCTTGATTTGATAGCAACGCGAATCGTAGAAGTACAGTAGACATAAAATTAAGTGCAATTTTCACATTGACTGAACTCCGATTTTTTTTGCTCGATTCATCAAATAAGTAACTTATTTGTTGTGTAGACCAATTTACGTTGCTCTTATTCTTTGGGTGATCAAATAATTTCAGTTTAACAAGTAACTTATGTAGAAAGTTCGTTAGAAGTAGAAATACACAACTGATCATCTGGATTGAGAAGAATTGCAATTTTATTATAGCATCTCTACAATAGCTAAAATTAAGACAGCTAAATGTTAATGTTATGTAATCAGAGTAGGTCAAAACATAATTCAGAAATACCGAACTGACTATTGCCTCAATCAAACCGAGAACTTAAAAATCAGTAGTCTATCCATTCAAGGTCAACATCATCTATTCCTTTAAGTCTAAACGTAGAGTACGCCCTGTTAGATATTGAGTTTGAATATCGCAGCGAGTAAATAACAATTTGGTTTGGTTTATCTAACGGCATATCAACTCATACAGGTTGTTTAATGCCGAAATTTGATTTGTTTAATTGTGATAATATTTTCAACGTTCCATTGTATTTATGAAAAATGGCCCTTTTTTTTCATTTGTCTTTAATCATTTGTTTGCACTCAGTTTCATGATATCAAGTATTCCTATCTAATACAAATAATTTTCACAAAGTTGTATTGTTTTAAGTATTCCTATCTAATAACAATAATTTACACACACTTAAATGGTTTAAAGTACCTATTCCTATTTAATAATAATCATTTGTTTGCAAACAGTCATATGACTTCAAGTACTGATATCTAACGCCAATCACTTGCAAGCAATGATTTGGTTTTGTTTATATGTTTAACGGCATATAAACTCCTTATGGGTTATTTAACACCAAAATCTAATTCATTTGTAATTTTTTTTATTGTATACTGTTATATGGTTCTAAGTATTCCAAACAACAAAAAATTTCAAGCGATTGGAAAGATTTGAAGTAAGTAATGATAATAAGGAGGAGAACGAGAAAAGTACCCGAAACCAAGCTATGTAACAGAACTCTAAGCAAATGAATCATCATCATGTCGCGCTGTCAGCACAGATATCCCTGACCCTCTCTTGCCACCCGTTTCTATCGTTCACTGCTCCCGGGAAGTCTTCAAGGTTATATCCTGTTGTATATAGGTTCTAGCTGGTCGTCCTATCTATGCTCGTCCATGTGAAGGGGTCCACAAGAGTATGTCACTTATGAGTTAGTCCCTATGTTGTATAGCCGTAATACAAATACAAATATAAGCGGAAACATAATCAAACATAATTTACGAACTTCAATGAACGAACGAACACACTTCTTTATAAAATATATCTCTCACACTTTATTCTCGAAAGGGTTGATGTTTCTGTGGTGTGTGAGAGATGGGTGGACAGACTTATACTAAGAGAGAGGACCTCTTCCCATATCTTCTTGCAGGAGCCAGGGGATGCCAACGCTTGCACCCCCTTACAAGCTCGACAGAGACGCCTCTGATCTGCTGCATGTCTTTCGCTCGACTGCGATTCTCAGCACTCTGTCTAAAACTGACCGCGTGGTTCTCATCACGTGGTCTCCTTCTGGTTACACACCTGTTCGACCTGAATGCCCTGATAGCGCTGTCCTGTTTACTAAGCAAAATGTGACAACTTACCAAAGCACACGGGGTCACTAGGAACGAACCGAAAATCCATGGCATATTTCATATAACACCGACTTCTCCAGCAGTGTTCCACATATCTGGTTCTTCTAACTTGGATAGTTTTCATGATGGGTAGTAAGTGGGCGTACAACTGCTGTTTTGTGGAGTGCTGCCTCCAGGACTTGTTCAATATTGCTCGCAGCATTCTTGTGTAGTTGCCGTCAAGCTTTTCTCCATACGTTTAGTTAGTTCCCATGTAGTGCATCCATATAGCAGTATCGACACGACTGCTGCTTGAAAAAAAAAACTACGTTTTATTTTAGCGGGCAAATCTGACTTCCACATGATCGATAGTCTATCGTTAGCACTCCATGCCTTTACTAACCGCGTGTTGATATCTGTCTCGTTTGATGAGACACTGCTTCTTATGTAGGTGAACTTGTTCACTACCATTTAGTGTAGAGATATCGCCTCTTTAATTAAAGCACATGTATTCTGTCTTGTCTGCGTTGACATGGAGGTCTATGCTAGTAGCTGCAAATGATAAACAGGTATGGGGCTAATGTGTCTCCTTGAGGAACACCGGGCCTGTGTCTCCATCCGAGGAGCGGACTTTTACTTTCGTGTTTTTATATAGCATCATTATGTCTGTGACGGTTTCTTTGGGTGGGGTGGGGCGTTGTATTTGTTCCATTTTCCCTCTGTGTATGGAGTTAAAGGCCTTGGAGAAGTCGACAAATAATATTGTTGCGTCAAGGTTTTTTACATGTACACCAAGAATTTGATGGATAGTAAAAATTTGTGATGTAGTGGATCGATTTCTCCGAAAGCCATTTTGGTTCTTCCTAAGTATCTTCTCAATTTTGGGTTCTATACGGTTGCGTAGTAGAGCATAGTAGATCTTGGTCGCTATAGATGTAAGGGTTATACCTCGGTAGTTCTTGGCTATTCCGAGGTCACCCTTCTTAGGTAAGGAGAGGATGTATCCCTCTGTTCATCTGTCTGTTGTGTTTTGGTTATATACTGCATTACAGCGTCGGAGCAGTATGTTGTCGAATTCCCTGGTCTTTTATATTTCTGGGGGTATTTCATCAAGCCCTGCTGCTTTTCTATTTTTAACTTTTCTTAGTACTGAGTCAAAGGAATAATAATAATAATAACAATAATAATACACGGATCACCTAATCTTGGCCAGAAGACCAGACCTTATAGTAATCAACAAAAGAAAAAAAAAAGAGAATTTGCAAAATTGTCGACTTTGCTGTCCCGGCTGACCACACAATAAAACTGAGAGAATGTGAAAAGAAGGATGAGTACATCGACCTTGCTAGAGAATTGAAAAAGCTGTAGAACATGAAAGTGACGATTGTACCAATTGTGATTGGTGCTTTTGGCACAGTAACTAAAGGATTATTAAAGAGCCTGGAGAACTTGGAAGTTGGCGGACGAGTGGAGACTATCCAAATGACAGCATTATTGAGAACGGCCAGAATACTGAGAAGAGTTCTAGAGACTTGAGGAGACTTGCTGTTAGTCAAACTCCAGTGAAAGACTATCAGCTAAAACTGATGTAAAAAACTCTAAAGGAGTAAATAATAATAATGCGCGAAGACATACCAACAACCGATGCAAGAGAAGCAAAACTACTTTGGAGAAAAATATGGGAACGAAGAGATCATTACTGAAAAGCTGAATGGATTAAAAACACGGAAAAAGAGCGACAAGGACTCGAAGAAGGACCTAAGGCGAAAATACATGTCGATTTGCTCAGAGCAACACTCAAAAAGGTACTGAATTGGAAAACACCAGTCCATGATGGCATGCATGGATACTGGTTGAAAAACTCACTTCCATCCACGACAGACTGTCTATCGAAATGAATAGATACATGGAAGAAACAGACATACCGGAATAGATGACTAAAGGAAAGACCACCTTGATCCAAAAAGATCCCCTTCTAAAAGCAATCACTCCCAACTAAAGACCCATAACGTGTATACCGAAGATGTGGAAAATATTAACGGCACAAATCAGGGAAGAGATTCGCTGATAAGATACGGCTTGTTCCCCCAAAGAACATAAAGGATGGCGCAAAGGAACAAGAGTAATAGGAGAGTCACTATATAGTGATCAACACATTCTCAAGGAGAGCAAAACGAGATGCAAAAATTCAGCTGTGTCATGGATTTATTACAAAAAAGCATACAATATGGTCCCGCGAAGCTGGATAATAGACTGTCTCAAAATATACAAGACATCCGACGAAGTAATAAAGTTCAGCGGAGAAACCATTAATAATTGGAGAGTGGATTTCAAAGCAGGAGGAAAAAGTTTAGCTGAGGTAAAAATCCAAAGTGGCATGTTCCAGGGAAACGCGCTATGACTATTACAATTTGTAATAGCGACGATGCCTCTCAATCAAATACTTAGGAAATGTACTGGCGGATACAAACTTCATAAATCGTAAGAAAAGATTAACCATCTAATGTACATGGACGACATCAAATTGTTTTCCAAAAATGAAAAAGAATTGGAAACCTTAATACAGGTAGTGATTATATATAGAGACGATATAGGGATGGAATTTGGCATAGAAAAACGTGACATGCTAATAATGAGAAGCGGAAAACGACAAATGATGGAAGGAATAGAAATACCAAATCAAGAAAAAATCAGAACGTTCGAAGAAAACGAAAATTGCAAGTACTTGGGAATATTGGGAGCGGACACTTTCAAACAAGCGAAGATAAGAGAAAAAAGTGTATCTCAGGAGAACAAGAAAACTTCTTAAAACCAAGCTATATAGCAGAAACCTCATCAAAGGGATAAATACCTGAGCTGTCCCCATTGTAAGATACTCGGGACCATTCTTAAAGTGGACGAGGAAAGAATTTAAACAAATGGTCCAGAGAACAAGAAAGCTCATGACATCCCAGAGATGACATAGACAGGTTATATATGTTAAGAAAAGAAGGAGGAAGGGGATTCGCCAGCATTGAAGATAGCGTCGATACATCGATAAGAAGACTCGAAAATTACACCAAAAAGAAAAAAGAAAGACAAATTACAGCGACCAGAAAAAACACAACACAACGCAAGAATCAATAGAACAACAATAACTAGAAAACAATATTGAAAGAAAAGCAATTATATGGACATTTCAAGCGACAAATAAGCGAAATCTCACACGAGAAAACTTTGACATGACTAAGAAAGGGAAACTTTAAGAGAGAAACTGAATCTTTTCTAATAGTAGCACAAAACAACGCCATATTGACAAACTATGTTTAAGCAAGACGCAATAAAATTGCAAGAGTTGGTTATAAGGGGATAAACACGAATTGATCAATCATATAATAAGCGAATGCAGTAAATTAGCGCCAAAAGAATATAAGACTAGACATGACTGGGTAGGGAAAGTGATCCACTGTGAATTGTGCCAGAAATATAAATTTGACCATATGAACAAGTGGCATATGCACAACCTGGAATCAGTCCTAGAGAATGAGACGCTCAAAGTTCTCTGGGAGTTTGATGTAGAAACGGATCACCTAATCTTAGACATAGTGATAGTAAAAAAAAAAAAAGAAAAAAGAAAAAAGAGATCCTACTGAATAGTGGACTTTGCCATCCCGACAGATCATATTGTAAAATAAAAAGGTGAAAACAGGTATAAATATCTGGCCCTTGTTAGAGAGCTGAAGCAGCTATGAACATAAACATGAAGATGACGGTGACACCAATTGTTGTTGGTGCACTTGGAACGATCCCCAAAGGATTGGTAAAGGGACTGGAACACTTAAAAAAATCAAAGGACAAATGGAGACAAACTAGACCACAGCATTACTAAGATCGATCAGATTACTGAGAAGAGTCCTGGAGACTTAGGGAGACTTTCTGTCGCTCATACTCCTGAGAAAATCACTCAACGTTTGTGTAAAAAACTATCAAAGTATAATAATAATAATAATAATAATAATAATAATAATAATATCATTTATCCTTAATAAACAACGATAGCGTCAAGTAACTATTTTTAATATAAATAATTTGTACACAGTTATGGTATCAAGTATTCCTATTCAGTATGAATAATTTTCAAACAGATCTATTTGACTCTTAGTGATAGTTATTACCACTCCGGGTCAGAGTAGATATTTTAGTAATGGCCATCAAAGGGAACACTCCTCAGAGATCCAGAACTGGAACCTCACCACCACATGTAATTTAGTGTCATATCCAGAACACATATCCAGAGGTATCTTACTAATCGGTATATTCTAAGCTCCGTGCAAGGGGATAATAATCATTTGTAGTAAGGAAGGTATCTGGCTTGAACACAAAGATTTCCCTCTCCTAGACGAATCGGAAAGAGTCAATGGCACAATCACTGTGATGGCATGAAAACCAGAATGTTGATCAATGGATGGTATCACTAGACAAATTTATCACTTTAGGGCAGTTTCTTTATCAGCTAAGTCTGTTATATATTCTGTGTATCCGCTTTTGCCTCAAATTGGAAGGCCAAGAGAATATGTGGAGTTGGGTTCACGGCACCGCCTGTCTTTGCGTATGATTTGTGTGGGTGAGGTCTCTTGATGGCTGGCCTTATGGTCATAACTCTCTGTAAAGTCAATATCAAATCAATGAACGGCAGAAATATTAGAACTGTACAGTGGAGAAAACTTATAACGTTAATGATTATTAAAAATGCAAATCGGCCAAATATTAAAAAAAATGCTTGAATTAAAACTGATTAAACGAATCACAAAGAAGTAACCATTAAACATTCACTTCTCTATAGGTTAGCGTCTGAATAAAAATCGAATTTGGGATCTTGTTATTTATTATGCTTAACTTAGTTTAGCATAAGGCCGTCATTCTAGTTTGATTTCTTTGTTTAATGGCATATCAACCTTTGTGATTTGTTTAATACCAAAGTTATCCTTGTAGAAGAACAGTAGTGGTACTATTTAACCCATAGCTAGGGGTAATAGGGGCTCATACCTTTTTCAAAGATTATTAGTCCAAAAGTTAACGCAATAGCGTTCGAACTCTCTTAATACGATATCACAGTCGAGTACGTTAGCAATACTCTACGAGGACCTAATCGGGAATTGCGGTACAATTAGCGAGAATCAAACTCATTAATAATTGTCAACGAGGCCAGGTCGTTAACCATTACATCACGCAAGTGATCTTATCGAATTTGGTGTTTTTTATTTACCCAACCCTTCACCACCGGCAAGATGCGACACAAGGTCAGTTTTTAAACGGAATACAGTTGGATTGAATTCAGAGTTTTTCTTCTCGAAGACTGGTTGGCTTACAAAGACTAAAGATCCCAGTCTGTTGTACTAATTGCTCACAGATAGAGAAAAAAGAGATGGATCCATGTCTTCCCCAAAGGCATTAGCGCAAAGGGAAATGCAAACTGCCTCATCCAGGATTCTATAACCGTTACCCTATGCCTATCTCAAATTTGGGACGTCTATTAACTATGTGAGACAACTGGTGAGAATCGAATTTACAAAATATGGCCTGTTAACCATTGCTCTTTACAAGATGCCCAGTTAAATTTGTAATGTTGGCTTAATGAAAATACAAAAAGAATGGCCCTGTATCAGTTAAGATGACAAAATATCAAAATCTAATGGCAAATTTCAGTTACCTAAAAAGTCTAATTAAACATGTTCATTTAATTATCTTATTAAACATATATAAAATGAGATCATAGATGTCACCAATTTTCTTCTTGTCCGTCTCGGTTAGTCGCTACGGACGAATTGTTGTTTCTTTTTTTTTGGCAAGTCTTAGAAATCTATCAACCTTAGCATATCTGTGGTACTAGACCAGGAGTATTGAGGCCTCTGTGAAAACCAAAATCATAACTCATGGTCTGCTAACCTCACTCACTAACCACTTCCCGATGAGAGGTGCTCCAATACTAAGCACCTCTTAAATTTGGCCAAAAGCTGTAAGTATGGAGCACCTAGTAAAGATTGAATGCACTATTACGCAACAACTGAGCTGCAAGATCAACTTTCTAATCATTATATAACGACGAGACACCCTTGTATTATGTATTATTTACGAATCTTTGCTTAGTGGTTGTACAAGGCAAGAAGTATGAAGTACCCAACGAAAAACTAATTAGCTTATGTTTGGCACAAAGTCATCAATCTGAGGCGCCTAGTGAGGATCGAAGTTATTCAATGATGATCTACGAGACTAGAGTGCCAGCCAATACACCACGAGGTTGAAGAGTTGATACTTATTAGGCTTTGTTAAGTAGATACAAAGACCTCCGATTACTTACTGTATCTTCTTGATTAACGGTTGACAATTTAACTTTTGAGCAAGATTATCACTGTTTAACTTCGGTGATATAGTGGAAATCGGTGCTTTAAGTGTGACTTGAACCCAAAACTTTAACGAATTCATTGTAAATTAATAATTTTATTTAATCTAGTAAAAATGACGTCAAGGGAGGCTTTTTAATTTGTTGTTCTTTTGATGACTTTGATTTTCATTCTGTTTTTTGAGAGTTTCTTTCACACACACACACACACACACACACACGCATATATATATATATATATATATATAAACATACATGTCTATACATTAACACAAACACACATTACGCATATATTCATATATACGTAAATACAAACATGCACGCATTACATATATGTTAATATATACATAAATACACACACATACACACATTACACATATATTCATATATACATAAATACACACGTGTGTGTGGGTATATATGAATATATTTCTAATGAGAGTGTGTTTATGAATATATGTATAATGTGTCTGTGCATATATATACGTATGTGTGTGTACCTATTCCACGTGCCATTTGCGGCGTATGAGTTTTTTTTTTATTTGGTATTTTGGGGAGTTGGGTAGAAGATTATCTTGTAAGATATATCATTCTAACATGATGTAAAAACCAACAAGTCGACAGTTGCATATCCGCATAGTACAGTGCCTGCAGTTTGGTGAAGAGTAGTACGTAAAAACCGCACGCTATAGTAAGTGAGTTATATCCTGATGTGTATTATTGTTGATGGACGTGACCATAAAAAGTCATTAACAATGAATGAAGGGAATGGCAGGCATAAACATTTATGACGACAATCACAGAGGTCATATTTAAACAACACGTAGCGTAACCGATACCAAACAGACAAATGCCAGTTGAAAGAAATCATGTCGAAATATCGTGTACAACGAAAAGCCGAGTCATAAAATCTTATTCATGGAAAAGTATATATATATATATATATATATATATATAAACTTTCCCATGAACACACACACACACACACACACACACATATATATATATATATATATATATATATATATATATATATATATATATATATATAAGTGTGTGTGTATGTGTGTGTAGATAGATAGATTGATAGATAGAGAGAGCGAGGGAGAGAGAGAGAGAGAAATTGAGAAAGACGTTGGGTTTACGGTAAGCTTTGTTTTATCATTTAATACCGAAGTATATTAAATACGAATTATAATCATTTGTAAGCAATTATACCTTCAAGTAACTGTTTTTAACTCTGATAATTTATAAACATTGATAAGTAACTATTTCTTTTTAATGATAATCATTTGTTTACACAATTATGTAGTTTCAAGTATTTCTAATAATTTGCACACATTTATAGTAATTTACAAAGCTGTTTGCTTCGATGTGGCACAAGGCCGAATGAGTGGGGCGCCCAATAAGACTCGAACTCACTCGTGTAGGTTTGCTAGTCAAGCTTGCTAACCGTTACACCACCAGAGCTGCCCATTTGCACACATTTATATATGGTTTTAGTATTCTTATCTAATACTAACAATTTGCCATTATATGGTTTCAAGAATTTCATGCCATTATATGGTTTCTACCAACTAAAACTACAAAAGATTTGTAAACAATTATATCTTCAAGTAACTATTCTTAATACAAATAATTTGCACACAGTTATATGGTTTCTAGTATTCCTATCCTATACTAATAATTTTCAAAGGGATCTGTTTGAGCCATGAATGGGACTCCTACTCGAGGTCAGAGTGATAGCAGCGAAGTAGTGATTCCACATTACATAAAGCATTAGAACTGGAGCCTCACCCCCGGTAAAAGTTAGTGTCATACCTAGGGCATCGTTTTTAAGTTTGGTTTGGTTTGGTTTGGTTTTATGGCATATTAGTCATTCTAGGTTATTTTATTCCAATTCCATTTTTATACATATAAATAGTTCTATTTCAAACAATTCAGTTTCGCTAAAGTACGCAGTTTAGTTCTATTTGACCCATATATAGGACTCTATCAGGTGATACCATTTTGGGCCAGAGAAGACATTGGAGCAATGGCAATAAAAGGGTACCCCATATTCCTTAAAGCTCCAGCATTACCGGAGCCTCACCATCTGATTGTTTAGCGTCATATCCAGGACACTCATTGGAGGAGATTTTACCTATCTGCAGAGATGTAGTCGGTATTTTCTACAGGCCAATTGGGCCACCGTTTTAGCAGAGGAGACAATCGGCTGATTCTAAGAGAGAGAGAGAGAGAGAGAGAGAGAGAGAGAGAGAGAGAGAGAGAGAGAGAGAGAGAGAGAGGGGGGTTTGGTTGGATTTTATGGCATATCACCCAGAGAGAGAGAGAGAGAGAGAGAGAGAGAGAGAGAGGTTGGTTGGATTTTATGGCATATCACCCATTGTAGCTGAGCTCATTTGTTTGCACACAGGTAAATGGTTTCACTTAATTTCAAACAATTCAGTTTAGCATAAGAACAGTTTTTTTGTTTATATACAGTCATTTGTTTAAATATAATTTTTTGTTTACACACAGTTCTATTTCAAACAATTAAATTTAGCATAGGTACATTTAAATGTCAACAGTTTTATTTCAAACAATTCAGTTTAGCATGTCAACAAAGCTAAATGGTTCCAAGTATTGCTATGTATCACTAACAATTCAATTAAACATTAGTCATTTGTTTACACGCAGTTAAATGTAAAAACAGTTCAATTTCAAACAATTCAATCAAGCTTACGTACAGTTTTTTGTTTACACAGTTAAATGTAAAAGCTGTTCTATTTCAGCTATTTCAAACAATTCAGTTTAGCATAAGTACACGGTTTTTGTTTACACCCAGGGAAATTTTTGACAAAAAACAAAACAATTTTTTTCTCCTACTGTGCTTCCATATTTTTTCCTTTTAGTACCTCAATATTTTAAATTTTCTTTTTCAATTAGATATTCTAATTTGATCAATTTTTTTTGAAGCGGCAGGATGTGCCTGGGCCTCTACCTCCACCACCCTAGCATGCATGTCACTATATCCCCTTTTACTTCCCTTCCATTCCTCTTTCTCAAGACCTTCTTCCTCATATTGTATCTTACTTTTTTCTTACTGAAATTAAGCCAAAAACAACAACCCCTATCACCAGCACTCAATCCTAGATCTCTCCCCGCTTTTCCCTTTCTGTCTTTAGTCTTTAGACCCTACACACTTTCATATTCACACTTATACACTCTCATCTATTTCTTTTTTACTAAACTTAAGAAAAAAATATTTTTCTCCGCTGAAAAAGTTCTTTTCAATAAATAAGAACGAACTATTCTGAACTGAATCCGTTGTTTGTATTTTAGTATATCCACAGTTTTTCATCATCTTGTCAGACCTACCAAAAAGATCCACCTTTTCTTCACACAGTTAAATGTAAAAACAGTTTTATTTCAAACAATTCTGTATAGCATAAGTACAGTTTAAATGTCAAACAATTCTATTGGACCCCATAGATAAGACCCAATCAGGTGCTACCAGAGCAATGGCAATGAAGGAGTACTCAGGATTCCCAAAAGCTCCAGCATTACGGAAACCTTACCATCAAATTGTTTCGTGCCATATTCAGGACACTTGTTGGGGAGTTCTACCCCTCTGCAGAGATGCAGTCAGTGGTTTTTACGGTGCCAACCGATTGGATCAAGTGAATATTTTGTTAGTAATCTTATTTTTAAATGAGTCTGAGTTAATTTGTTTGCACACAGTATTGCTATTATTTGCACGCTGTTAAATAGTTTTAAGTATTGCCATCTAACACTTAAACAGTTCTTGGTCAAACAATTCTATTTGACCAATAGAAGGGAACCTAACAGGTACGACCACTAAAGTTCAGAGTGGACCTGGGAGTAATGATACTCCGCATTCTCCGATGCTCCAGAATTGGAGCCTCACTATCAAATGCGCTTTAGTGTCATATCCTGGACAATCGATAGAGGGAGTTCTCATCCCACAGAAATACAGCCAGTCTATTCTACATCTCCAGCCTACTGGACTTGAGAGAGAGAGAGAGAGAGAGAGAGAGAGAGAGAGAGAGAGAGAGAGAGAGAGAGAGAGAGAGAGAGCAAGAAGAAGCATCGCGTTTGCGATTGATAGGCAACAGAAGTTCTGGTAAGCTGTGTTGTAGTGAAGCGACAGCCCAGTCCGACTTCACCATCGATCGATCATACTCAAAAGAGACCACATTCTCATTCATCTGTATCGTATCACTTAAAAGTTTTAGAGAATAATACCTGTCCAAGGCTATACTTAGTAAAGTCCTGATAGCAATGCAAATGGAGTTTTTGATTGGAGAGAAACGTCATGGCTTCAATTACTACTAATTCTACATCGCAGTGATAGTAACTGTTAAAGTCCTCTCTATGGGTCAAATAGATTAGCTTGAAAATTATTTAAGATAGGAATACTTGATAACATAACTGTGTATCATTGTTAAGAATATTTACTAAAATCTATAATTGCTTACTAAGGATTATTTACTTGAAACAATTTAATTGCTTGCAAATTATTAACGTTAGAGAGGAATACTTGACTCAACTGTGTGTAAACAAATGGTCATAGACGAAAGTGAAATAAAAAATGCAATAGAACATTGAAAATATCGTTACGGTTACAAACATCTATATTTAAATTAAATTTCGGCATAAATAACCCATATTGAGTTGATACACTAATCTGT